>JAQQTO010000046.1:15345000-15677500 GCA_029884595.1 Ormosia semicastrata | reverse complement strand
ATTTTGACTTTGAGTTACATCAAATGGATGTGAAAACGGCGTTCCTCAATGGTGATCTAGAGGAAGAGGTTTACATGAAACAACCTGAAGGATTCTCCTCTAGTGATGGTGAGCACTTAGTTTGCAAGCTTAATAAATCCATCTATGGATTGAAACAAGCCTCCCGCCAATGGTATTTAAAATTTCATGAGGTTATCACTTCATTTGGTTTTGAAGAGAACATCATGGATCAAAGTATATACTAGAAGGTCAGTGGGAGTAAGATTTGTTTTCTTGTGTTATATGTGGATGATATTTTACTTGCGACTAATGATAAGGGTATGTTATATGAGGTGAAACAATTTCTCTCGAAGAACTTTGATATGAAGGATATGGGAGAGACATTTTATGTCATTGGCATTAAGATCCATAGAGAAAGATCTCGAGGCATTTTGGGTTTGTCTCAAGAGACCTATATCAACAAAGTTTTAGAGAGATTTAACATGAAAGATTGTTCACCGAGTGTAGCTCCCATTGTGAAGGGTGACAAACTCGATTTGAGTCAGTGCCCCAAAAATGATTTTGAGCGGGAACACATGAAAAATATTCCATATGCTTCAGTTGTTGGAAGCCTTATGTATGCTCATGTTTGCACCAGACCCGACATTGCATATCTTTGTTGGAGTTTTGGAAAGATATCGAGTAATCCAGTGTTGACCATTGGAAAGTCGCAAAGAAGGTGATGAGATATCTTCAAGGGACAAAGAACTACATGCTTATGTACGAGACGATGATGATCTGGAAGTGATTGGCTACTCGATTCGACTATCTTGTTGCATTGATACCAGGAAATCAACATCTGGTTATGTTTTTATGCTAGCTGGTGGAGCTGTATCTTGGAGAAGTGCAAAGCAGACCTTGACTACTACTTCCACTATGGAGGCCGAGTTCATTTCTTGTTTTGAGGCTACCTCGCATGGTGTATGGTTGAAGAGTTTCATATCTGGGCTTAGAGTTGTGGACTCTATTTCTAGGCCATTGAAGTTGTACTGTGAAAACTCTGCTGCGGTTTTTATGGCTAAGAACAACAAGAGTGGAAGTCGAAGTAAGCACATCGACATAAAGTATTTAGCCATAAGAGAACGTGTTAAGGAAAAGAAAGTGGTCATTGAACACGTCAGCACTGAGTTGGTGATTGCCGATCCTTTGACTAAAGGCATGCCACCAAAGAATTTTAAGGATCATGTAGTACGAATGGGACTTGGCTCCATGATATGATTTTCATTGTACGTACATTTTTTTTTTATGAAACTCTTATTCAGTTTGATGTTTTCTCATATATTTTGTGCACATAATTGTTTATTTTGAGAAATATCATTTGGTTTTGACCTAGAATAAGCATATGGTTTATTCATTAAGTTAAGGACTAGTATTGAGAAACTTGATATATTGTGATACATGGAAGATAATACTCGCTACTAGAGGACCTATCGCCATGATTCATATATTTCGTTTCTTGTTATGTTTGATGATGGGTTAAATGGACCAAGTGGGAGAATGATAGAATTTCCCCTGACCTTCGGAGCAGACGTGCTCTGTTTGTTGAAGTTAGTTTCAGTTTAAAAAAAAAAGCTTTGCTATTTTCATGGGAAATTCGTTTCCAATATGGTCCATTTTCTCACTAAGTTCAACCCATATTCTTAGCAACTGGTTGCTTGCGAAAATCGTGTGCTCCCACATCCCACGTTCTGTTGCACGTCCATTGAGCTCTGATGGGCGAACTCTATAAAAGGACTTTGTGTTGCTCTTTGTTTTGGGTCACTAAACCTACTCTCTATTCAGAAAACAACACCATCAAGTTTGAGCGAGTGAGAGTTTGGAAAGCCAAGGCAAAAACGTTTGACGTAAAGCTTGAAAAACAGAGGAAGAGTGAATCAAATAGCAATGGCGGGAGGTTGGTATTTCTAGATCCGTTTTGCTTCCGCTGTATTGATCTGAATGTGTTATTTAAATCTTTAGCATGTTTAGATCGATTATTAAGTTTTACAGGGGATGGTTGAGGGGTGCGGTGGCGGCACTATCCATAGCCTCCTTGTCGTCTTCCTCCACCCCTTGCACAACTTTGTCGTCACTAACGACAACCCAGCCAGTGGCAGCCTCATTTCCTACATGAGGACAGAATGGAAGAGGAGAGATTTTTAAGGGACTTACTCGTACTCGTAGGAGGAGGAGACTCAATCACCAACACGGATGGCCTCGTCAACAGCCATGGATGGCGGAGTACAACAACGCCGTAAGCCTCTGCCTGGTCGCGGTGGTGGAGAATGAGGAAAACAGTGAGAGTGAAGAGATTGGAGAGAAAAAAAAAAGTCAAAGGTTTTACTTGTTATAATAGGTAATTTTGGTTGAAACATTGATGCTCAAAACTTGGATAAGAGCATTTGTAAACGGCTCCTAAATAAAAAAGTTATGCCCTGCAAAATAGATAATTGCAAAGTAATGGGCATTGGATTGTTGGTGCGAAGTTAACTTCTACCACATTGAACCATAGCAACCCAAAAGTAGAGGAAGATTAGCTGGATGGTGTATGAGATAGCATCTGGATATTAGTCATATGTGAGCTGCATTTGCATACTTGAATTAAGATTTGGAATAGTTGGTTGGATATTAACAGGATCCATTATTAAGACAAGGAAAGGGCTCAATGCTTGCAGATGTATGGCCTACAATCTAGAGGATTATACTGTTAGTTTTGGTTTTTTTTTTTTGAAGAATGAGAATCTCTCCTGGATCGTGGGTTGGTCAAGAGAAAAGGAACAGAACTCCATGCTTGCAGAGGTATGCCTTGCGATGTATTTGACTATTATGAGAATCTTTCATGTGTTGGCCAAGCTGACAGCTCGAATAAACTCACGAATAATTTGAAACTTGAAGTAGCTTTGGGTGCAGTGCCTTTCCTCTCACTATCGCCTTCAAAACCTCACGGTCAACAAGCTCACAGCTCAAATCCTTCGCGTTCCGCAGGTGCTCAAACCTTCATCCAAAAACACGACACGACAACCTCCTCTGACCAACTCAGCCTCGCCGCTCTATGATGTCCACTCTCTCTTCAGCCCATCATCAAAACCTTTTTATTAGGACTTCAATGTTGTGTCTGTTTTATGAATCTTTCGGTCCAAACAGCTAAAACACTATAGGACTAAATTGGAATAAGGAGAAGTTATGAGTTATAATATAAAAAATAAGAGCCACAGGGATTTTACCTTTAATAAGTGATCAATAAATATGAGCATCGATGCATCCACGCGTTTAGGAAGCATTGTAGAAGGTTCCTACTTGCTCCATTGTAAACACTGATTGTGAAGTCGAGCCGAAAATTTGGAAGTGAAGGTCAGCATAGTCATGGACGAATGTTTGAAAGGGGCTTGGAGTCAGTTTGGAAGCGAGTTGTGGAGCTTTTATAGGAAGATCTTTTCATATTTTTGCATGGCAAGTAGTCAAGTGTTGATTTGAGAAAGCTTTTATCATTTAATGAAATTTTTAATCTGAAAAACCATAGCATATGGTGGCTCGTTCAGTTTAAATTCTCAAGAGGAGATAGCAGAGAATAATAGAGGGTGTGATTATAAAAATTCAATGGCATGAGTTATTATTATCATTATTATTTAAGAATGAATGCTTCTGTAATGCGTATAAAATAAAGAAGAAATGCATCTAAAATATGTTCATCAAATAGCACCTAATAATAATCCTTTCATAAATGAATATGCACTCAACTTTCATCACTCTTTTTTAATCTCAAAATTAAGATTTTTAAATTTGTGATACATATGATACTCATATTTTGAATTATCCCTTTTTTCACTAATATGAACAAGAAGTAAGAAATAAAAAAGTTATTTATTTTTCAATCTCATTTTATTATTTTTATTCAATCACTTGAAAGTCAAAGTTAAAGATTTTTACTTTTCTACTTACTAGAATTATTATTACTAAATAATAATTAGAGAAAGGTAGATTTTATTAAAAAAAATGCAACTAATTATGAGTGGCCCAATATTGATAATGAGAAAAAAGAAAGCCCAATACTCTTCTGATGGGCCTTAACCCTTAATTATGTTAACATACGAATTACCTTCAAAATCTGAACCCAACCCGAGTTCAGTGAGATGAGTTTGTCACTCCCACTTGGACTCCCGCAAACCCTAACCTAGCTATCTTCTTCTTCTTCATCTTCAACTCCTCGGGTTTCAATTGCTGCATTTCCAGTTTCTTCAACCATGGCCACCCAGGACTACGAAGACGCACGTGGTGGCGGCGGCGGCTTCGAGGAAAACCGGCAACAACCACCTCAAGATCAGCTAGGCTACGACCCGAACTTCGTACCGGACTCCGTGAAGTCATTCGTCGTCCACCTGTACCGTCACATCCGGGAGAAGAACGTGTACGAGATCCACCAGATGTACGAGACCTCGTTCCACACCCTGTCGGACCGGCTCTTCAAGGACACGCCGTGGCCGTCGGTGGATGCGGTGGCGCACTACGTGGACAATGACCACGTGTTCTGCCTGCTGTACCGGGAGATGTGGTTCCGGCACCTGTACGCCCGCCTCACCCCTTCCCTTCGCCAGCGCATCGACTCCTGGGACAACTACTGCTCCCTCTTTCAGGTCGTCCTCCACGGCGTCGTCAACATGCAGCTCCCTAACCAGTGGCTCTGGGACATGGTCGACGAGTTCGTCTACCAGTTCCAGAGCTTTTGCCAGTACCGAGCCAAGATGAAGAACAAAACCGAACAAGAAATTGCCCTCTTGAGACAGTATGATCAGGTCGAAATCAAACTAACTGCTTCACACTACACGGCTCTGTATTTGGATTAGCTTATTTTGTGTTTAAAACAGTTTAAAATCAAAATATTATTTATAGAGGTTTCGAAAAAAAAAAGGCGATTATTTCCTAAAATTTAAGCTAAACCAAACATTGGCTTATGGATATTATTATTAGCATAATAATATTAAGTTTTATGTGTTATGTTATAGGCTTGGAGTGTTTATGGTGTTCTGAACTTCTTGCAAGCCCTTGTGGAGAAGTCGAATATCATTCAGATTCTTGAGCAGGAGAAGGAAGGGCTGGAACAGTTTACTGCTACGGATGGGTATGATTACAACGGAGGGAGTAATGTGTTGAAGGTTTTGGGGTATTTCAGCATGGTTGGGTTGCTGCGGGTGCATTGTCTTTTGGGCGATTATCATACTGGTCTCAAGTGCCTGCTTCCTATTGATATTAGTCAACAAGGTGTTTACACCATTGTTATCGGTAGCCACATTACCACCATATATCACTATGGTTTTGCCAATCTTATGCTGCGCAGGTGCGATATTCCTTTGTTTTTCATTTTTAATATTGGATGACTTTGATTGGTTAATTACTTTTGTTGCTTGCTTGTCTTATGTGATGGCATGAAATTCAGGAATTAAGAGCTTCACAATGTTATTTTCTTATCTGTTGTTACTGTTTCCTTTTTCTTGTTGGTCATTGTAGGTAAGCTCTATGGGCCCCAAAACAATACTGGTTTGCCTTTTATCCCATACGTTTCCCATGACATTCATAATCAAAGGCAGTGATTATTCTCTTGCCTTTGCTTATGAAAAGAAAACTACCGACTAAACCATTTATTGTTTGACTATTTGAGGCAGCTTTGCCCTGTATGCATTACCTACTGGTTGAATGGCCTTCTTTCACATATGTAGATTGGTAGTGTTTATTCACTTTATTGTGGATCATCTTATACAGCCTATCATCTTGCAGTATGCAAGCGTGGAATGGAATTTGTCTTTTTGTCTTTCTGGGCTTTTAGTTTATGAAGTACAATTGAGTTTTTAAAATCTATTTAAAAACTAGAAATGCGCAAATACTCAAACCTTGATGCTTGTATTTCCTTCCCTTATCTCCATGAGCTCCACCCACTCTGGAGATCTGACTAAAAGACCAGACCAAGATATCCTCCAATGCATCATTTTGGATGAAGGTCATTATGGATATAGAAGGTCGCTTGTTGTTGGCTTAAAATAAAGCTCAGTTGAAAAAAGGCTGTTTGAAGGTCGGATGTTGTTGGCTTAAGATGGTGTTTTGGTAATATAGTTTCCCATTTTATTTATCTTATTAGATGACCTAACCTGTAATCTTTTCTACAGATATGTGGAAGCGATTCGTGAATTTAACAAAATTCTTTTGTACATCTATAAGACGAAGCAGTATCATCAGAAATCACCACAATATGAGCAGATACTGAAGAAGAATGAGCAAATGTATGCCTTGCTGGCAATTTGCCTTTCACTCTGCCCCCAAAGCAGGCTTGTTGATGAAACTGTGAACTCTCAATTGCGAGAAAAGTATGGTGAAAAAATGATTAGAATGCAGAGATATGATGATGAGGCGTTTGCTATCTATGATGAGCTCTTTTCATATGCGTGTCCCAAGTTCATTACCCCTTCAGCACCTAGTTTTGAGGAGCCTCTAGTAAATTACAACCAGGTATTCCTTCGATTCTTTCCGGTCCAACAGAAAAAGCATTTGGAATAAGTGCATAGCCAAAAAAAATGTCAAATTTGAAGTTTGCCCCAATTGACTTCAAATTTGAAGTTTAAAGTCTTTGTTTTCCTATTTCCCTTTATTATAGAACTGGTGAATAATTTTCTCCCCTTTCACAATCTTGAAGGGTGAAATTAAGTTCATTTATTTGTTGTAACATTCTTTGGTATTCATTTTCATAATGTTGTTCTTAGACCTCTATTTACCCCTTGAGCATTGTATGTTTATGGCTTGGTTAAAGGCTTACACTTATCTGGTAGAATTGCTCTACTTATTAGATATAATTGTTTGGATATTCTCCTTGCTCCCTTCTATTCCCCCTTTTTACCACGTGAGGTACTAAATGCTATTTGTTTTGTCAGGATGCCTATAGACTTCAATTGAAATTGTTCCTTTATGAAGCGAAGCAACAACAGTTGTTATCAGGTGTCCGGACCTTCTTGAAAGTGTATTCAACAATCTCCCTTGCAAAACTTGCAAGTTACATGGAAGTGGATGAACCCACCTTAAGGTTTGCAAGACACCCAATTATTTTAGCATTTCGTTCAATCAGCATTTTTTGTTTATAAAATATAATTTTGGAAATAAGTGTATTCATGTACTTCTCTTTTGATGATTGGCAGGACTATCTTGATGACATACAAGCACAAGACACATGCTGTTGATAGTGATGGAAAAATCATATCCAATGCTGATTTGGATTTCTATATTGATGATGTAAGCTTGCTCACTTTTTCCTCTTAAATAATCCACTCTTTAAAGGGATCGTTATTTCAAATACTGCTTGGGAATGTTAACAGAATTTCTAGGCCATATTGGTTCAAATGGTCTTTTCAGTTTAACTTGTATCTTCTTGATAATGATATCATTTCCTTGCTCTCAAAATTTTTGTAATGATTAAGTCTCTTTGAGCTCAAACTGCCAAAAACTGAGTCAGCGGTGGACAGGTGGTCCATCTTTCGGTTGGTCTTCTCCTTTGTGTCTTAATTGACTCATGTATTGCTTTTACATATTTTAGGAATAATACTATAATAGTATAATACAAGTGAATAAGGATGTTAGTGGTGAATGGACTCCCTGCTTGACTACTTTGTGCCAATGCAGTAAACATTGGACAGGAGTTCATATTAAATTTCCTAGTTTTAAGCAAAAATTAGGTTTTTGAAATTGAACTGTATTGTAGTTTCTATCTTAAATGGTGCTGCAATTTTTGAATGACTTTGTCATTTGCTGCAGGACCTGATTCATGTTGTGGAGTCTAAGCCTGCCAAACGGTATGGGGATTACTTTTTGCGTCAGATTCTCAAGGTATGCCTGCGTCTTTCTGGTTTGCTAAGATGAATTCTTCATATTTCTTATGTAACCATTTGTTTTGTCTTGTTTGCAGCTTGAAGGGGTCATCAATGAGATGGACGGTGTAAAGCTGGAGTGAGTTGTTGCATGTCAGCCCTACCGAATGGACTTCTTAATATACCCATGTCGATTCCCCTCTCTATTTGCTTACCAGGCAGAGTTTTCCCTGATGTGTTAAGTGAGTTGTTTTGAGGTAGAGGATGTGGTTAGCTTTCTACAAGTAATACTAATTTTTTTTCCCTCAACTTGATTTTATTTAATGAAACAACTTATCCATTTATTGTTTCAAAAAGGGCGTAAAGTTCATAATTCTTCAGGTGCGTGGCTTATTGTTATTATTCATAAGTGAACACTTTGTTTTCTGATCCTCACCACTCAATTATATAGTACGGTATGCCTACGCGGCGAAATAAATTGATTAGTGAGCAAGTTATTCAGTCTTTTTCTTAATTCGTTACTTGTCAAACTCAGGACTCTTAACAAATCAATTCCGATATCCTTCTGGTTTTAGTGTACGGTCAATGAGACGCATTTCAGGACACTCGATGGTAATGTTCCCATCATCGATACACCTGGGTAGACATAAAACTGGAGAGTTTCATAGCTGAAGGATATTTTGGCCGTTTTTATATTCCCTTTTTCGTTGCGTTCAAATACCTTGCAGAAAAAATAATATTACACTGAAATGCAAAGAAAATTAGAGATGTAGATGCACGTGCAAAAAGCGTGAGAGAAAGACGTAGGGACGAGCTACTCTCTTTTGATGGGAAGGGATGAGCAACTCTGCAAATCCGGGAGAGACTTGGACGCCACACTTACAACGGCGTAACGTAATGCAAATTCTTCGTTGTTTGATGGGCTTGTGCTGTGGTCGTGTTTCGTGTTCATCCCTTGGGTTGACATTTCAGACTTAGCTGACTTTTGGTTTGTAAGCTAATAATTGGAGTTAAGACATTATCATAGTTTAATTCATCAATATTTTGTTCACAAAAAATTAATTGAAGTTTTAAATATTTGTTGTGTTTTTATATATATTATTATATAAATTAAAATGAATTATATAGATGTACTAAAAGTCATACTTTCCTTATAATTTTTTTTTTCAAAAAATAATATGAAGAGAGAAAATTGTCCCATTTTAAAGTTACCACATGTCAAACTACCAACAACAAATCTAAGACCTTTTTATCAATGTGGTTGGAATTTATCAATTGAGTTAACTTTCATTGGCTGCCTTATAAAATTTTTACAATTTAACATTTTGTCAAAACTATACTTGCCCCAAATTTAAATATAGTTGAGAGAGTATAATTAGCTTTATACTTATGGTAGTAGTTACTTATTACATATTTTTATTAAAGTGAAAAATAATGAAGTTACGTCCCTTTATATCTTGATTATTAATGGTGTTATTTATTTTAGATTTACTAAATATTTAAATGAAAATTTTGTTACTGTAAAACTATTGTAAAAAATTATAAAAACTTCTAGAATATTAAAAAAATATAATAAAACAATTACATATAAGTGATTATCAATACATCATGTACCAAAACAAAAACATATATCAATACATAATTTTTTTAATGATGTACGGTAAAGAAAACCTTATCTATATTCTATCCTTATCTATGTTATTAAAATATAATATGTGTTGTACCTTGTTGCATTATGAATTGCTGATATAATAGTTTATGTTAGAATGCGATGCTATCATGATTTTGTTGTATTAAGAAAGTAGAAGTGAAGAACGCAAATGAAGAAGAAAGATAAGGGCACCACGACACACCGACTATAAATCATCCATGACATGTCATCATGAGAACGGCCTCAAGTCATGCACCCTTTGAATAAGAGTGGAGCCGTGGAGGGACTACAAATGGGGAGTACCAAACCAACCTTTCCACCCATTGAATATTTTACAAGTACAACCCAAACCCAAACCAAAACCAACAAATACATACATACAGCATGCGCCCACCGGTTACTTTCCAAACCACCTCGTTTTCTTCTTACACCTCTTCTCCCAGCGATCGTAGGCTCAACATTTTAGCAAGACACCTTGTTGTTCTCGATCGAATGGATTCTCAGAATCAACACATCTCTGCTTCGCCAACCGCCGCTGCTTCTCATGGCGATTCCGTCTTCGCTCACCTCGTCCGTGCTCCTGAAGATCCTATTCTCGGGGTATTCTTTTCTCTCTTCTTTTTTCATTCCCTTCTTCCATACAAAATAGATTACGACTTATGAGATGAAATCGCACTTCACCTTATTTCATCCTCCAAATTTTAAAGAAAAATGATCATCTTAGCCCCTGAAAGGATGTAAATACTGTTTACACTATTTTCAGAAGATGTGATTGAGTGAGGGAAAATAATAAAAAAAAATATGTATAATGAATGATATTAGATGAGGTGTGAAAAGGAGTGTATGTACTCTTCGATGTAAGAAAATAATGGTTGAATTTTTTATTGATCCACTGTTTGCGCTTTGTCTTTGTCATCCGTGTAAGATCACGCTCTGCACACAACTTCAACACTCATTTGCCTCTTTTTTAAAGACGATCGCACATTAGAGCCAATCTAACGACCTGTCCCTTGGAATGATTATTTTATTTTGGACAATTATTTACGATTAATTTCATTTTAACTTAAGTATAGATTATCCAAATTTATCGCTGCATTATATATTGATCGGTCGCTATTCTTAGACTGTGATTACATATGAATTCCAAAGCAGCACGGCACATGATGGCTTGTTAGGTTTAGAAATTTAATTTTTATGTTGTGTAACACGAATATTTGATGCTGACCCGATCTTTACTTGCGTCTAATAATCCAAGCTGCTTTTCTACGAAACCTTTTTAATATTTGTTTCTGTATTTATTTATTTATTTATTTTCTAATTGGTTTATTATCTTACCCCACTGTTTTCTTCTCTATTGTGTTTGAAAAATAGGTGACTGTCGCTTACAACAAAGATCCAAGCCCAGTTAAGCTCAATTTGGGTGTTGGTGCTTACCGAACAGAGGTTAGAATGCTATTTCGTTACACTTGTGGTTCTTGATTATTTAGGACAACACAAGATAAACTACATTAGAGACTACTTTATAATCATCACCACAATTTAATTTAATTTGGCTACGGAAAATGCTTGTGGATGTATGAATGAACTGAACTGCAACCAACAATTACAGAAATACATTGAACTGGCAACTTGTTCCTTAAATTCTACCTATTCTTAGTGAGTTTTACTAATGCTGTAACCTGCACCAGGAAGGAAAACCTCTTGTTTTGAATGTAGTGAGGCGAGTTGAACAGCAACTCTTGAATGACGTGTTAGTACCTCACTATACATTCTTTCTTCTCATTTAGGATGAAATTATATTCAATTGTGATAAACTTCTGTTCTGCATTATTTTCAGATCACGCAACAAGGAATATCTTCCGATTGTTGGGCTCGCAGATTTTAATAAATTGAGCGCTAGGCTCATTTTTGGTGCTGACAGGTTACTAATAGAAACACAATCTTATTATATCAACTGTTCTCTATTTTTTTTTGGCAGCAGGCTTTGTTCAATCTGTGATTTCTTGTTTGTAAATATTTATTTCCCAGTCACTACCTAATTGTTTATTTGCTTACATTTTTGGATATAGCCCTGCTATTCAAGAGAACAGGATTACCACTGTTCAATGCTTGTCTGGTACTGGTTCATTGAGAGTTGGGGGTGAATTTTTGGCTAGACACTATCACCAAGTAAAATGCTTTGTCTTTAACTTTTCTCCCCTCTTTGTCCTTTTTAACTTATATGGTCCCAGTTTACCATTTTTGACTGCCTTTGGTTTTTCAGCGGACTATATACTTGCCTCAACCAACTTGGGGCAATCACCCAAAGGTTTTCACCCTAGCAGGGCTATCTGTCAAAACATATCGCTACTATGCTCCAGCAACACGAGGGCTTGACTTTCAAGGTTAGGAATTATTATAGTAAGCTGTTAAGTGTTTGTTCCTTATTTTCTATTTGCATCCAAGTTCATATGCATCACGATCAATATTCAATAACTTCCATCAGCTTTCCTATAATGTTATTTTTTTCTTGTTCCTTACAGGACTTCTAGAAGATCTTGGTTCTGCCCCATCTGGATCTGTTGTTTTGCTACATGCATGCGCACATAACCCTACTGGCGTTGATCCAACCCTTGAGCAATGGGAGCAGATTAGGCAGCTGATGAGATCAAAAGCTTTGTTACCTTTCTTTGACAGTGCTTATCAGGCAAGCTTTTTTTGCGTGCAGCAGACTTCTTGCTACTTGCTCTTTACCATTGAGAAAATTTTCGGTGCACATAATCTGCCATTGTTTAAGATCACAAATACCACTTGAAATCACTTGAATCCTGAAGTTTTACATGAGCTGAAAAATTCGAACTTATTCAACTGCTTGGCTTCCTGTTTTTTGGCATGGTCCATGATAGATCATGTCCACACAAGAATTTCTACCTACTGTGTCTATCAAATGCCTATTGTTTGATTGAAAACTATTTTCTAAACTGTATCTATTTTTTATTTTGTTCAATAGGGTTTTGCTAGTGGAAGTCTAGATGCTGATGCACAGCCTGTTCGTTTGTTTGTTGCTGATGGGGGTGAATTGCTGGTAGCCCAGAGTTATGCGAAGAATATGGGTCTTTATGGAGAACGTGTTGGGGCCTTAAGCATTGTAAGAACTTCAAACTTCAAAGCATCAAATGGAGACAACTTGAAGTTTTTTATTAGTAGTGATTAGTGAATCTTGCACGTTTTGTGTCCCATTGAATCTGGTGTTTTTCCTTGATTACTTTTTGAGTCTTGCATCCTTTTAGCGCAGATAATGTATTTTTATTCTATTATAATTTATGTTTGTATTTTATTTTAAAATTTTTTCCCCTTATATTATAACTTCTTGAGGACCAAAACTGTCTTCTTTGTTCTGATATTTTGCCCTGATTTTTGCTTTTTTCAAATAAAAACCCACCTAGGTCTGCAAGTCAGCTGACGTTGCAAGCAGGGTTGAGAGCCAGGTGAAACTTGTGATTAGGCCCATGTACTCAAATCCTCCCATTCATGGTGCATCCATTGTGGCTGCCATTCTGAAGGACCGGTAATGAACCAAGACTCTTATGCTTTCCTAAGTAGAACAAGGCAAAGAAGGAATTATTGTTGACTATTATATTATTCTTTTCCACTGTGTTCTTTTTTGTTTTTTTGGTGATGAACGTCTTGAACTGGTATAGTCAAGTGGTAATGAATTTTGTGGTTGTAATTGCTACGGTATTTATAGAGGCCATACTTCCTATATGTTTTAATACCTCCAGAAGGGAGATTCTAGTGAACATCGTGTTTATCTGAGGAGACGAATTTACTGGTTGAGATTGCTTCAGCTTATATATATATATTTTAACACTTCCACAAAGGAGATGCTACTGTACATTCTTTTGCTGGGTGATTTTTCCTCTTTGTAAAATTATCTTACCTATTTTGCTTCTCTTTCAGGGATTTGTACAATGAGTGGACTGTTGAGTTGAAGGGAATGGCTGACCGTATTATCAATATGCGCCAACAACTTTTTGATGCTTTACGTGCCAGAGGTAAGCCTCTACAAGGTTCCTTTAACAATTCCTTCAGTTTGTCTTTTCTGGATGGTTTCACATCATTATTGTTGCACCAGTATGCGAGAAGTTATTACTTGTTTGCTCATTCCTTTCTTTCTTACTCTGTCTTCCCCTGCTCTGCTCTTTCTAGGATTTGGGGTGTGCTTACATCTTATATTCTTATTGTTTCTATGAAACATTAATTGCAGTTATACTTATTTCTCCTTTAATTGAGCAGGCACACCTGGTGATTGGAGTCATATTATCAAGCAGATCGGAATGTTTACTTTCACAGGATTGAATCCTGAGCAAGTTTCCTTCATGACTAAAGAGTACCATATATACATGACGTCTGATGGGTAAGATGCTGTATTTCTTACTTCATTGAATGAGTTCAAATGAATACGATATCATTCTCTTTCCTTTATGTTCCAGTCAAGTGTGAACTTGGCAGCAATTCCCCTCATTATCTTGCTTACCATGCAGTTGTCAAATTCTTTGCCGTAAAACAAATATGAAGTTGCAATATGCACCAAGTTGTTGGTTAAACTTTAGAATCCTTTTTCTTTGAATTATGACATGCATATATGTTTTTGTTTCTTTGTATCATACTCATGGTATTTTTTAGTACGGGTTGTATGTGTATTACTTTTTATTATCATTCAGGTTTTCAAACCCCAAAATAAACTCTTGTACCATAGATATTTGCCAAACTGTTGGTTAATAACAGAATGAGAAGTTCTTAATAAGATCAGTTACTTTTTAATTTGATTGACATTTCTGTGATAATTCGAGGATTATGTGAGGCGAGGTAAACTCGGTAAGAATTTGCTTCTGCTATCTATTGGTATTAATCTCTGCCTGCAGCATAGGCTAATATTTCAAACAACCTTGTGTGTAATTATGCATTTATGCCGGAATTCAAGATGACTCAACATGCACTGTTTATTGTGCAGGAGGATTAGCATGGCTGGTCTGAGTTCCAAAACAGTCCCTCATCTGGCAGATGCAATACATGCAGCTGTAACCCGAGTTGTCTAAAACTTGTTACTGAAAGCAGTTCTCAACTCGCCCCCTATTGGAGGACATCCAGTATTTTTGTGAAATGACAATGAAACCTTTTATTTGATGTGAGAATTTAGAAGCAACTTTTCTGCCCACCGGGCTCCAGTCTGAGATCTTAGCATTATAACATTTTTGTTGTTCAGTTTTCTTAATGTGGCATGATCGGATGTGCCCGGGAGGTTTTATTTATTTTTTTTGTGATCGGGGGCAGATATCTCGGAGAGCCGTTTTGTGTTATATTATGGTTGTTGGGTTAAACTAAATAATTTGTCCTTACAATTTTACTTTACTCTATTTGGATTTTGATTCACATATATATATATATATATATATATATAGAGAGAGAGAGAGAGAGAGAGAGAGAGAGAGAGAGAGAGAGAGAGAGAGAGAGAGAGAGAGAGAGAGAGAGAGATATTTTAGTTCTTTAGGGACCAACTGTAAGGAAAATCGGAATTAATTAATTAATACTTTAAAAAGTAAAAATTATTGGAATGAAAATTAATGAAAAAATATAGATACCAATACAAGAATACCATAATGGCAAGGAAAGTGAAAATGTAAAGATCACTTAAAAAAATTGCAACAATTAAAATTTAAATTGGGTAAAATTATAAGGATTAATAGTTAATTAATTTAGCTTATCTATTGGAAAGAATATTATATAGTATTCACCCGACGAGTTGTGACTTAGGATCTCTTGGGTATTGTAGAGGGAAAAGAAAGGAAAGAGAGAGAAATAGAAGGGTTATTGCTCTTTTTGGTTGGTATCAATCAACAAAAAAGGATGGATGTTTTCATTTTTTATTGTTTGATTTCATAAAAAAATATAAATGAATGAAGATATATATAATTAGAGAAATGAAAGTAATATTTTTTTAGACATTTTTTTAATATTTATTTTATTATTAATTTATCTTATATATTTGAATAAAATAAATGTTAAACTAATATTTAAAAGAGTGTATAGATAATATTTTTCTTATAATTATATGGTGGGATTTACAATAATCCTCTTCCTTTCATTCTTTTTCATCCAAGAGAGAGATAACGAAAAAATGATGAAACTAAGAAATTATATCCCCCTAAATTTTTTTTTTCCATCTACAAATACAAGGGATAAGTCTCTTTCCTTTATTCTCTTCCTTTCCTTTCCCTTCTCTCCTTTATTTTCCCTCCTTACAAGGGTACCAAACAAAGCCAGGTTTGTGTCTTTTTTTATCCCTCTTCATTTCACAGTAACATAATATGAGGAGGAAATTTGTATTACTCTTTGGGAAAGCAAGAATTTTGAGCTTTCTTGCCCTTTCCCCCTACGATCACATCTCCCATGATAGTTATTTGTAGGTCGAAGTTAGACGAGAGAACTTTATCAAGAAGAGTGTTATGATTCAGCTTATTCAAGCAGGAGAAAAGTCTAAATCCTTTCATGTCATCGTAATTTGCTTACTATAGAGGTGACAGATTAAGAATCATCGCGAACTGAAATGGAATATTTCTATTACAATTACAAATTTGAAGTCTTATCACTGTAGAAGCTAAAGAACAAAAAATATATATGGCATACTACATATAAAATATACTTGAACATGAAGAGCAAATGGACTGAGTCCTAAGCCTATCCCTCGAGACTAGCTGGACAACGGAGATAGGTGTTGATGCGCATCTTTGAAATCATTAGCTCGCACAAGATCTACCTCTTAACCGCACTACAGAACCTCAGAGTTCTATCAACCAACAGCTTCATAGAGAAAGGAGTCCCCAGTTGTATCATCTACAGTGACTGGCTATGCTATAGCAGCTATCTACAACCTTTCAACAAATACGAAGAAGGGCTTGAGAAGCTCATAGCTGAGGATTTGCTGTTATCTACCTTGCCCGGTGTTCCACATTCGCTGAAGTCTAGTACGCGTCGCTCCACCTGCAAACAAATAAGTTTCGTCAATGTAATATTAGAAGATCTAAGCATGTTTCAAGGAAAAAACAAAGTGAATATGTGGATCAGGGTGTTAGGTAAATAAAGCTTTACCGAAGCATTTGAAGCCAACTGACAATGGTTCCGAGGCTGATAATGAGGATCGTTATTTTCCTGGTCCCCATCCCTGTCTTTTCCAGATGCATCTTTTGGTAACGCCTTAGGAGTTTCATTTCCCAAAATCTTATGAGCACTGTCATATTGAGCAGCAGTTTGTTCGCTGATCTGTTTCATCAACCCTATTGCATCGTAGCTTCTATCACCTGGGCTCATGAAATACCCAAAATCCTGTAAACAAGTTCACTGTTTTTAGTCGGGTGGAAAAACTAAAATCTAATTCAAGACAGTAATTATCCAACAGAACCTTCAGTACCTCAATTGTAATTTCAGTTTCAATCCTGGGGCTAGACAGAAAAGTGTTGATGAACCAAGGAGATTTCCATGCTGAAGGTGATTCAATGCTTCTCCTAAAAGGTGTTCCACCAATTCTAAAATCAAACAAGCAGTCAGTCAGAAACAGTACGACCCATTGACCCTAAGAACAACTTGAACAATCAACAGTATTATCGGTGAAGCTCACACCTTACTCCAGGTTTCAGTACCAAAAGAATCAAATAACTCAACATCGTTAATTAAAAAAACCCAAAATAAAATAAAAAAATATTGGAAAATGAAAACAACCGGTAATAATACCAAAACGATAATAATATAATTAATTTAAAGAATATTACATGCTACATGTTTCAAAACCACCATCGTTTCTGGTATGATCACCCGAATTTTCCCCTGCGGCTGAACAGACAGATTGTACACAAGTAACAGCAACTGAAAGTCTTTCGTTCTCCGTTACTCGAACAGAAGGAGAGTTAACACTCGAGCATGGATTTTTATGAGTTCTAGCACTTAAACAAAGAACACTGTCTGATTTAAAACCAACTTGATCAGGAGAATACAGTAACGGGTCATTGATATCATGTTCAACCAAAACTCCAGAAGGTTGTTGCACCTGACAATAAAATAACGAGATAAATAAATATTTACAAATCCTGAATAACATTTGATTACATGAGAATAATACTTACAATCTCAGCTGCAGCATTAACATCATTCTTCATCTTAGAATCAACATGAAGAGGTCGCTGCTTAATCTTATCCTCAGAATTATTGTCACCTGTATCTTTTTCAGACTTTTTGTTGTCCAAAATTGCAGATTTATTTTTCTCCTCTACTTGTTCCACTTTAAAAGCTTGTCCACAATTTTCTTTATCATCTTCAACAGAGGTACCAGAGTTCTTTTTTTGCATTGAAGATGGAGAAAGCAAATCTTCCTGAGTCTCATTGTCATCAAACATGACATCCAAACGCGAAAAATCTTTTATCAAGGTTGATGTCATTTCAATCTCCAGTTTCTTGTCGATTCTTTTATCTGACAGCGGAGATAAAAGGTCTCGGTGTCGTTTCTTTAATATGGATGGTGTCCCCGTGAAAGTTTTAGCAGCATTTTTCAGCAAAGCATCTGGACTATCATCCCGAGAAGGTGAGTCCCACAACCTGAAAGGAGTTAGACAGTTCATAGAAGACATCATAAACTGGCGGATACCTAGGGGACTAAATTCTTGCTGCATATCGCCCCCAGATTGTATAAGATCACAGCTTAAGAAAGGAATATCCAAGCTTGGAAAACGAGGAGGTTCATAACATAGAGCTCCTGTGTCCTCCTGTTCTGTATGCACATTTGGCTTTTCATCCATTGGATAGCAAGTTTGCTTAGTATCTGATTCACAGCCAAAACTATTTACTGGGACCAACAATTTTGAAGTATCCATCGCAATATCCGATGGCTCTTGCATTTCTGCACTATCTGTCCCATCGATACAAGGAGAACTGGCTAAGTTATTGGCATAAATGAAGTTATCATCATGTGCACTGGAGACAAACTGCTGATCCTCAGAACCAACTAACTGATTGGCTTCGGAAGTATACAGCAACCTACCATCATTAGCAGAAGGTACTGATGGGACAGATAATAAAGATGTCTGGCAAAAAAATGAAGTATATCCAGACAAGTCAACCATATTTACACCTTTATTATCTCCGTAGGAAAACAATTCATCATTCATTGCCTCTGAAAATAGCAATCTGCAACATTCATCGTTAGATATCAACATGTGATCTCGTTTAACAGAGTCCATAGATGTAGGTCCCATGGACTTTGAAACACCTAACCCCACTGAAGCCTGAAATGGAACATTCACCATGTCACAGCTTTCACAAGGAGCTATACAATCATTTTGCAACTGTGCGGAATCCTGCCCAAAGTCAAGTACGGAAATATCGGGTAAGGCATGTAAATAAAGCTGGCAATCCCCATTTGTGGAATTTCCAGGTTCGTGCGAGTATTTCTGCTCAATGAATTCAACATCATCCAGAGACACGTAATATGGCTCTGAACAAGATGCTTGACTAGGACTATAATCCTTTCCTAGACTAGATTCTTCAGGCCTGTATTCCTCTCTAGTTTGTAAAACAACATTGCTCATCTCTGTGGCAGATGGAAAGTGACCAGCATTAGCTGACTCCTGGCTACACTGTGAAACTTCCTCTCCTTCAGTCCCCCTAGGACCATTATCATCTCCGCTACCCTGCAGCCTTGAAGAGGTTGAAGCCATGGGTTGATTCTGATTTCCAACAAGTGGTACAGTTTGTAACTGAGTAAGCAAGCCCGATGCCAAGTAAGAATCCAATTTCTTCTTGACAGAACTGTTCCAGTGGTTTTTTATAGCATTATCTGTCCTGTTGCCACAAAAGCACAAGTACATCACAATTCTAAATGCTTATTGATAAACAGAAGAGAAAAATGAACCCAAACTGCACATTGAAAACTAGGCGTATTCTGATGACAGAATTTGGATCCCCTGCAGTTACTGCAGTGCAGGGATCCTCTAGGAAAGAGAAAGACATGAGAATTTTATTGATAAATGTTGATATTTCGTTCTCTATCTTTCTCTCTCCTACTAGACCCCAGTACTTTAGGATATCCAAATCCCTGATGAGATGATTCCCTGAACATAAATAAGAAACTGTGACTCCCAAATGAAGTGAAAAGCAAGGCTACATTGCATGCCCCCTTTTCAACCGTCTCCTTTTTTTTCAGAAAAAAAAAAAGGTTTAATATGTGTTTACCTTCCAGGCAAGAACTTCGTTAATTCTGCCCATCTGTTCCCATAAATCTGATGAGCACGTATTAGAGCCAGCTCCTCTTCTTGTGTCCATGCTTCCTTGTTTATAGAAGGATTAAGATGATTATGCCACCTAACACGATTTTACAAATTATATTAATGAGAATTAACTATATCCCTCCAAATCCTCCAATATGATTTATATGTGGCAATAAGGACAAAAATAGTCTAAATAAAGATACTCTAATTTACTGTTTCTGGACAATAGAAATACTCTAATGATACTTATGTCTTATACAGACTAGTAGAAATCCAATAACCATACCTTTCTCGACATTGCTTACCAATACGTCCAGGTAAATGCTGTGCAATAGTAGACCACTTTTTAGGCCCATATTTGTTCACCAAATCAATAATTATTTCGTCTTCCTGTTTACATTCAGATTCGGTAGGTAAGTTCATATTAGATATCTAAACAGAAAATCGATACAATCCAATATCACATCAGAACAAACACCAACATGTAGAAATAAAATCAACACAAACAAGAAATGGAAAGTGGATATTACCTCTTTAGACCATGGACCTTTGACAAGTTCTGGATTTAAGACTTTCTGCCACCTATGCAGGCATTGTACATCAGTTCTATCCTTGAAACATTCCGCTACAAACACATTTGGCAATCAGAACAAGTCACAAAACAAATATTGCATAACGAAGTTGCATAAGTTAAAAAGTGCTTAAATGGTTAACGTGCACAACAATTAGGTGCGAAGGTTACAAAAAATATCAGAGAAAGAGTAGAACTACAAAACTGGTCAAGGGGACCTAAAAGAAAGATATAGATGAATCCCCCGACAAAACATAGGTTTTATTTTTTTTTCTTTTCATTTAAATATGCCCAGTTAAGCCTATTAAGATCCAACTGAAGAAACTTAATAAAAATTGGACACAGACGCCTGGTAGCCAGTGGAAGTGGGTCATGAATAATTTCATGAAATTATAATGAACATGTACTCCATGATACCAAAATATTACCTATTTTTTTCCAATTCTTTCCTTTAAAACGCTGAACAGCCTTGCTCAAAATCTCATCCTGCAAAATCAAAATCCATTAATACCACTTCATAATACATTTTTATATATAATTACCATTAAAATTTATATCTTAGAAATTAAAAAAAAAACTGTAAGTCCTAAAATTCTAAATGCATAAATATTTCAAAAAGATGAAAAAAGCCAAGGTAATATAACCATTTCTGGTTGTAAAATTTGTAAAGAATAATTATAATCAACTGAAAGTTAAAAACATTTATATGAAAGTTTCACATGTTACAGAACTTTGTTGTGCAAATAAAACATCACCAATTTATAAAAGGATAAATGAAGTGACGAAATTTTGTAGCACAAGCAAAACAACATTACCAAACTTTAGAAAGATGAATATGTTTAAGTATTCAAGAATTCACCTCCTCAGGTGTCCATTGTCCTTTGGTAGAACGCCTTGTAGGGCCAGTAGTCCTCCTACAAATACATATTTTATCGTAAGAGAAAATTCACTTCACCTCATCATCAGTTTCAGTTTCTCAAAGAAATAAAAACTTACTATGAATACCTATAAAATATATATATATTTAAAAGAACATTATTTCTTCAAGAGAAAAGACAGACGCGGAGCGTGCAAGAGTTAGGCCGGGAGATAAATTATAATTAGGAAAGGAAAGATTCCAATTCCCACCCCTGTTGATAATCCATTCCCTAAAAAGTAAGTAAATAACAGCTCCAAAGACAAATACGTCAAAGGCTAAAGGTGCTAGGCACTAACAAGAAATGCCTTGTAGCTAGAGAGATACAGAAGGAGCACCAATATGAACCTCATCTGTCATGCTAACCTTTATTGCTAAAGGGCTTGTCTAAGGTCAAAAGAACTAATAATGCACTTTAAGAATGTAGTGAAACATAGATTATTTTAAGAATTACCCATGCAGTGCTCTAATTTTCTGAACACCACCATCCATGACCCTGTCTGACAGAGCAGGGATTTTCCTTTCACCTTCCATAGTTTGCTGGCAGAGAAGTAAAATAGCACACCCCAATTCCCACTTTACTGCAATTCCCTCCACAATTGGTTCTCCAAATCATTATAATCCCTCCTTTACGAAATCGCAACAACTAGCTTCTGCAAACAAACACATGAATCAGCAGAAATTGGAGTTGAAAAAAGAAAGGAATCAGAATTTTTTTCCTCAACCAAACAATTTAATAAAAGGATATTCAAATCTTCAATAAATCACACTGTTTCACCATTTCTAAAGCCCTACTACTTGGATCACACAACACCTTCTAACTTGTCACCCAATAGCACAATTATATAAGTGAGTACTAAAATCGCACTCGAGGAAGATTAATCGACACTTTTAAAATCACAAAATACAATTTAAATTTGAAAAAAACAACAACTAAATATTAAGCAATTCAAATTGAAGTCTTTCAAAAACTCAGAATCTAATTAAGATTCCTAAAATTTCCTCGGCGAATAGGTTCTATATTAATAAAACATGATTTAAGATCGGAGAACCAACACGTGAATTAAATCGAAAGAGACCGTTAGAGACTTACCGGACAGAGGTTCAGAATGCGAGGATGAGAGATAATGGATTACGCGATCGAAACGGTGCGCATTTGCAGATCCAAACGGAGATTGGGAAGAAAGATCTGCAAACGCACATCAATCACCAGAGTCCAGAATCAGAATCGGAGGAAGATTTAGAGAGAGAGAGAAACAAACTGAGTTTTAGAGAGAGGGAGAAAGTGAGTTAGTGAAACGGGACTAAGCTCTATTCAAACATAAGGGGGCGGAATCTTGAGTTTCAAAACTTATGGTTAAAGCTCGAACATGTTAGGGTTATGGACGGTGGCGATGCATACACGTCGGAAATGAAGGTGTCGAGTTTAAGCAGTAGCGTGCTTCTTTTGCAAAAGTTCAACCACTTCAACGGGCAACTTATTTTATCTTCCAATTTGTATCTCTCCTTTTTCTTTCTTCAAATTTCCACCACATATATATTCTTTTATTCCTTTTTTTAATGTTACATAATTTGAATCTTTCTTTTCTAATTTTATATGTGTGTTTAGAATAATTGTGAAAATTTAATTATTTTAATAATTAATTATTATATAAATTTTTTTTGATATAATTAATTATAATATAATTAATTTTATATTTAGATATGTTAGTTAAAAAATAATTTTAAATTAATCTATTTCGTTTGTATGATATATAAAAATTATTTTTATATATTAAATTTTCAAAATAAGTATAGAATAGTTAAAAAATTTATTTGATTGATGATAAAATAATATTTACATCTTAAAATATAAGGAATAATTTATATCTTAATCATAAGTTTCAAATAGTGTGTTTGATATAATGTGAAAAGTTAATTATTTTAATAATTAATTATTATATAATTTTTTTGTTATAATCGACTATAATAGAATCAATTTTATGTTTAGATATGTTAATTAAAAAAATTTTTAAGCTAATTTGTTTTTATTCGGATGATATTAAAAAATATTTTTATGTATTAAATTATCAAAAATAAATATAAAATAATTAAAAAAGTATTTAATCGATGATAAAATAATATTTACATCTTAAAGTGTAGAATAATCTCAATAATTTTTATAAATAATGCTTAAATAGTAGCTTTTGAAAAAAGTTATTGTCCCTACAAAAATTACATCAATAGCTTTTATAATATTTACCTAAACATGTTACAAAATGGCCTCAACAGCGAAAAAAAATGTTGAATGATATAAAAAAAACTATATCAAACATGTTCCAAATTTTTAACATTATGAAAAAATACTTTTATAATATATTAAATTTCATATAAAAATTAAAGCTAATTTTATTAAATATGTAAGAATATTATTACAATAACTTTATTATAATAAAAAAAACTGTTAGAAACAAATTTAATCATCCTCAAACATGTTCTATATCTTCCAACTTTAGTGAAAAAATAATTCATTCATACATCTTGCACTTACTCCAAAAATAAAGTCGGCGGGATAAAAATTAAATTTGTTATATATAATATATAAAAATAAAAAAGCAAGTGTAAGATGTGAGATTCATAGCTATCTCGTAAAAAAATGAAAATAAAAAAACCGATAGCTAATTATCAAGTAAGAAAATTCCAATAACATAATAGTGTATAAACATTAAAGAGATTCAAATAAAAACTGACTGATGAATTAACCTTCAAAGATTTCAATCAATGGGACAAGATTGAATCTCATTAATACAAATAAGGCCCGTGTTAACTAAGATTGTTAATACTAATAGATCCTTAGCTATAAATTGGCACCATTTTGGCGTTTGATTTATACCAACATTTTTATAAGGTTAATTTAAAAAAAAAAATACCCCTTCAACTATACTCCCTGTGCATATTATTATCCCCTAAGTTTTAAAATGGTGTAGAATACACTTTAAACTTTATACATTGTGTGAATAACACACATTGTTAAGTCTCTGTTAAAATTGTTAACGGAGGTTGCCACTGTTATAGAACTCTCACTTTTCTTTTTAAGAAAAAAAATTCTCATAGCAATGCACTATTGACTCGCACTTAAACGAAAGATAATCTTGAGAAAAGCAAGAGGCACTTATGATTGTGATGGTGCTATCGCTGGCAATGGAGTCTTGGGACTTGGAAGAGCTCGACAAACATTTTGGCGACGGGTTAGAGGACTTGCTTCTCGTTGAGGATGGTGACTATCATTGGTGAAGAATTGCGATCAGTGTGCTCATGTGTACTTCCAGCTAGGGATCCCCATAAAAGCTTGTTATGCGCCAAATTGAGGATAGCTTTCTTGCAGGTTATTGTGTCTAGAAAATGACCAGTAAGTGAATTGAAGCTCACATCCACAACTTGCATCCCTGTAAAGAGCCCCACTCTTTTAAGAATGCAACCTATTAACTCATTATCGAGGAAGATAATCTCCTTTGGTTTAGAACCCATGAAGCCAAAACTTGCTGGGATGTTTCGACTCAACTAGTTGTTAGCTAAATTTATCACTGAGGAAGGGGAATTATCCAGACATTGGGAGAATTACAATGAAAACGAATTACTCTGTAATCTGTACATGCTAGCATACATCAGTCAATTGCTCAATTCTACCTTGTTCTTCAATATTATGGCGTTAATTACACAAAATATATTTTATTAAAAGAATAGTTTTTTACAGCCACAAATTAACATGGAGCACCATTTTCCTTAGAAAATATGAGTCAATATGCAGACACAGATATTGCTATCGTGATCAATGGGTCTTGCTCCTTTCTCATGGCGCAGTGAGTCAATACGCAGGGAGGAAAAAAAAACAGGAAGATAGACCCGAGTTTATAATAATGGCAGCATCGTTAATAATTTTAACAGAGGTTTAAGAATGTGTATTTATTAACACAATGTGTAAAGTTTATGGGATTTTACACCATTTGAAAACTAGGCGGGTGATGTGCACAGAGAGTATAATTGAAGGAGGCTTTTTTTTTTAATTACGCTTTAATCAGTTTGGGATTTTCACATGGTCCATATAATTTCGGATCAATAATAGGGTATCAACAAACAAAAAACAATTGGGTACCAACCCAACCAACAATTATAGTATAAAGGCAAGTTGCAAACACGCCAAGTAAATTATGAAGGGAAGTTTATGACCAAGTAAATTATAAACGGAAGTTAAAAGACCAAAAGAAATTATATTATATAAAGGGAAAGTTGCAACGAAACGATAGCGTAGTATGTTACAACGAACCATAAAATAAAAACTTAAAGTAGCTGAGAATGCATCAGGCGAAAAAGCAGTAATCTGGCTCACCAAAAACCTCTCGGGACCTCACAAGTTGATCTCGAAACTGCTCTAGTATATATATTAACCCATTATGCAGCTCCAACTTTCTGAGCTTTATTTGGGCGATCTACTGCAGATTCATTCTCTCTAGAGCGCACATGTTTCCCCCCTCTACCATGCCTTCCTCCCCTGCGACCACATGATATAATTAATATTCTTAGTTGCACCCCTTTACCAACGGCCAACAAAAAGAGAAAGGAAAAAAAGGCTTATTCGAGGGCATGGGCATTGTTGAGTCCAGCCACTTACCTTCCTCGGTTACTCTTATATTCTCGGTGCTTGTCTTGATTACCACGAAGCAGGCTCCAGTATTCCCTTTCAGCCTCACCTGAGATCATAACAAACAAGAGTAGCTCTCTCAGCTTAACCAATCAAATTTCACTGTCAGCAGATACAACTTTATTAGTACTAATCTCAGCAACTATGCTCTCCAAATCCCCTCCCCCCTAGCTCCCCTCCTTTTATCTCTTCTCCCAACACAAAAGAAGAACAGGAAAAAAAAAGTGAAAGAAAATAATAAAGAAAAAATGTCCACAATAATATTCCAAAAAACTGTTTCAGACTATCTGATGAGTAATGACTGAATACAGATAAAGACAACTTAAAATAACTTTAGTAGAAAAAGTAGCTTTGATCATGAAGTGCACGTTTTTACCATCTAAATAGGGTACAGCTTATTATCATTATATAATGATGATGAAAACTATTTTAAGACTACAAATGAAATCCAAACAAGAATTAGGTAACTGTTTTAAAAAATAAATAAATAAACTGGAAGCAGAACTAACCAGTCACTGGCTCTAGAGTAGCAATATAATTCTTCACAACCAAGCCACCCTTTTCAGAAAGAACTGCAGCAGCACGAGCTTTCTGAGCAGCTTCACTTTCTTCAAACCGGATGTATCCTGACTCTGCTCCAATCTTGAAATCAATGTACTAAACAGGAAAAGAAGAATATAAGATTAATACCAGTCTTAATCAATTCAAAAAGCATAATGATAACCAATTTTTTTGTGGCAGTGGTCTAGCCCACCATCAGCGCATTCAAACAAAACTTAGACAAAGGTATACTTTCAAAAGCAGGATAAAGAAAAACTCCAAAAGGGAAATAAAGATATGATATGAGTTATAATAGACAGCTGTAAAATCTTAATCAAACTTTAACAAAAGGCATAAAGTTCTACCAGCTGGAGGAAGGGGAAAACACAAGTACCTTAACTTTACCAAACTTCTCAAAGATACCCTTCAAATCCTCACGCAAGACAACATCCATGTTGTCCTTGTAAGCAGCAGCTGAAAATTTTTCATCAGTTTCTTGACTCTTTTCTTCACTTTCAGTTTCCTTTCCTTCTTTCATCTCATTGTTTTCTTCATTATTGTCAACATTTTCTGATACCTTTTGATCACTTTCACCAGCAGCAATTTCAGAGGGATTTTTTTCATCTGTTTCGGAGACACCACTATTGGCATTGGCTTGTTGATCAGCGCCATTTTGTTCTGAAGGAACTTCATCTAAGACACCACTATTGTCATTGGCTTGTTGATCAGCACCATTTTGTTCTGAAGGAACTTCATCTGAAATGCTCTTTAGTTTGAAGGCAATAATTAAGCCTTTAGGGTAGCTGTGATAAACATGAACGAAATCAATCAGTTTATACATTTTTCAGGGGGATAAAAAAATTGGTAGCTTCTTACTTTTCTCCTCCATTTGAGTTATTCTGGCGATTTGAACCCATAGGTGGACGAGATTTTTCATGATCTTTTAATTCTTTTTCTCTCTCTACATCAAAGTGCTTCCTGAATTGGTTATAAATATAAACATCAGACAACATCCATATATATTATTAGACACCTAGCATTTATGCATTCCTGTCTGACTGTCTCTTATACCAAAATTCTCAAATTTAGTAACAAAAGCATATGTCACAAACTACAATGCAATGAATTGAAATTCTTCATAAAATGATGACAAGAGCACTTGGCTCTAGGGAAAACTCCTAATAATTAGATTTTTTCACAAATATAGAAAAATATATGCAATTCCTATTGCAATACTTTCTTTTCCACAAAGGATTATAACGGCATAAAACATTGGATTTTAAACCCTTTCTTTCATCTATTTTAGAAATTATTCTATATAACGAAAAATTTTGAACTTTTTTAGTAGAATTCATCACAGGTAATAATGGTATGGAACAGCTATAAGCATTCTTACTTTGGCTTTAATTCTAACTCAGCCCCAGCATAGACCAGGTTTTGCTTCAAAACTTTTTCTACTTCTTCCTCAGATGAGAATTCAATAAGGGCAGTACCACAGAAGAACCTTTTGTCTCCAACATGACGGGGTAGCCGAACACTATTAACCTGAAACAGAATCAAGAATTTCTTAATTTATAAACTCTAAGTACTTCGTACTTATAGGAACTGTCTGCTAAACAGTTTCTCATTAAAAGAATATATAAACTAAAGCATTCAAAGATTAACCAGTGGAATACAATGTCAGAGTTTATCTTTAAGTGATGAAGAAACTCTTAAGTTTATAAGAGGCATTGGGGCAATGCTCTTAATTACCTATCAAGAGCTTTAAGAAACTTCTTTTATGCAGTTTTCACTCCAGTTGGCTCACACCATGCATCAAAAACTCAGAGGACAAGTAGAAGAAACATAATGCTTTTTAGCTAAAATGTTAGAAAGTAAATCATGGCACCGGTGCTATTATTACCTTGGCATATTGATTAAAGAATGTCTCCACATCTTCAAGCTTCAGATCATATTCAAATGGTGATGCAGCAAGTGTTCTTATCTCCACCTGCTCAATTACCTCTTCTGCCTTCAGAAGTTCAGTTGTCCTGCCAACTTTTTTCCCTGAAACATACAAATAGAAAAGAAGGAAGAAATAGGTTATAACGTACAAGTGTGAATTCAACATAGAATAAGCATCCAGAAATTAAAAAAAAAAAAAAAAACATTCTCATTCAGTCAATCGCTGATTTGACAGTAAATCAGTGACAAATATGCCGTTCAACAGATGTCATTCATAGTCCCCCTCACGAAACACAAGTTCAAAAGAGAATTTATTTATAACCATGCTCTTCCTCAACTACTCAAAAGTAATCACTAATCATCACTATAAGTTATTCTATTCTATTATATATACCGATCTCTACACCCAAAAAACTTGAGGGGAAAGAAAATCACTAACTACATTTTCACACAAGAATAACAAAAAAACAGAAAGAAGATCAGCAGAGGAAACTGACCATCTTCGGAGACCTTGAGTGAAGCCGAATTCCTCAGAGCTTGAGCAACAGCATTAACAGTATCTTCTGACACTTCATCGGGCTTTACATCACCCAGATTAAGGTGCTTTCGCATTCGATTAAAAGAACAAATCAAAGCCAAACTAACCACTGTGCGGTCACAGTCAAGACCAACAATGAAAACATAACAACAGGTAGCAATATCCACAATGAAACTTCAAATTACTTTAGCAAAGCACTACAATTACACAAGAAATAACTAATATAATAATAATAAAAACAACAACAATAGAATGAGGAAAATGAAGAACAAGGATACTGCCATCTTCGCTTTCGGTGACGGTTTTCCTCATAAAAGTGTCGGTGGGAAGGTTGCTATCACTGAAGTAGAACTCCACCTGTTTTTTTAGCAGAGAGAAAACAAGAATTGGATGATCGGTGATCACACAAAACGAATTGAATTAGAAGAAAGCAAGATTGAAACATGATTCGTACCTGTCGTATCACTTTTTTTGCTGTTTCTTCGTCCAACGACGGCGTCTCCATTGATGTACGGATATGCAGTTAGAAACGCAGAGAGAAAGAGTGAGTGAGTTTAGGGTTTTTGTACGAGTTTAGGGTTTTTGCGAAGATGCTTCGACCTTAACAACCTTAGGCTATGTTTGGTGCGTCGTATAAGGAGGATATGATAGTATAAGTTAATACTATCAGACTTTATCAGACGTTTGGTATGTCCACCTGATAGGATAGTCAAATCCGGTCAAAGCTTCTTATCCTACTCTAATAGTATAACACTATCCTCCTTATGACCCCATGATATAACTAAGATTTTCGGTCCACTTTTAATATTATTAAATTCGTAATTATTATTATTATTATTATTATTAAATTCGTAATTATTATTATTATTATTATTAAATTCGTAATTATTATTATTATTATTAAATTTGTAATTATTATTATTATTATTAAATTCATAATAATTATTATTATATTCCTAATTTATTATTATTATTATTATTATTATTATTATTATTATTATTAAATTCGTAATTATTATTATTATTATTATAATTATATTCGACATTATTATTAATATTATTAAATTCGTAATTATTATTATTATTATTAAATTAAGTAAGTATTATTATTATTATTAAATTAGTAATTATTATTATAATTATATTCAAATTATTATTAATATTATTAAATTCGTAATTATTATTATTATGATTATTAAATTCGTAATTATTATTATTATTATTAAATTAGTAATTATTATTATAATTATATTCAAAATTATTAATAATATTATTAAATTCGTAATTATTATTATTATTATTAAATTAGTAATTATTATTATAATTATATTCAAAATTATTAATAATATTATTAAATTCTTATTATTATTATTAAATTCGTAATTATTATTATTATTAAATTCATAATTATTATTATTATTATTATTTCATTAGTAGTTTAACAAGCAAAAGGTGATGGTAAAAAATGTTAAGGATAATATAGTCATAGTAAATAATTATATATACTATCAAGTTATTTATACTAAATGGTTTGATAAGTATAAGTCTTATCAGCTTGTTTATACTATCAGAATTTATCCTATTCTCTTATACTATCATGCTTTATACTATCAGGTGTACCAAACGCAGCCTTACATGCTTTCGGTTTGCGTTTTTAAAGGTTCGAGTTCTGAAGTGAAATTGGTCGGGTTCAGTTGCCTCCGGTTCGCGGTCCAAAGTCCAGCTAGTTCGAGAATTACAAGGTATAATAGTGGATATTATTCTTTTTGTTTTTTTAGTGCAAGTAGATATCCTTCATTTACAATTTATTTTCATTTTTATTAGTTAAATAATTAATTAATTAGTTATTTAATTTTTATTTATAAATAAGATAGTCTAAATTATAATTTTTCAATCAAATTGTGGATTTTTTTAGAAACAAGTTTCAAATTTTGTTTATAAAATTTTAAATGGTAATGTGATTTATTTAATAAATATTGTAGATGGCTTATTGTGCATATGGTTTTAATAATAATATTGAAATACATGTCATATATTAGAGGTTACAATTAAAAAAAATAGCAAAATGATAAAGAAATTATATGTGAAAAAAAAATTACAAAAAAAAACTACAACTTGGTTATAAAACAAAAAAAAAATGTAAGAACCTAACTCAAATATATATTTTGGTTGGAAAATACTATAATGCATATTGTCCCAACTTTCCCAAGCGAATATATATAGGATATAGCGTTTTTTTTCCCTCTCCTTTTTCTTGTAAAATGTATTTTAGTTTATACCTTGTAGTTTTTATTATAGATAAATCAACAAATTAAGACGTGACTGACAATTATTTAGATAAATATGAAAAGTGAATTAAAAGCTTTGTCTTTTAAAATGATTTCTTATTTTATTAATTTCGTGGGCACATCATACATAATCACTTTTTATAAATTATAGGATAATTAGTATATAAGAAGAATATATCAATTATTACTTTTATTTTGCAATGGTGATGGAACTTTGTAAGAACAAACACCTAGAATGATAATTTCAATCTGTGAGCAAAATTACCATTTCGTCCTAGGAAGATAAATTTACAACACTTCTTTCAATATTTCTCAGCTTTATCTTCATTCGAACATAATTATAATGTTATGTTATCCCACACTAACATCATGTACTAAAAGTACGTCAGAAAAAAATCATGTACTAAAAAAAGAATGAAATAAAAGAGAACATTTGAAAAGATTGGTTAATTTCGAATTTTGAATAAATGAGAGAGACATCAGTCATTGTTATAAAAAGATTATCGTAGAAGGATCTTAATTAAGAACCTAATACCATATAGAAATCGTCCTATTTCAGTTCATTTTCTGATTCAGCAAAACCGACTGTGTAAACACGCCTCTAATAACGCTATCATCATCTAGACTTGCTTATAACCTCTTCATCAAGAGTGGTTTTTCGACTTACAAATGAATCGTGAAGACCAACAAAATATTATCATGCGTTACAGCAAAAGTATTTACAGTACCATGCAAGCATTCATATATGGCAGCAGATATAAGTGCAGGTACGTTTATGTGCAAATCTTACAACGTATGGTATGCTAAATTATTGTGCCATCATTAGTCCAAATATCAACAATAGTAAAAAGCTTCTCTGGCAGTTCCATACTTTAATTTTGAACACCAGATAATGTCCCAATAATTTTGCACGCAGTGAACACCAAGTTCAAACAGGGACACAAAATTTTAAGCCGGACAAGTATAACAAGACTATTATAATAATTATAGCAAGAAACTTCACTTTTTGACTCGACTGTAAGAACATTAGTTTTTTTTTTTTTTAAAAAGCCATTGTCTCAAGCAAGGCTAGGCATTACCAGGTACAAAAACCAATCATTACACCCCCCCCCTTCCTCTTCTCCTTTATCCCTCTTCACAGTTGTACACACTACTACTTGGTTTTCTTAATCAAGACACTGCAGTTTCAAATTCCAGGAGTTGGGTTATTTAATCAATGTAAATCCGCCGGGTAGCAAGTTGGCCACCAGCTATCAGCCTATAATCTAATAATCAATGCTTACATGAAATCCTCCTCCAGTTCCTGAAATGATTTGCTTCCTGATGCAATTTGTTTATTGGATGTCATATTTTCAGAGACCATCAAACCCTTGTAGCTCCTCAGCTCTGCTTGTCTCTCCTTTTCGAGTCTTTCCAATTCCTCACGGCGTTTCTGCACATAAAAACATGTGATTAAATAAATAAAACCATTGTTCAATAAAAATGTTTTCACATCTGATTCTGGCATTTTCTGTGATATGCAGATTGAACTAGAAACCAAGAAAGAAGACATTAAGATAATTTTCCAATTAAAGCTTATTAATTAAATTTCACGTATGCTACGCCTCAAAGAAGACATTTCATTTTTATCAGACGAATTTTGCAGAGGCAGACATCCTAGAAACCCTAGGTTGCATCCTCAAATTTCTTAACACAGTTCACAAACAAAACATCCTAAAGGACAATAAGCTGCAAAGTGACTCAAAGAACTCAAGTAGTACATGAGCCCAGAGGAAAAGACAACATAGAAGGGTACGCAACATGGCAGTTAAAAAGATGGTGGCATGTAAACATGAAAACAATCATTCACCGAATCTCTTAGAAGTGTGATCACTGGTCAAGCTCTAGTAACAGAGTTATTCAATATACTATTAGAATCTTTCTCTGTTCAGCATAATCTACCGTGCAGAGATACTGGGGATGATGACAGCAATGATTGGGCATGAGTTTAAAAAAAAAGACAATTCTGAAATACTCACTTTTTCTCTCAGTAATTGTTTTCTCTCAGCTCTTTCAGCTGCATTAACTGCTTCTCGCTCAGCTGCAGCACACATATCCATATACATATCATGATCAGATAAGTCAAATCAAATTTGCAAGCACAATTATACATAAGACACCACAATGGGTAAATGGCTAGATATGATAACAAAATGAAAAATATGGAGAAAAAAATTATCCAGCAAATAGCATTTTGAGCTTTTAAAGTTTAAATGTGCAAAGAAAACTGTATGCCAAAGGAAAGGAAAGCAAACTTATTAGTTACCTTTCAAATCAGGTTTTCTTTCCACTTTTGTCCTGTTTAGCCTGTTAACAACCTCATTGATCCGCTTCTCCACTCTCACAGTTCGAACCTAAAATGCATGAAAAACAGATAATGATACTCTGAAAATGCATGCTCAAACATTCATCGACCAACCCACTACCAACCCCGCTGTGAAAAAAAAGGCAAAAGAAGAAGGACTACAAAAACTAAGAAAATGCAAAAGATCTGAATGTAAAAATATTCACCATTTTTGGGTTGTGAAAACCAACTTGACCAACGTCCATCGAAGCAGTTTTCTTTAAATTAGACCAGGGAGTGTAAACAACATCAATATTGTTCACCTTATTTCCTGCCATGAATAAAGAAATACATCAATTAGTGAACTAATAATCACATATCTGTATCTTAAAACCTAGTAAGAGAATAAGTCTTTCTGACTTCCAGTTGTAAATGTGAACTGAAGAAACCTCAATAAAGAGTAACGTGAAGCATTACTTATGCACTTGCAAGTATACATAAAATTGGATCTTAAAACAATTAAACTACTAATAAACCAGAGGAACAATAAGTCAGGTTTTACCTTGAATTGAATTTGCTTTGACAAGCTGAGCACAGTCTTCCAGTAAACCTTCACTTATGTCATCAATGGTCTGACCTCTATGCAGTCTGACATAGACATGGGCTGAAGACATCTTATCGACATGGAACCTACAATAGACAGATTTTAGAAAAAGCAAAACAAAAACCCAACTAACTAAGCAAGCATCAAATCAAATCAAAATACAATTCAGTCACAATTTCAGGCAACGAACTTCAGAAAAAGGTCTAAATGGGGGTTCCATCTTCCAGAAAGAGCAAGCCCGCCCTATTAACTGTTTAATCACAAACCAGAAGAAGCCTGATTATCAGAAACAAAAACAGCAACAGTGTTTCAATGAAACACTGTGAAATGATCTGAAAGATTTATCACCTAGTTAATTGTTTTTTTATCTTCAAATTTCTAAATGGGGCAACAAATCGAAGTCGAAACAGAATAGAAAGTTTCGTTACGGAAACAACTGATCATCAAATGAATCATAAAGCAACCAAACAAAGGTCATGTATATTATATATAAGTCTTTGCCATGCGGCGAATTTCTGGAAACCAACAAGAAATTCGCAAAATTGAGCAATAAGAAGATGCAAATTTAAGAGTTCGTAGGCAGAAACCGTTAGGGTTACCAGATGTCTTCGGGAAAACCGTATTTGATGAGCTCCTCGTTCTCGTACTTGTCAAGGCCCATGAAGATGGTGTAATCGCCAGCTTCTGGGCGCGCTTTGAAGTAGAACACCATCTTCTGATTTTCCTAATTGCTTTGCTTTCACACAATCAATTATCAAACACAGACGAGACCAAAGAGAGGGAGTGCGTTAGGGTTCTTCTGAGTTTGAGACTTATCCTGTCACAATTCCAAAATGGGGAGTTGCCATCCAATTCGCTGCATAAAACGGAGCCTCCCTTCTTTTTCTTTTTTTCTCTTTTTTCTAAAAGGCAAACACGCATATTGGGGTCAATTTACAAATAACGATATTTCGTTGGGAATATTTAAGGCAAAAATATACAAGAGAAGGCAAAAGCCCAAAACGTAAGTGCAATGGAATAGCACTGTAAAAACTGTGGGCTGAGAATGATATATTGAAGCCAAACATATGATATGGGCTGAGAACAAAGTTCAATTTGTAGTATCACTTGACCCAATCCCCAAAGACCTTGCTTAGAAGAAAGGAAAGAACAGCACCATAAGGGTATCTTCAGATGAGTGGAATGGGATGAAACGAAATTATATATCATTATTTGGATTTGTTGAAAAAGGTGAAGGAATGGAAGTGGGTGGATGTATTCCATCCCATTCCATCAAAATCTTCATTTTTTTCCCGCCCCCTCTAACCATGGAGCCATTTAATTTTTTGTTGTTATAATTATCAAATTATAAAATTATCCTGTTACCCTAACGATAAGTGAAGACCATATTGCTATCTTTCCTCTTTTGCTCATTGTTTCAGCATCTCTGTTGTTGTCTCTCCATTTGTTGTGCCCTTGCTCGTTGCTTCACTGTCTCTGTTGTTGCTTCTATTCCATAACAAATTTTGCTTTTTCCTTGACAAGGTAAGCCATTTTTCCTCATTTTCTATATTTTTGAATCATACTTGATATCTATTTTGTGAATTTTTTTTCTTGCACTTTGTCTAGGTTCTTGTAGTAATACAACTTTTCTGTTAATTTTTAAAGTCCTATTTGGTGTTTTCCGTATATTTGTGCTTCAAGCTCTGAAAGTGGTGTCTCATGACTTGACCAAGTTGGCTCGTCATGTGGGCGACAAAATCTAGATAGAAGAAAACTCCAATAAAATTTGCAATGTTACGTCAAGTTAATGGCAAAAATCAAGAGATGTGCTTATATATGACTCACGACAAAGAAACACCATTATATTCTTCTTTAGTATGAAGTTGTGACACTAGTCATAGTCCATTATATGGATGTAGGTATATCAAGCCAAATCTTGTTTATAAATAATTTCAAATCATGCAGCTCATTAACGCAAGATTGAAACAATTAAAAATATAAGATTAAAAAAATCAACAAAAAACAAGATAAAAGATTTTAAGAAAAATATTGTTTAATAAATATCATCATTAGATAATATGTGAAAATAATTAAAGTCTTTTTTTAGTTAGAAATAATCAAAGTTTAGTATGTTTTAAATAAGGATAATATAGGAATAATAAAGTTATAAATCTTATCATTTCATCTACTTCTCAAACAATAGAATGAAAAATTTATTCTGTTCCATCATAAAATATTCAAACAGTGGAATAGTTAGTTTATTCCAATTTGTTTCATCGCATCACGTTCCATTCCGTTCCACCTATCATTAGATATCCAAACATAGCCTAAATATGCCTAGTACGAGGGCTTGATTGTGTATGCTAGGATTTTCTTATTATTCTTTGGTTTTCGATAGGTATTTCCACACTTTTTGATTGTGAGACTAATTCCTTCTTAGAGCGATGGGAATGGATCTTCTCGTATGGTTTTTCATATGACAAGATCATGTGAAAAAAAGAAATAAACATAAAGAGATTTTATCAGTGAGGCTCAGTTAAAATATGTGAAATATTTTTTTAAGATTTATGTCAATCTCTCTCCTCTACATGACCTTGTCATGTGAAAAATCACATAAGAGGATCCATTCTCCAAAGCAGTATGGTTAGACTCTCTCTACAAGTGGTATGTCTGAGCTCGAACTTTATGCTCTCCTCGAACTTTACTAGTACTACACCCAACTCCTTGTGTGTTGTCTGCACTAGTATTTTTATTTTCTTCTAGTGCTGGTGACATTGTTTCTAACTATTTTAGCACAGCTGTTGCATATTTTAGTACCCAAACTTAGTTGACATTGCCACCAAAGAAAGTAAACAATCCAATCAAACCGTTTTATGATATGCAGCCTATGGAAAATTTATTTTTGGACCTTCAGGCTGGAGCATTCCTTGTGATCATATAATCTAGTTGTGCATGATTTGTGCTCGGTTAAATTTTATACATTTTTTGGCCTATATATTGATCTGTGCACAAGGTTAACTGGAAATTAATCTCATTCTGTGATCACTTTTGCAAATATAACTTCCCTTTAATAATTTATAGGTAATGAATGATCCTGTAAACCTCCTCAAGCCATATCATCAAAATCGTCAAAATAATTAATAATTGGCTTCCCCCTTCATTTGCTATTATGCTTGGCATTGTATTGGACTATACCAGCTGGTACCTTTTGACCGGGGTTACCTGGAAAGCCTAACCTCCCTAAACCGGTTACCCGAAGACAGGAAGCTCGGCGAATCCCTCAACCAGCTAGGCAAGGCCTCCACAACAAGAGGACCCATGTTTCAGTAACCGACTATACAGGGAACCTAGCTTCACCGAGGATACCCACACCCATGTCACACATCTCCCATGACACTGATTCTAAAATATACTCTATAGAACTGACAAGTGACAGTACCTGATACTTCTTAAGAATAACAGTATTTTCCACCACCATCACAACAATCATGAGGGGATGTACAACGCACACCCACAAGGTACCCCTTTGACCTCTGTATATTGTTAAGCATAACCTGAGGAGTTCTCTTTTAGCCTTATACACCTTACCCACCTTCTTTACCAACTGATAGGTAATGGGGTCCTTTTTACAGCTACCCCAGCATCTTGGACTAGGTACTTGACCTCCGGTGCTCAAGCCAACTGATGACCAACCCAAGTGTACGCTACGAAAACATGTACTATTGTGATTATTGTCATTAAATAAAGCGTAAAAAGATTTAGACCACATAAATTTTCAATAAAAAAATGTATATGATACAAAAACTTGAACACAATGAATAATCGGAATACAATTCAGTTTTTGAATTTCCTAAGGAATCACTCCATGACTTGGCAACAACAAAGACGCATTGACATCTTCCAACAGGATAGAAGCCTTATCACCTTAGCACGAATAAGTCAATTTTGGCGACCTTGGCTCTTGGCTTTGGACGGAACTTGAGATGGATAATGTAAACACGACAAAATAATCTTCCAAAATGTGCTACGATCCGTACTTGCAGAGATTCTCGAATCCCATATATTCATGATTCTGAATCTTGTGTATCATATTTGAAATGCCAACTCCACCTAACAAATGAATGAAAAACGTTTCAGAATTCAAGTGCATATTATTTTGGCCCTTTGTAAGTTTTGAGACGTGCATATAAACCAAACCAAACACGAGATAATTGCGACGCTCACCTAGTGAGGTTGCACTGACAAATATTGTAAAAGCTAGAATAAAGATGATAAGGGATGCTCTCCCAAATAGGATGATCAGCTTTCTCACAATATGCTGTCCAACCAAGGCTGCAATAGTAGCCACCAGAGTGAAGTAAAGAGCTGTGCAAAAATCACAAAATGCACAGGTTAGAGGCAATGTAATTAACTGCATCATATCACTTGGGCAGAATGCAATCCATCTCATTTGCCAGTGTTCCATAATTTACCAAATATAAGGAGAGTGGGGGGGGGGAGCTATAGAGCATAGACAGTTAGCTAGAAGTTCTCAGGCACGAACCATAAGGAACTGGAAAACGTTTCAGCAGGTAGTATTCTATAACAGACATAGATGAGGAGAAGATCATGGCAAAAGTGGCTGTGGCACTTGACACCTGCACACGACATCAAAACGTTGAATCCAGTTAGTAGCAGAAGTTCAACTCCTAAACCACGCTTCCCCTTCAAGTAACAAATACCAAAAAATTCTACAATTACAAGTACTAAATAATTTCACACGAAAACTGATAGGGGGTTGAGGGCAGGAGAAACTTATGGTATCAATCGCATTGGCTTCATACACGAAATAACCTTCAACAATGTTAGTATTTATGTACAATGTTTCAACAAGGATATATAAAATAGCAATAATGTCCTTTCTTCTTCTTCTTCTTCTTCTTTTCTCCCTTCTTGACATGTATATCTTGTACAAATAAATAAGCATATTTTATGACTCTTAAATTGGTGCACATTTCCTTAATACTATGCCATCAGTGTGGCCTAACAATTTATAGTACAGCAATTTGAAACTCACCTGAGGTGGAACTCCTAACTCCAGAAAGAGTGGACCCATAACAAATCCTCCTCCTAGTCCCAGCAAGCCACCAACTACTCCAGCCAGTATGCCAAAGACACAATAGATAATTAGCTGGAGAACAGTAAAATCTTTCCCTTGATCTCCAGTGGAAGCAATTACTCTCCGCCCACTAAACAAGGCAGTAGCCTCATATGCAGTTACTCCAACCGAAACTGGAATCTGCATAACATGGAAAGCATGCTTCAAACAGTTTCCAGATATTGCTGTAACTGACAGTCGAATACATTTTCACAAAAATTAAGTACTAATAGCATATCATGTGCATTCAAGAAAAGCAAAAAGACTTGTATAATAAGAGTAATGCTCCAGAGGCAAGTCGTGAACAGAATTACCTGTAACAAGTTCAGCACCCAATATGCTGTTGAACATGTAGCTGTATAGTTTTGCTGTCAATAGGAGATTATACGTCTCAAGTTAGATAAGTTGCATGGTATAGACTGTTCTTTTGTAGTATATATGAAAAAGCAAACCTTGGCAATCTGTAGTGCAAGGAATGAAACCCAAACAAATACAAGAAGTCCAAGCTCCTTCCAGTATACATTTTCAAGAATAGTAATCTGCAAAATCCATATTATTAGATATGAAAATCACTCTATCCATAACAACTCACTAGAGAATAATTACCTCCTTTTCCTTGGTGTCCTTTTCAGTGCCACCATTTGGTCCACTGGGAAGAGGTTTGTATTCTACTTCAGCCCCAGAACCTACCAAAAGAATGTTGCATACAATCTGACATCAGAGAAAGAAAAAGATCCAGGACAACTTTTTTTGTGTTTCGGTACATTTCATTGAATAGTTTCTGAACTCACCATTTGACTCTAGTCGCCTAGCAGCCTCCTAATATGAAACAAGACAGGTTCAGACAGTTAGCCATAAACTTTTCTAGTGTTTGCCACTAAATTATTGATTCCAGATTAAACAACGAAACACTCATCATTTCACAATTTATCAGAAAACCTTCATAATTGAGTTTTTATGGTCAATAAATTCAAAGATACGAAGTTTTCTTCTCGTAAAATTTAATATATTCCGTTGTTTGCATTTGTAAATTGTAAGTTCTAAATATGCAGTGAAAGTAATATATATGACAAATTAAATGAGACCTTTTTCATTAAGGTTTCCTTTTTCCATATTTCAACACCCTTAAAGAATGCTTTTGTTGATGTGCCTGAAAAACAGAAAAAAACAGTCAGTAAGTGTAAAAGAAGAAGAATGCCTAACTGAAGTCACAGTTAGGATAATCGTTACCCAAAAAGAGAACAATAAGCAGTACAGTGACCATCCAATCAGGAAATACAACGTTGAAGGCCACTCCAATGCTGATGCCAAGCATGAGCATTGGTTGAATGAGAAGTGCCAAATCATAGTCGATGATGGGCATATTCAGTGTAGGATGCCTTAGCTTAAGGTTGTAGTAAACAGTTGACACAGCAGCGCCCATGATCATACCTGACACAAACAGAACGCTTGATAATTCAAGGTAGTGGGACTCATGGGAGTTGCAATATTTCTCTTTTATGTCCAAGGATACTATTCCAAATTTTTATTCTCTTTTGGCAATTAGGAGATTAAAATAATTAATTAAAAATAAATGCCTTTGAAGAATAAATTCTTGTGAGCTGGATAAGCTAACATTATCTAGCACAAGGAGGTTCAAACATAATTGTGTCCATCATCCAAAATTACTGGAACTCACTGAGAGAAATTTACAATAGAATTGTAATCACATTAAATATGTGTTTTCTCTTACATTTTGAGATAGCTGTAGATGATTTTTGATCAAAACCAATGATGAGGCTAAGCATAGGAACGAATATGCCACCGCCACCAACACCACCGACACTTCCAAACGCAGCTCCACAAAAACCAACAAAAGTACCCAGAACAATTTGCCACCCAAATTCCATATCCTGCGTAAGCAACATCCAGTATAACTTTTCCCTGACATAATTATATCCAGTGACAATAATAATACAATACAAGCAATATAAGTATAAGTATACAATAACAAAAATGAACTCTCCATCAGCAAAAACTAACAAATCCAACAGAAGCACTTTTTCAGCCAAAGCAAAACCATTTGAATATTGTTCCTTTCATTTCCCAAAAGACAATAAAAGGGTAAACAAAAACACATTCATAGAATCCAAAATAGTCAATGAACTTATATTATTTATCCCCTCCCCCAACCAAATCCAAAGTCGCCAATCACCACTCATCATCAGCAGAAGCTTAAAAGTTAAAAATAAAAAAAGATAGACAAAGAAAATCCAGTAGGAAAGGAAGAGCTTACCGGCCACACGTGTTGATAACCTGATTCCCCGGATTGCCATAAGAAATTCACAGCTCTGGTGAGGAAACTGTGTTCAGGTTGTCCGGTAACATTAAACCATGGCACTTCCATTTTCATGATGACCCCTCTTTCTCCCGAAACAACAACGAAAGCCGATGCTAAACTCAACAACACCATCCATATCCATCCCATTCTCATACCCCTCCACCATCTACCTCCAAACTCAGCCATCAATTTTATTTTTATTTTTATTTTTCAACACGCCAACCTCGTTATATGATGATTCTCTCTTTATTTGAAAGAAATCTTAAATATGCTACAGACTATAGTATGGAAACTCTGTGTCGTCAAATCCTTCACCTACCTCTGATGATTTTTTTCACAGAAAATAAATGAGCAACCTTCCAAGAACTTTAATTTGGCGTGAAGGAATGGATAATAACAACAAAAAAGGAACAGAAAAGAAAATAAAAAATAATATTGTTGTTTGGGAAGAAAAAAACGAGATGGAAATGGAGGAGGATGGGGTACTGATCACAACAAATTTGCAGTGAGTTTTGGAAGGAGAACTCTCTCTCTCTATTTTTTATTTTTTATAATATTTACTTTATTATTAATTTAAAAATAAGTATTATTAATATATTTCTTTTAATAATTTTTATAAATATATAAAATAAATCAATAATAAAATAAAAAATGTAAAATGTTGTAAATAAAAAAAATATAGAAAGATAAAAAAAATGGATTTAAAATCTTATTTTATATATCAAATGATATTCATACATTTGTCACTTTCTAAGATATTTATAAACACGTTTTAAGATTTATATAATATAATTATTTAATATTAGTATTCATTAGAATTGTGATCTCTTTTATCTTAGTATTTGATATTTTTTCAATTGGAACAGAATAGGTGAAGATGAACCAGAAAAAAAAGAAAATAAATGAAACATACTTATCATTCTCTTTGTTTGGAAGTTCATTAACGAAACAAAATGGAATTTCATTTTCCTCATTCCACCTCAATTTTAGAGGGAATAAAAGTTGGACATTTGAGGAAAAGAGATGAAAAATGATTTTTCATGTGTTCCGTTCCATTCTCATATATTTTAAAACTCTCAAATAAGAGAAGTTATTTCTCTTCCCTTCATTCTCTTTCATTTCTCCTCATTACCTATCATTTAAATATAGTATTAATTAATTTTCTTATCTATATGAGATAATCAAGGTAGTCATCCACCACATTCAAAATCTAAAATGCTGCAGTTCATGATACTAAACCAATACTTGGAGAAAAGTTGTCCCCGGCATTAGTGAGATTTTTGTTCGGGATCCGATTTAAATCATTGTGCTTTAGTATTGTTACCTCGTTGTTCGAGATTCACACTATTTTGCCCCATGTCAATTTTAATTGTAGGGTCTAATCATTAAGTTCTGAAATTGAAATATGTTCTTCATATTATATACCTTGATTAAATATGTGGTTCTCGTATGAGATCCGACATGAGTGCCATCACTCTAAATATGCGAAATATGACATAAATGTCATCATTTTAAGCATGCCTTCTTTCATATTTAACCAATGTCCTTTCATCTTTGATGTTAATTTCATACTAACACGTGGTGAAAGTCAAATGATAGCCATTGTTTGATCTTTGCATTGCTATGATTGTCTCATGATAAGTGTAAAATACATTTATCTTTTGAATTTATTTATTAAAATTTTTTAATTTATATTTATTTAATTTTTGTTTATTTTATTTACTTTTAATTTATTTTAAATAATTATCTTTTCATTTAGTCATATTCAAATTTTTAAGATAAATCATGAGATTTTATGTAAAAATAAGAGATTCTTAATGATAAATATTTGAAGAATTTAAATACTTTGAGATAAAAATTATGCAATTTATTTATGATATTAAGTGAATTCCAAGTTCATTGAATTAAATATGTTTTTTATTATGTTTTGTTGAAATATTAAGGACTTTTGTGATATTTTAAGCATGACTATTAAAATCTTGATGAATAACATAAGAATATTATTGCAGTATTTTGAGCATAATTTTTGTTACCGAGTTCAGGTTTAGCTAATCTTAGTATATATGGAAATATGAAAAAATTATCTACAACTTTCATGAAAACATCGAAGTTCAGTTCATGCATTAAGAAGGAATAGAAAACAAAACAAAAAATAAATGATTTTATATTTTTATAATATTTATTTTAATATTAATTTAAATAAGTGTTATTAATATATTTATTTTAATAATTTTTTAAATATATAAAATAAATCAATAACAAAATAAAAATAGGAAGAAATGTTAAAAAAATATTAATAACTATGAAGACGCCGTTTTTTAGGCGTGTTCACATATTTGGCACGTGTCCGTGTTAGATATATGAGAACGCACGTACGACATATGTGTCTTACATGTCCGAATGTATCAGATTAAAAAGATTTTTTTTTTGTTAAGACACGTCTTGAATACAGTTTGGATACGTTTAAACACGTTTATGACACAGTTTGAACACGGCCCATTAATATATATATTTTTAAATTAATTTTCATGACTAATGTCCAATTAGTAAGCTCGTAACTTACTAAAACTCAATCATATGACTGACGTTCCAAGTCACTATTTTCATATACTAATATTTTAAGTTTTATATTTTCACACGCCACTATTAGGCTTTTAAGTTTTATCTTTTTCACATACCAATATTTTCATCTGTTCTTTCTACATATCTTTCCGTACTGCAAAGTTCGTCCACTTCGTCATCATCAAACTTGTTTCATATTACTATTTTTTCTGTTTTTTTTATGCGTATATATTTGTATATTATTAGTTACTATTAAGAAAAAATAATTTAGAAGATTGTTTAAAAAAGTCAACAAAAATTATGTTTCATATTTTTTAAAAAATACTTATTAAATAATAAATATTGATACAAGTGATATATATTAAGATATTATAAATTTTTAAACTTATAAAAATAATATTAATAAATTATAAATATTTTTTCTTAAATTGTACAATTATATATATACATAAACTAAGTTATTTAATTTACTTCAACATTAATTTATATATATATATGCATGTTTGTGCTGCATAGATTTATAACATTTTTCGTTGTCTATTTGGTCGTTTTCTTTCTTTTCTGGGGTGTAATTTCAAAAAGAAAATATTTTGCATATAATTTTTATATGTATATAATATTTATATTGTATATTAATATAAAAAATATTAAATTAATTTATATATAAATATAACATTTTTACAATATATAAACTAAATTTATAAAAAATTAAGAAAATTAAATGTATAAAAATTAAATGAATAATTCGAATGATTACAAAAACACTCACTACTCAATCTGACGTGGCAAGAATTAATCCCAATATCGTCTCCATATGCGTGTTTGTGCTTCGTAGACTTTTAAAATTCTTCTTTGTCTATTTGGTCGTTTTCTTTCTTTTTCTGGAGTGCAATTGCAAAAACACTGACTACTCAATCTGACGTGGCAAGAATTAATCCCAATTGCTTCTAATCCATTAATTGCAAATTTTTTTATAAAAATTTTATGATATTTTTTTAAATTTAATATTTAAGATAAACTATTAAACATTGTATTAACTATTAATTATTTTTAAATATTTATTATGAATTTAACTTTCAATAAATATTTGATAATTTACTTTAAATATTAAATCAATTAAGATATTATAAACATTACCAATTTTTTGTTTTATAAAATTTACAGTTCTGTTGTTTATTTAATTTTTATACGTTTATTTTTTTAAATTTATTTATAAATTTATTTTATATTTTACAAAAATTTTATAATTATATATAAAATAATTTAATATTTTTTATATTAATATACAATATAAATATAATATGCATATAAAAATTAAATACAAAACATTTCCCCGAAATTTGATTGAGACAACAACTATGAAAGATCAAACCAAAGTTGAATATAGGATGCTTCAAAATTAAGGGCAACTCATGATGATGGAATGTGTATCAAACTCAAATAATGCATTTTTTTAGTTAAGGTGAAAATAGTTTTGAGATAATTATTATTTAATATCAAATCATGCACCTTATTTTTGTGTAATATATCAACGCTCAAAGTATATTTAGAACCCTCTTTATATATTTATTACTGTATTATTACATTTATTTTAATATTTATGTTACTCTCACATTATTATTTTTTATATATTATTTCCATGACATTGTTCTATATATTATGAACTAGATTTTGGAGCTTGTATATCAATCAGTACTAAGTTTTGTCCCAATAATTTTAAAGAAACATCTTTATATCAACTTAGTATATTTAAAATAATCCTCAGCAAAAAAATAGTTTATTTAAAATAATTATTTTTTTATTAAATAAACGGGACCATCAAAACACGAAGAAAACTAACTAGACAGCACCCTTGTGAACTGAGTGCCTACATCAAAATACAAAACAAAAAGAAAGGACCAATAACACTTGTTCAAAGAGCCAACCTCTCAGGTTAAGTATGAAGATTATACATTAACTTAATATTACATATATAATACTGTTGAAACGACACATGAATAACCATTATAATAAATGCATTTTATCATTAAGCCATATACTTTTTTTTAAGTAATATTTTTAATATTATAACCTATATTAATATTTAATTAATATACTATTATCATTGCTAGTATTCTTTTAAACGTTATTATCACTACTAATTTAGTTACATTATAATGTACTTTTTTCATATGAAATATTTTTTTATGTAACATTTTTTTATATGAAGTACTTTTTCATTATAAAAAGGAACAGAAAAGAAAACCAAAAATAAAAAATAATATTGTTGTTTGGGAAGAAAAAAAAACGAGATGGAAATGGAGGTGGATGGGGTACTGATCACAACAAATTTGCAGTGAGTTTTGGAAGGAGCGCTCTCTATATTTTTTTTTATAATATTTATTTTATTATTAATTTAAAAATAAGTGTTATGAATATATTTATTTTAATAATTTTTCTAAATATATAAAATAAATCAATAATAAAATAAAAATAAATGTAAAATATTGTAAATAGAAAATAGAAATATAGAAATATCAATATAAGAAAATATACACTCAAAATCTTATTTTGTATATTAAATGATATTCATACCTTTGAGACTTGGTAGAATATTTATAAGAGTATTTTAAGATTTATACAATATAATTATTTAGATTAATATTCATTAAGAATTGTGATTATTTTTAATTAATTTTTTTATTTATGTGAAATAATCAAGGTAGTCATCCACCACATTCAAAATCTAAAATGCCGCAATTCATGATGCTAAACAAATATTCGGAGGAAAGTTGCCCCCGGTATTAGTGAGATTTGTTCAGGATACAATTTAAATTATTATGCTTTAGTGTTGTTACACTGTTGTCCAATATTCATACTATTTTGCCCTCATGTCAATTTTGATTGTAGAGTCTAATTATTAAGTTCTAAAATTGAAATTCGTTCTTCGTATTATGTATCTTGATTGAATATGTGACTTTTATTTGAGGTCTGACATAAGTGTCATCACTCTAAATATGTGAAATTTATCATAAATGTCATCACTTTAAGCATGCATCCTTTCATATTTAATCGATGTCCTTTCATCTTTGATGTTAATTTCATACTGACACATGACGAAAGCTGAATAGTAGCCATTGTTTGATCTTCGCATTGTCATGATTGCCTTGTGATAAGTGTAAAATATACTTATTTTTTGAGTTTATTTATTATGATTTTTTAATTTATTTTAATTTATTTTTATTTAATTTTAATTTATTTTAAATAATTATCTATTCACTTAGTCATATTTAATTTTTTAGGATAAATCATTTTATGCAAAAATAAGAGATTCTTAAAGATAAATATTTGAAGGATTTGAATACTTTGAGATAAAAATTATGCAATTTATTTATGATATTAAGTGAATTATGAGTTCATTGAATTAAATATTTTTTATTGTGTTTTGTAAAAATATTGAGGATTTTTGTGATATTTTAGACATAATTATTAAAATCTTGATAAAGAATATAAGAATATTGTTGTAATATTTTGAGCATAATTTTTGTTACAGAATTTAGATTAAGCTAATCATAGTATCTATAGAAAGATAAGAAAATTACCTACAATTTTTATAAAGACATCAAAGTCTAATTTATGCATTAAAAAGGTAAAAAATTATGTACAAAATAGATGATAAAATTTGATTAAGTCAACTAATATTCATAAATTTTTAGCTTTAAATAGATCATATATTAATTCTCTTTATCAAAAAAATATAAAAAAAAAGGTTTTGCGCACCAATATTTGTCATAAAAAGTAGTAGGTGATAAGTTATACGACTCAACTCCAACATAATTACTCGGATATAGCTGGCTCTTTTAGGTACTTGAATATTTCCCAACTGTTCCGGTCAGTTAGATGGGACATATTAGGATTGTATTGTTTGACTTGAATTCGGTGATATTTTGATTGATTCATTTTCCTATACTAGAACCTTACTCGACTATAGTTCAATAATAATCAAATTCAAAATGCGTAAACTCGATAAGTAAATATAATATATAAATTTAGATATTATATATATAATTAAGTCATAAAATTATAAAAATTAAAAATTAAAATTAAGATATTTTATAATTTATATTTTAAAATAAATATATTATCATGTTATATAAAATTTATTAATTTAAATTAAAAAATATTATTATTTATAACTAATTTTTTAAAAAATCTAAATTTTAAAATAATTTAGAATATCAAATCAGATTAAAATGACACAAAGTGCAACCTAAGCCTAATAAAAAAATACATAAAATCTAATTTTTAAAATTTGAATTAATCTCAATTAGCTTCCGATCAAACCGAGACTTACACACTCGTAATATGTACAGTGATTCATGCTGGACGCGACGTGTTATTTTATAGTCGATAAAGTAGTGCCTTCCACGTTGGCATGATGTGTAACTTAATACAAACACGTGGGTGAAATCAGTAAAATAATTATTTTATTCCATGTGATTCATGCTTTGTTTTTTTTACATTTTTTGGTATGCAGGACATGTTTGGTTTATCAAAACGTGTAATTAGTGGGGTTTTTTAGTAAAATAATAATGTTTCTAACTTTATTTCTCATTTTATCATTATTGTAACTTTAATTATCAAAATACATTAATTTTGAGTAATATTAAGAAGTCGGTCAACTGGAAAACTTAATTTTTTTAAATAACTTTAAAAAGTCTGTTTAGTAGGAATCAACTTATCAACATCACAAATTATTATTTTTTACAATTATGTTGGAAAGTCGGTTATTTCTGATTCAACTTCTCAACATGGCTTTTTTTTTTAACATTAGAAAAAACACAAATTGTGTTTTTTCTAAAAGTTAGATTTTGGTATTTATCAAAAAGACATTTTTATAACATAAAATGACTATTCAAACATTTAAAAAATATTTCTCTAATATTATATCCAAACATAAAACAACATTTTCATTTTTAAAATACTTTTTAAAAAAGATCGCATAAAAAGATATTTTGTTTTAGAAGTTCATTCAAATAAAGTCATAATATTTAGTTTTAAAATTATAATTAAAATTATTTAATTTGATTATTTATATTATAATTTGATCATGATAATAAATTGCATAATATTTATATTTAAGAAATTATATTAAATTAATTATTTAAGATAAATTAGTTATTTATATTATAACTTGATTATGATAATATAAATGAAAACTCTCTTTTTACCTAATTAACTATAATTTGATTTAATATAGATTTGTCTTTTAACTGCTTTTTACAACTCATATTAAAATAAATAAAGTGAGAAATATTTAGATTTAATAAATAAAATAAAATAAAATATTTAAGATTGATTAAAATGAAATTTAACTATTCCCAAATTCAGGTAATATAATTTTAGTTAAATACCTTCACACTTTAAGGTATTTTAATTTAAGTAATTGTGTCTCCTAAATTTTACAAGAGATTTTACCGATTTTCTTTTGTATATAACAAATGTAACACCCCTAATAATAATAATAATAATAATAATAATAATAATAATAATAATTGGAACATAAAAATATTTATGTGAAATATTTCAAAATAAGATATTAAGTAAAAAATAACTAATTCACATAAATTAATTATCAAAATAATGTATTATCTTACCATATGTACTTACTTAAAATAATAATAAAAATTAAATATAAGTTAGATATACCTACTTAAAGATTAGATATAGATTATTTGATGAAATATAATATATATATAACAAAAAATGAAATAACGTAAAAGAATATAAGTGACAAAGTGTAATATATAAGAAACATGAGAATCTACTCCATTAATGCAATGATAAGAATAAATGATAATAAAATAATTAAAAAAATATGAAATGACATGACATGACAATAGATAAGATTAGATTAGCAGCACGTGAAAAAAAAAATTGACGAAAAGAGCTTATGTAAAGAGTCGGAATTGGAAATAAATTTTGACTCGGGAACATGTAATAAAAAAATTAAAAATAAAAATAAAGATATGAAAGGATAGGATAAGCAGATTTAATGAGATATGAGCACGTGAAGGTTCTACAACTTTTTTTCAAAATATCTACAGAAATACTTTTTGTTTTGTAGAAGCTACAGTGCTTGACAAAAGCTCTATAGTGATTGAAGTTCTATAAAAAGTAAACTCAGGGAAGCTACGAAACCAACTTTGCTCTGTAGAAAAAATTTATTATCTCCCTCGTTTGGTCTTTTACAACAGGTAGAGAGATGAAAAAAGTTTTTCTTTTTCTTTTTTTTCCTTCATTGTTATAATCTTAAAAAAAATTTTGAAACGGTTCTTGAAATTTTTTCTTTTCAACCTTTATCTTATCATTCTCTCTTTTCTTCTATTTTCGAGTTTGACACAAAGTATGAGTTTGATTTTTCCTATTTACAAATGATTTTTTTTATTATTTGATATCTTGAATGTGTTATTGACCAAGTTAAGTTTTTGGTATTCCGTGATGACATTTTGAAATGTGCTGGACCAAGTTTTGGTATTTTGTTGGACTATTATTCCTTTCTTTTTCTTAATTACCATTATCCTTTGGAATCTCTGAAGTATAATATAAATTATTGTTTAAATGCTTTCTTTTGACTATAATATGCTTTGCACCAAAGCTAGAACTTGACTCTAGGGAGATTTAAATACACTGATAAGTCTCAAAAGAGTTAAAGAAATTACCCTTTTAATACACTTCTAATTTCGAAAGAATGGATTAAAATAAGTAATCTATATTATCATTTTCTTTTGATGTTTGGAACCAAGATTAATATTTATGCTCTTATTATTTTTCTTCTCTCATTATTTTGTGCTCATATTATTTCAACTCCTTTTATTTTCTATTATGGTGGCTGCTCCTATTTTTTTGTTTAAAAGATAATAGTGAAATTAATTTAAGCCTGCTAATAATTTGATTTATTTGATGATGTATATTTTGAAAAGTCTCGGTCATGACAAAAAAGGAAGATTTTTTTTGTATAATCTTTGATAACTTGTCACATCCTGTTGACAAAAGAATGATTTTGTAAAATGAAGAAAACATAAGAAATATATATATATATCCCTAAGGTACCAATACCAAGTGTACGAGCTTATGGCCATGAGGAGAAATTCTTAGGGGATGCCCTGTATAGATTAGAGCTCATATAATGTGATGTGCATATGGGAGATCAAAAATGAATTCTTTGTAATTAAGATCCTGAGGTGATGGTACAAGAATAGAAAGGGAATGATAAAATTTATTTTATAAATTTCAGGAATAATGCATAATTCCTTTTAAATTTATAGTTTAATACCGATGTTAATATTTTCTTTAAAGAAAGATTTGTGAATTTTAGATTATAGCTTGATAAGAAAATAGAGAAAAAGGAAAGTAATAAAATTATTTTTCGTGCACGTGACGACTAAAATATAATTAGTTAAAAATGTAATTATTTTTTTACCTCTATTGAGTTATATCTCACTCATTTGGCATGATATTTCAGATAATACTAATTCTGAGATTCATAATCGACCTTCGTGTTGAACAAGTATACAGGCCAGAGTTGGGAGACTATGGTTACGTTTGGCCAACCTTTTTTTTAGCTTCTCTTCTCTTTAAAAGGAGAAGTTAGGCCAAACATAGTTCACTTGAAAGCTCTACCAAACATAAGTAACTTTTTTTTATTAAAGGAAAGGAGCTTTCATTAGAAGCCAAGAAAGGGAGCTTTAGCGGAGCTTTTTTTTAGTATGTCACTATTCGATTCTCAGCAATGTTTATTTTTGTTCCTATCTATTTTCTTTGCTTTTTTTCCTTCTCCAAGCAAACTAGAACGTCACCTTCACGTGGGTAAAGAAACAAAGGTGCCATTCAAACTTCTCATCATCACTCTCTGGTTTGCTTCTTCTTTCACTTGTACAGAAAATGACAACACCTCTTGCTCTTCAACGTCGCCCAAATGAGGTAATAATCTTTATGTTCTTCATTCATGTATTTTGTCATTCTCCATGAAAATATCATTTCTCTTCTTCTGGGTTTTTATTGTTTACTCTAGAACTCACTGTGATGAAGTTATGGTGTTTGCATTTTCTCCTTTGATGGATTCTTGATTTTAATCTATGCACATTAGTTGGCTAGTATTTGTTATTCATTAATCAACAATAGATAGATAAATCCTAAATTGAAATTGATTATTTTTTTTTCCCTAATACATCACAGCATATGGCTAGCAAAGAAAGCCTTCTGAAAGCACCTACAGCGAAATGGGATCACGCTAGTACCAAAATCTTACTGGACATTTGTATAGAAGAGATTCATAAAATTGGGAAACCAGGAATTGCATTTAAAAGTAAGATATGGGAAGAAATACGTGATGAATTTCGTAAACGTGCTAACAAAGACTATACACAAAAGCAACTGAAGAATAGAATGGATAATATGAGAGATAATTGGAGTACATGGAAACAATTGTTGAGAAGTGAAACAGGCTTGGGATGGAACCCTCAAACAAGAGCAATTGATGCTCATGCCACATGGTGGGATGCTAAGATAAGGGTGAGTATTTCATGATGTTTTATTTTCATGTCTCTTGATAGATAGTGGCTAAAATTGGATTTCCTAAATATTGTTTCTTTATGGTTATGTAGGAAAATCCAAATTATAAGAAATTTAGATATCAAGGATTGGAACATCATGATGAATTGCAATTCATATTTGGGGACACAGTGGCAACAAGTGAAAATGCATGGACACTAGCTATGGGTGTACCAAGTGGATCTAGTGCTAAAAATATTGCTTCGGATGTGCCATATGAAGCTGTTGATATTGATGATATAGAAATCAATCTTGATGATGAATCAAGCCCTGTTGAAAACTCTCAATCAAAAAAGAAAAGAAAGGTGCAACAAGATATGGATGATAAAGCGGCAAAGGGTAAGTCAAAAGTTAGAACTGCAACAGCTATGCGAAAAACTTTAGAACGATTAGTTCAAGCTGCAGAAAGTCACAACGAAGTCGAAAAAGAAGAACTTGCAGCCACATCTCATCTCCATGGCCAATACTCCATTCCTAATTGCGTTGAAGGCTTGAAACCTCTAAAGGATGGGGGACTTTTGAATGGTCGACAATTTAGCTATGCGTTAGAATTGATGAGAGATAGTCAAAATAGAGCCATAGTCATGTCTTTAAAAGATTCAATGGATAATTTGGTGGATTGGATTTTAGTCAAGATAGAGTCATAATCGTGTCTTGTAGAAATTATCGGGTTTGTGAGGAAAATTGACATCCATGTTAATGCATTTGAACTATCTCTATGAGACCACCTTTATGCTTTATCTTTGTTTCTCATATGTTTAACATTGATAATCTTGTAGTGACATTTATGCATTTGAATTACGAATATTAATTTGCATTTGCAAAGGGTAATGTTATTAATTTAAACCTTGTTTTCAAATTTTCCTACAGATGGATTCTAATCTTACTAACGAACAATCAAGAAAAGTTAAAAAAATGAAATGTGCAAAGTTCTACAAAATATGTTATGCTGCGGCAGCAGTTGCATGTGAGTACCACATGAAGTATTTGATGAAGCAAGGTAATAGATTTCTTTACTCACATGGATGGAATTGGGTTCGACAAACTCTTAACACTCCTGGTGAAAGTTACAACATGTTTAGGATGGAATCTCATGCTATATTGAAACTTGAAGAATTATTGGTGAGTAAGGGATGGTTACATCCATCTAAGGAGATGACATCGTTGGAGGCACTTGTTATGTTTCTTTGGAGTTGTGCACACAGTGAGACAAATCGAAACATTCAGAATAAATTTGGAAAATCAGGAGAGACTGTAAGCAGAAAGTTTGGTGAAGTTCTTGATAGTTTATGTTTATTGGCGAAAGAAATTATAAGGCCTCCAGATTTTAAATTTGCAGAAGTTCCATCCAAAATTAAAGATGATCGTAGATATTGGCCTTATTTTGAGGGATGCATTGGTGCTATAGATGGAACACATATTCCTGCCATTGTTCCTACAAAAGATCAGATCCGTTATATTGGTAGAAAGGGATATCCAACTCAGAATGTCATGCTAGTATGCAACTTTGACATGTTATTCACTTTTGTTGTTGTTGGTTGGCCTGGGACCGCGCATGACACGCGTATTCTTTCGTCAACGCTTGAAGAAATGAAAAATGTATTCCCTCACCCTCTTGAAGGTACATAAAATCCTCTTTTTTAAACAAAATTTATCATTTATATAATTCTTTATTTGTATTTTTCATAAAACTAATAATTAGATATTTTAACTTATTAGGAAAGTACTATCTAGTGGATGCTGGATATCCAAACATGAAAGGGTATCTAGCACCATACAAGGATGAAAGATATCACATTCCTGATTTTAGAGATGACAGTCAAGCAGAAGGTTTACAAGAAATATTCAACCATGCACATTCTTCATTAAGAAATGTCATTGAAAGGACAATTGGTGTTTGGAAGAAAAGGTGGCACATATTATGTGATATGAGACCATTTCCATTGAGCAAACAACAGAAAATTATAGTTGCAACAACAACACTCCATAACTTCATTAGATTATGTGGTGTTGAAGATGAGGAATTCAACAGATGTGATAATCTTCCTGGTTATATGGATGACTACGAGGAGGAAAGAAACGTGGAAATAAGTTCATATAATACTAGAAGAGTAGTAGATAGTGGTTATATGGATAGAGTTAGAACTGAAATAGCAGTTGCATTGACGAAAAATAGAAATCGTCAATAGTTATTGATCATTAATGTTTAATGCATGAATTATTTAGTAAACATTTTAATTAAATTTATGATATTGCTGAACACTTTATAAAGATTTTGTGATTAAATGAAATCATACCTTTTATAAAATATTGTACCATTTTAATGTTGGTTTTTGTGAAATCTTTATTTTAAAACAACAAATTTATAAATAAAAAAATTGTTTTTTATTTACAAATTTTGCATTTTGTTTTTATATTAGTAATATGTAGAATTTTTGCAATTAGATAGCATACATTTTCATCTTAAATAGAACAAAAGCTCAAGAGGAGTATAAAAAAATTATGTCAAACAACTTTTAGCTTAAAAGTAGTTTTCCAGTTTAAAAAAAATGAAATTTCCAAACAACTTCAGCTTTTACTTCTAAAGCTCTAATTTCTAGCTTCTATTTTAAACTAGCTTTTTAACCCAAAATAAGCTGGGTCAAACGTTCTCTATGTTTTCTCCTTCTGGTTAGGGGACGTTTGTCTAATAATAGTAATATTTGACTAATAAATTTGTAAATATGTATAAATGTAGTACTTCACGTACTTCAAGTTTTTTTAGCACCATATTTAGGCCTAAATGAGCCTAGCTTTTTGTGATAGTAAATGCTAACTATTTTTAGAAGTACTATCTAAAATTAAGGATGAATGTACTAACAACTATGACTTTTGAGGAGTCCACCCCTCTTTGATGTATAATATTACTAATGACTATATTTCGTTATGTAAAATATATCTTTAACTGTTTTATATATACATATTTGAGTAACAATAATTATTTCTATAAGAATAACTCTATAACTAAAGTAATAATTACCTATGGCGGTTTCGAAACTTACTAAAATTAAAAATCTATAAAATTAAATTAGGACGTTACAACAAATAAAAAAAAATTAGCTTCCCCCACAAATTTGGAGGAGCCCAAACACTTATTAGCATGATGTTCATCTTCCTCACTATTCACTGTTCACCCTTTGTTTGTTTTAAGAGAAAATGGGAGGAGAGAAAATGGGTAGAAAAAAGGATTTTCTCCAATTTGGATATGAGTAGAAAACAGGAAAGAAAGAAAAAAATGACCATGGGGCCCACCAAATTATTTTCTTGGCTGAGTTGAGGAGAAAATTGGTGAGAAAACTCTCACCCACACTGTGCCCTTCTGGCTCCACTGCATCTATATGTGTTTTTTACCTTGCAAATATTTTTTTAATATTTTTCATATTTTCTTTCTTCTCATTTTCTCTTCATCCAAACAATCAATTTTTTCTCTTATATTTCTATCTATTTTCTCTCCTTCCATTTTCTTTCTTCTCATTTTCTCTTTTAATCCAAACAAAGGGTTAATAACTACTTTCATCATATATATATATATACACACACACACTGTTACACATGAGTTTTCTTCCAAATTTACAAATTAAATAGAAAGAGATCATACACCAAAAATTTTAAAAGTCACTTAATATTTCAACTAACAAACACAATAATTCATTTGACCAATTCTTGGCCAAAGGACTTCATTCATGTGTAATGCAATAACTCACATATTAGCATACCACATTATTATTATTATTATTATTATTATTATGGATACTGTATAAAAGATCTTTTAGAAGCACATATTTTTTTCAAAAGTAAATTGGGGTGTGGACAAACTGCTTATAACTTATCATATAATGTCTAATACTGTATTGTTTGGCATGCCGTATTAGACATGATAGGATAAGTAAATACAATACATTATGACATTATCAATTATTTGGTGTAAACACTGTATTGTAGAAGTTTATCCATCAAACTCCTCTTATACATTAAAATGATGGATAACTTAATTAAGCCTTAGAGGGAGGGATTAGACTTGATAGAGTTTTGATGTATAAGCTCTTATAAAGACTTTTTCATTACAATTCTAAATACTTCGATATCCCCAATCCTTACGTATTAGACTTTATACTATCAAGCCTTATACTATTAGGTCTAATACTATCAGATCTTATTCTATCATTCGTACCAAACGGGCCCTCATAGTATTAGACTTGATAGTATAAGACCTGATAGTATAAGACCTGATAGTATAAGGCTTAATACGTAAGAGTTGGGGATATCAGGAAATTTAGAATTATAATGAAAAAGTCTTTATAGAAGCTTATACATCAAAATTCAATCAGACCTAATCCCACTCCCAAGGCTTGATTAAGTTATTCATCATTTTAATGCATAAAAGGGATTTGATGGATAAACTTATACAATACAATATTTGCATCAAATAACTGATAAGGTCATAATGTATTATATTACTTTATCTTATCAAGCCTAATACGACATGTCAGACAGGTCCTGAACTTCAACAATGACTTACAATTATATTTATAAATAACATATCAATCAATGAAGGAAGCAAGAATGAAACCTATGAAGCACGGACTCACCGTTGTTGAAGCATGTCTACGTGTCGGCCACGTGTCCGTGTCAAACACATGAGGACACCTGTACGACACACGTGTCCTGCGTGTCAGAATGTGTCTGATTAAAAAGATTATTCTTTTTTCAATTTGGACACATCTAGAACACGCTTGAACACGTCTCGGACACGCTTGGATACGTCTCGGACACGTTTGGACACGTTTAGAACACGATCCATTAATATTTTTTTTAAATAGTTTTCATGATTAACGTTCAATTAGTAAGCTCGTAACTCACTCAATCTCAATTACATAATTAATGTCCCAAATCATTATTTTTACACATCAGTATTTTAAGTTTTATCTTTTCATATATTATTATTAGACTTTTAAATTTTATCTTTTCACAGACCTCTATTTTCATTTGCTCTTTCTACCATTACTCGTACCAAATCGTCAACTTCATCATCACTGAAACTTGTTTCATACTAATATTCTCTCTAGTTAATTTTTTTATGTACATGTACTCATTCATGACTAGTTCTATTAGGATAAATTAGTTTAATTTTTTTTAAAATATATCAATAGAAATTATGATCCATATTTTTTAGGATAAACTTATTAGGTAATAAATATTAATACATATGATATATATTAAAATATTATAAATTTTTAAATTTATAAAATAATATTAATAAAATATAATTTTTTTACTTAATTTTTATAATTATATATATATATATATATACGTATACATATTCTATAATTTTTTAATCTAATATGTCTCCATATTTGTGTTCATATTATGTCTCATATTTATATCTGTGTCTGTACTCAATAGAATAAAACTAAACTTTCGTATTGACAATTTGATTGTATTAGTTGAAAAAAATATTTTGAGTGTTCATCCACGACAATCGTTTTATAATTTCTTCATCACACTAATACTCACATAATCACATTAATTTATTGAAATAACAAATACGCAATAATATGTGATTTTGTTTCGTTATCCTATCTTTTTATTTATTTTTTTTACAAGACAATGACTAAATTAGAAAGAAAGATTCTTATCCAAGAAATTACAGATGGAAATAAATATTTTAATCGGAAGGATCAGTGCTGTAAAATGCCGACACCATTATCGTTGTACATGATTGTTTGTTGGACGATGCATGATGGTAGTCTTACAGCGTGTTTGGTATGTCTTTTTTATGTCATTTAACAATTTTTTTACACATAAAAGTTGTTATAGTCATTCAATAGTATGTTTGGGTAATATTGCATAAATCTGTTGATGCTTAAATTGTGTACACAATAATTTTGAAAAAAAAATTAATGTTTGAACTATTTTATAAAAAAGTTGTTAAGATTATTTTTAATTATGAGATATAAATATTATTTTATTTTCAATTAAATAATTTTTAATTAATTAAATAAATTTTTAATTATATTATATTTATTTTAATAATTTAATATATAAAAATAATTTTATTTTATATCATCTAAATAAAATATATTAATTTAAAATATATTTTTAACTAATATATTTAAATGTAATTTTTTTATAATCAATTATAACAAAACAAAAATTATATAATAATTAATTATTAAAATAATCTAATTTTCCAACTATTTCAAACGCGCAATTAATACTGTATTTGTTAGTTGTTGTTTGCCATGTTTTCGTTCGGATTCGGATCTTGAATCTGCATGTGGATATTCATTCATGAAAGGATAATTACATCCATTACGACTAGTTGTCTAGGTCATGACAGAATAATCTATAACAAAATATATAACAATAATAATAAAAGATCATGATTCATGAGAGGCACGTGGGACATGCTTTAAGTTGTACCCTTTTATTGACAATTTTTTTTTATATAAATATAAAGTATATAAATTGAGTATATTTAATCAATTATATTATTAATTAATAATTAAATATTATATTTAATTAATAATTAATAATTATAATTTATTATAATTAATGATATAATTAATTAAGTATATTTAATTTAAATATTTTAATTTTATATAAAAAATTTATTTATGAATAAAAAATATTTTATTAAAATAAATTTATCTTTAAAATAAATAAATAAAAATATATTTAATTTTAATTAATTTAATAAAATACATCATAATCTTAATCTATTAAATAATTTAAAAGTATACCTTAACTTTCTAACTTTAAAGAAAAAAATTCACTGCGCTTTTTCTTCATTGAGACCTAGGTAAAAAAAGCCTCGTTCGATTGTACATTTGGGATTAAAAGAACTTGATTTCAAGTCGTACCTTTTCTTAGACAAAAATAAATAGAAAGTCCACACTCGTACTCCCCCAAAAAATAAAAATAAAAAAATCCAATGAGTTGAGATTCAAATGGAAGTGAGTTTTACTCCAAAGCTACATTCAGCAATATAGTGACAACTCACGAGTTTCTTCTCCTAGCATCTAACCATTAATAAAATATATAATTTATTGCTAATTTTCAAACAACTTAATTAAAGAATGGTAGCTTAATAGAATATAGGCAACTAGGCTTTAGTTTAAACTATATGGGCCGCGATGAGACAATGGTAGGTAGAGCACATAGAATATACTAGAACCATAATATTCTTCATCAAAATTCAAGAAGTAAAAAAAAACTACGTTCACTATCTACAAGAGGAACTCCCTACACCTTCATATCAAATGGGAGCTTGAATGACAAAATAAAATCAAAACACTTGAGTGTTCGAATTCTAAATAAAGTCTTCATTTACCTTTAGTTGGCTTAATTTGTATTTATCATTTCTCTTCTTACCCCTCTTGTTGTTTTTGGCTTCCCTTTTGTTATCTATATTTATTTCACGGGGTTAAAGAAACACAAGCACATTCTATCTCCTAAGAGGCAACTAATAATTAAAGAAAAGCCATTGAATGGAAGGAATTGGAGATTCCGTGAAAGGAACGATGGGGGAGAACAATATTGAGATCGGGTACAAATGATCATTTAACGAAACAAACTCAAACTTGCTCCAATCTCAACCGTAGGTTATGACTTTTAAAAACTCCATAACAATGACACAATAATTATTGGATTGAACAGTAATATTAATGATAATACAATTGATTTGTAGACCAGGATCGATCAAATTATCCTTTGTCTATATATATATATATTAGTTTGGGTTGTGAAGGAGTGGAAGGGCGAAGCATAGCATCAAATCTGGGATAGCTATGAGAGGAGAGTGGTGCTTAATTTAGTGATGATGTGCTCAAGGGGCTTAACAATCGAAATCAAAATCTTAATTTCGTTTAAAACACATGACGTTCCGATTCAATTGATACAGGGGAGCCTCGTTAAGGGAATCTTTCTCGTCCTTTGTATAACGTGTGTGAGCCCATGGCGATGCACGTGATCGAAGCCCTGCAGAGTTTCTCTGGTTGACTTTTGACGGGGAAGTGAAGTGAACATTTTAATGGTAGTGGACTACTTGAAGGAGTTTAAAATAAAAAATGCCTTTGAACTAAGAGAGAAGAAACCATGCTTGTTTAATTAAGGATGTATTTATTATTTAATTTTAATGAGTTAAAATTATAATATATTTTAAATTAAATTAAGTGTAAATATAAAAGAATTTTTTTCTTTTAGATTAATATATTCTTATTTATTTACTTTAAAATATTTTTTTTAAATGAGACACGTTTAATTTTTAATGGTATATATATGTAAGGATATATTCTCTTACGTTGGTTATTATTTTCTTTTACTTTAACAATTAAATTAAATTTTTTATATTAATTTATTAATATATGATAGAGACATGGTCTTAGGAAACCATGTGTCCTAGATCTCTAGAATGTTAGCTAATCTGGTCCCCAAAGGGTGCATTGAATCGATCTCATCGTTGTGCTATGTTGGTGTTGTATTTTTATTATAGTAAAATAATTATTTCAAAGTTAAAGTTTGTTTTATTCTTATCTTTTTCTTTCTCTTCAGCAACTAAGGTAACAACTAGTTTTATCTGTTATATTTCTTTCATTTTACCCAATGGACATTTATCATACCTCATAAAATACCAGTCCATCTAGTGGTATTCACATCTCTAGTTTTACGTTGGAGTTCCTATCTTTTTGAGGAGCACGTTGGACCATACATGTTGGATTTCATCCAACTTGCTGCAAGTTGGAGAATGGAGATCTTTAAGGTATTTCCTCTAACAATTTTTTTCTTTTTTTTGTGATTTCTCTATTTGTGCTGCATATTAGAGATGCAGAACGTTGTAACTTGATAAGGAAAACCAACGGCTTATATATATATATATATGTATATGAGAGAAAAGATAAAGTTACACTGGTATAAGACTTAGTATACATAAATTATTTAATAATTTTTTTATAAATTGTGATTTTTATTAATCTAACAGTTAAATTATAACTATCTCTAAAACTTTGATCATTTGTGTTAAATTTAAAAAATTAAATATCAATAAGAATACAATCAAGTGATTCTTATTTTCATATATTTTAAAGTATATATTGCATTAATCTTAACATATATCAATAAAATACTAAATAATTTTGGATTAATGTAAAATTTTATAGATATGATTTATATCATAGGAACTTTTAATCTAATGATAGATTTAGTGAAAAAATTATTTAATAAAATATTATTTAATAGTGTAATAGTGATTTTGATTTACACCTACAGAATTTGATCATTTTCATATATATATATATAGTGGCACTTGAAAAAATACATCTCTTAGATATTTTTGTAATTTTGTTTCAATGAACAACCTTACGAATTATTCTTATATCCTTGTTATTTTAAATACAGAACTAGTAAGAAATGACCGTTATATATTATAGAGTATTGGTTATAAAAATATTTACATTAAATAATTAATTTGTAATAGTAAAATATTCTTAAATTCAATGCGTTTGTACATTTCAATTTATTTATATGATAATTTATTTTATTTATACTATTTTAATTTTAACTATTTATTGATTTTATTTTATTATTTTTCCAACAGTTGGTTGAGTCTATCAAAATCATGATCAAAGGGGTTGGAATGGCCATGTGATTCATAATTTTCGGGAAGGGAATAGAGTGGTTGATTGGCTTGCTAAACATGCCTGATAATATTTTAATTTTTTATTTTTTATAAAAAATAAGTATTATTATAATTTAATATAATTAATTTAATAATTTTATGATATTATTATTTAATTATTGAAAGAAATTAATTTTATTTAATTATTATCATATTTGTAAAATTAAAAAAATGACACTTTTTAATGATATAAAATTATTAAAAAAATAAATTGTCTCACAGTAAAGTCTAAATTACAAAGTTTAACTCACTTTAAATATATGTTGTATGGAGATAAAGATCTTTTAAATAAATTTTTTTATAAAATAAATAAATAAGTTTATATTAATATTAATAAATAAATTTATATTAATTATTAATAATTAATATAATTTATTTACACACTTTATAAAAATACTCAAAAATACTCATTGATGTGCGGATACTACTCATAAAGAATTTGGTTAGAATTGGTGTTAGTGGGAGCAGTTAGATGTTAAAAGTCAAGAAATAATAAAAAAAATATTAAAGGCCAAATGTCACATGGGCCGTGGTCAGGTTGAATTTAAAGATATCCACCTAATTGAACTGGAGGATTGAAGTGCGCTCCATAATTGTTATAAATAATACAGCAGCACACGAAGTACGGACACACAAAACAGTAGCGCCGCATGAGGAAATTGGCAAAAGACTGGAGCATAGCGAGCCGCAGCGGAGAAAAATATTAGAGAAGAAAAAGAATAATATTAATGAAAAATTTTAGTAAGATAATTTTATTATATTTTAATATTTTTATGTTTTATTAAATTTTTTATAATAAGAAGATGATAAAATTTTGATTGTTTTGATATTATTATATTAATTATTTTTACTTAATTTTAAAATTAATACATATTAATTTTATTTTTTTATCATATTATATGAATAAATTTTTAAATAAGTTCAATCATATTTTTTTATTTTATAATTTATTTGTGTTATTTAAATATTAGTAGTAATTATTAGATATTAATTATAATTTTTTTAAAAATACATTTAATGATTTGTTAATTTACTATTAATTAAAAAAAAATTTATTATACATTTAATTATTATTTTTAATATTTCATTGATAGATCTTTTATGATTGTATATTTTATCGTTAGATATTTATGAAATAAATTATTTAGATATAATATTAAAATTAATTTAATAATTTTAATCCTTAATCATTTTATATCTAATAAAATATATCATTTATTTATTTATTTTCTTTTAATTTAATTTTTTTAATTATTTATTTAATTATTTTTATATATTTGATTCATCAATTTATGTGATTAGATTAAATATTTTTAATATTTAAAATTAACTCTAAATATCTATCAGATGTATCTCATACTTATTCAATTATATTCCAATACAGATCAGGCACTTATAAGTATTTTAAAGCATGAAAAGTCACAACGATGCCCATTGGTTTCCAGCTGGGCTGTGTTATTTGGATTGCATCCAACTGGATGTGGCAGTCTGATATCAGATTATCTAGCGGGTGTTTCCTACGTAGAAGCAGAGTTGTCAAAACGAATTTAATTTGTTAGGTTAATTCATTAACTTATTATTTTTTTTAGATCTTTGAACTCATTTTTTTTTTAATTTATATAACTTATTCTGTTTAACCTTGTTAAGCAGGGTAAGGTCAAATTGACCTATTAGGTTGATTTTTTTTTTAAAATGATAAATAATATTATAAATAATTTTTTTTTTGATATTATATAATTTATATTTGAATATTTAATTAAATTATTTTAAAAATTATTTTTAAATATGTGATTTATAATTTTTTACTATTATTTATTATTATTTTTTAAAAATTATAGTATTTTTTGTATATAATTTTTTTTATTTTTTAGGTGGGTTAAGCGTGTTGATCTATCAATCCATTTATTTTTTTCTCATTTTATCTTTAATGAACTAACTTGTCAACTTGCCAACCTAACTTAAAATGAGATGAGTTGACTTTTCTAATTAGGGGTGGAAATAGGTCAGGTCAGGCCAGACTTTGCCTTAAACAGGTCTGACCTGTATCTCAATTATAAGGTCCGAGTCTGACCTGTGAGCTTGTAATATGCCAATTTTTAAGGCCTAACTTGACTTTTTTAAAAGTCTAACCTGACTTGAAAGTCTATTTAAAAGTCTACTTTGTAATGAGATCTTTAAATAAGCTAACAGTTCAACTTTTAAATAAGCCAACAAGCTTTTATATAGGCTAATAGACCTATATTTAAATAGGTCAATATGCCTTATATATGCTAACAATTCTACCTTTAAATAAGTCATATGCCTTTACATAAGCTAACAAGTCTAAACTTTTAAATAAGCTAACGGGCCTACTCAAAGCCAATAGACATTTGTTATAATTTAACACTCACCTTCTAATTTTATAGATGCTCACCACTTTCTTACTCAGTCTTTGATCGATGTAGGACTTGAAGATATACCAAGTTATTCATTTTCTTACTCTAATCTTTCAAGTCTCACATCGACCAAAAATCAGAATAAGAAAGTAGTGAACATCTATAAAAATAAAGAGTGAGTGTTAACTTATTATTTTCATTCTAATAAATATATTACATTAAATATATTAATAAATATGTTATTTATATTCTAATTTATTAACTTAAATTTTAGTTATTAACTTTTATTAAAATTTAATTAAAAAATTTATTATATATAATAAATTAATAATTAAATTATAATTTATAATCATTATAATAATTTATAATTATTATAATAATATATATTATATTATATATAATTAAATAGATTGGTAGATCTGCTAAGCTTAAAAAGTTTATTAGATGGCCTGAGACTTGACCTTTTTAGTTAAAAAATTTTTTAAAAAAGTCTTGACCTAATTTGTTTAATAAACATACTAGGTCAGGCCAGATTTCAGACAGGTCAAGCCATAACAGCCTAACCTATTTTCACCCCTACTTCTAATTTATTTTTTAAAACAGACCAACTCATCCCATTTCATATTTTATCGAGTTTAAATAGATCAAAATGAGTCAGGACAAGTTAGTCCATTTTACCAACTCTACTAAGATGAATCTTGTTGGGCTCTAGCCTCCCTCTTGCACCAAAATGATTTTTAAGTAATATAGATAAGTTGTATGAGCTATCTTTATATGGCTTTTTTACTAAACTGTCACTGTTAGTAAAACTATTTACTAAATTGTCATTTTTTTAAATTATTTATCAAATTATCATTTTTTTAAACTATTTATCAAAATACCACTCTTTTGAAATTATATACCAAAATGCCACTCTTTTAACCTATGTGACTTTTTTTAATATTATTCGGTCACCAATCGGATCGCCAAAGTAGAATGAGTGCATCCACGTAGGTTGCGCCAACACGCTTAGCGCAACCTACGTGGATGCGCCATCCTAGTTGGCTCATCCTGATTGGCCTTGACAAGGAAAACGTCATCTTTGTTGGCGTAACCTTTGAATTATACATAAAATTTAAATTTAAATTACTTAATAAAATTTTGTAAGCATTTATTAATGAGTCCATACTAATTACGGAGGTAAAATATAAAATATAAAATTAAAAAAGTGACAAATTTAAGTTGTTGGTAATATTTAATATTATTTTAGTTATTATGAGGATTTATTAATTAAATAACACATATACTTCTTTTTTGTTATTTTTTAAAATTTGATTGTTTCAATTATTTTTCATTATAAAAAACAAATGAGGTATTAATTATTTTCTTTTAATTTTGTCTTTATTTATGATTTTTAATATTTTAAAAATAATCTAATCAAATGTAAGTACATATCTTATTATTGAATTTATTTAATATATTTATTTATTTTTTACACAAATATTTTAAACAACATATAAAAAAAAAATAGTATATCATTTAGAAAAAACGTATCACTTATAGGTTATATTTGGTTAATATATTCCTTAAAACAAATGTCAATGACTTTCCTTTTATTATTAGTCAAATCATAAGAAAAGTGAGTATTGATGATATGGGCATTAAATGTTTTCTAAAAAAACTTATTATTGGTCATATCAGTTGAATTACCCTTACATTAATTCAAATAAATAAATGAAATATTTTGGGTAGGATTCAGATGATAGTGAGTAGGATTTGGATCTCAACAATTCTCATCCCAAATTTTTAGTAATTCGAATTAGTAAAAATTTTGACAGAATTTTTCCTAAATGTTAGACCTCCCCAAAAGCCTATGATCCTATTCAATGCAACCAGTTACCAAAATCTTTAATCAAATGTAAAACAGTGCGAAAAATATATATAGTCTAATCTAATAAGGGTACCAAACTCACAAGAAGATATTATCAATAGTCTTTTATACAAAATCACTAAATATAATTACATGTCAATGTGAATGAGATGGGCCCACATCAGAATGCGGTGGCCTGTGAGATGGCTCGGAAGAGGGACCTGGCTGTGATGGGTATGGTGGGTAACCTGGTGGTGGGTAAGGATATAGTGAGCAACCCTATGGTGGGTAAGGATATGAGGGGTAACTCGGTGGCGGGTATGGATACGGTGGGCAAGGGTATGGTGGGTAATATGCAGGTGGTGGCTGAGTAGGGGGGTATGTAGCAGTGGTAGGAGGTTGAGTGGGGGGTATGTACCAGCAGTAGGAGGCTGAGTTGTATGCTGGCTGGTAGAGCTGGAGTCCTCGGGATGTCGAAGTCGTGTCCGAGTGCTCGCCAATCCTCTCCTCCGTCTACGCCGCGTTCCCTGTTGGCTGGACTCCTCGGGCGGCCCTGAAATGTCGTCTGCTGCTGGAGCTGGACACAGCTGTTCCATCGTAATGCAGTCATGCTCCTGCAATGAGTGTAGGATCTGTGTAGCAGCCTCTCGAGCGACAGTGTCAGTAGTTGAACTGAGCAAATACTCTGCAATATCCGCCTAATAAACAGATATAATTTATGTCATTATACTGAATACAAAATACATATAGTCACTAACAAATTGATAAAGAGCTTACCGCATTCCCAATAGATGCGCTAGTGGGAGCAATCCAGCGTCTAGTAATTGTTTTATATCAACGCATGTACTCAGAACGCGAACTGAGATGTGCAACCAATGGGACTCTCCTAACAAGCTTCTCCCTATGACTATCCCAGGTGGCTATATAAACAGCATGTGTAGCTGGCCAATCCTCATCATGCCTACTTGCCAATGTAATCGAGTGCAATCTGTCTAGCTGGAGCGGTCTCCGTGGAATGGGCTGGTCAAGACCAAACTGGCGCATGACGCGGTCTGGCTGGTGCCACTCAACAATGTGGAAACATATGAGAGGGACCACTGCCAGTGCTATGTCCCTACCAGCCACACAAAAAGGTGGCAATGTTGCCACCTGCTCATCCGTATATGGTTGCCATATAAACTGAAAAAATGAGATGCACAAAACATTAAGACGACATATGCATAAGTAAATATCTCAAAGGAATGTAAACGAAGACATACCTCATCGTTCTTCAACTGATCGAAGAACTGACGATAATATGCAAGGACGCCAATCACAGTATCACTCAATACTTTATGCTTGCGCCACCTATTTGGTAAATGAAAGTATTGCAAACGTAAGTTACAAATATTAACAAAGTATGTCAAGGAAGTAATGTAAAAATACGAAATGAAATAGAAACTTACTCCCATCCTAAGGGACGTAATTGACCACGATCAGCATCATAAAACACATCAGGCTCAACATGGTCAGCTAGTGAAGGGGCAAGCCGGGGGAATCTGTACCATGCCCAGTACTGCAATAAGATGCATGCCCCTCCGATCTCGCGTGCGTCATAGTCCGTAGCTTTACAAAGCTCTCTATACAGGTACGCCAAAACTGCAGACCCCCAGCTATATGTCCCGGCAACAGCAAAGTCCTCCAACAATGGGAGGAACATCAAGTGCACGAGCTTACCCGAATGATCGGGGCATAATAAACCCCCAAGCAAGCGAAGTATGTAATGTCGTGCACGCTGTTGCACGTACTCATCATCATCGTCCTCAATGACTGCAGTAACACTCGGCTGCCACAGGTATGTCATGTCAATGCGTGCCCCAACTATGAGCGAGGGAGTCTCATCAATCCCTAACAACTGAGCACACAAACTGAGCCAATCATCCCTATGCGTAACGCCAGTGACTGCAGCGCCATCAATGGGAAGACCCGATATCATTCCGATATCCTCCAACGTAATGGTGCACTCCCCGGTAGGCATGTGAAATGTATGCATCTCTGGGCACCATCTCTCAACCAACGCAGAGATCAGGGAGTGATCAATGCTGCAATAGCTCATGTGGGCAACTCCCAATAAACCAGCCTGCTGTAGATACGGAATAATCGGAGCAGGGGGTCCATAAGTTTCGTCTTCTGAGCACGTCTAACACGCAGGTGTCTATCCTCATGTCCTTGCCATACATGCTGGGAAACATGGTACTCCTGCAACTCCAAAATCGAGCCGTTCTCTGGTCCGGGGTTTACACGGAATGCCATCTGTCAGCTGTATGTCAAATAATAACAACAATTAGTATTGCAATATGATTACTACAATAAAATATGATATAACCATATGATAACTATACAAAAATATAATATGAAAGAAATGAAGATAACACAGATTATCAACTAACATATATAGAAGAATAATATTCGAATACAACTGCATAGATTAGTGATACAAAACAACACAACTCCTAAATACACATGATTGCTAATACAAGATTCTGAAAAATGAAAATAGGTCCTAGATCAACTAGACGGCCCCAGTTGATGGCTCCACTCCATCATCCCTCAAGGAACTCGATCCACCGACACGACAAGTGCAAGAATTATGTCTAGGCTGATGGCATCTTGTACACGTTTGTCCTGGCCCTACTTCGCGCTAATCCATCTCATTCCTGAGTCAGGTTGATTTTGGTCGACCTTTGAATCTAAGCAATGTACGTGGTGGCACCAAAGTGATGTCGGGAGCTGCAGGCCACCATGGTTCAGCCCGGACCGGTTCAAAATCAAACTCATAGGCTCTATAAATGCTTTCCATCCTGTAAACCCTATGAACAAGTTGGAATGGGTCAACTGCCACAGAAGCACACGCAACAATCGCATGCGAGCATGGATAATGCAATGCTTGAAACACCCCACAGTCACACCACCTTTCTTCTAGGTTCAAAGTATAAGAAAGTCGACCCTATTGTGTTACAGGATTAAAAGCCTCTTTATTATAAATTTTTGTTAAAGTTGGTAGTTTACTCTAGTCTTAGAATGAAAAAAGTCTTCTCTCATCGTAAATTTATTTTTTTAAAGAAAAAGGGGAACAAATTAATGAGAGATAATATTTATTATTCATAAAATATGATCAAGTATGATTTGTTGTCATTCATTATTTTTATGACTTTGAAAGAAACCACACACAACCATCATCTAGTAAATAACTAATAATATATACACGAGATGCATATATATCTTGCGTTCATATGTTATCACTGAATACTTCCTTATCTGTGCTAAAGGGGGATTTACCATTTTTTTTTTAAGGTTTGATATTTAGGATAAGTTATCTAGTATTTTATTGGTTATTGATTATTTTTAAATATTTATTATGAATTCAACATTCAATAAATATTTAATAATTCTCTCTAAATATGAAACTCATCAATATACCATAGAAATTCTTATGCTAAAAAAAAAACCTTGTCGATTGATATTCAGACCAACAAATACAAATGTCAATGGAGGCTTTCAAATCCACCTTTTTATGTATTAAATTAAAGTATATTTACTTAAGATTTGGTTAATCATTTATTCACTTAAGTTAATAATCATGAGTAATTAAATGTAAAATATTTGTCCCTCTAAAATAGGTAGGGCGAAAACATTCCCTCATAACCCTAACTAATAGTTAAATCTAAAATGTATAAAATCAAATTATCAATTGAAATAGATAGTAAGTTGTTCTAGGCAAGATAACTTCATATGAACTTCATGAACTTATGTTAATTCTCCCTTTAAAATTAATCATTATTTGACCATAACAATTAATCACAAGTGCTACAATTAATTAGAATTACATAGAAGCACAAAATCCTAATATAGCAATAGATAATTTCAAAACAAACATAAATGATCAAGTTAAGAGAATTTTGAATATATCATAAACATTAAAGTGTTGGAGAATTGCAAACAACTCAAATATATAAATAGAGAAATTAATGTCAAATCAAATTAGAGTACGTATAATCCTAGGGATTCAGCATCACCTTTAACCAAAAGAAAAACTAGCCTAACATTGTGGAGATAAACATCTCAAAATATTCAAAATATATCAAAAGTAGATAAGGAAAAAGATAAAAACTTTTTGAAGAATAGTTTCCCAAATTATAATTAATTGATACTCTCTTCAATCCCCTTCGTGTTGTGCGACTCTCCCTTTTTTTTTTTGCACTCTCGCGTTGAGTTTTTTATTTATTTTGATTTGGTGACTTGAGTTACACCCAATTTGATTATGTTTCTAACTCCTTAATTTTTTGATGTAGATAACAATCTATTTAGAATCAGCTTTGAATCTTTCATTATCAATTTAGACTTTTAATAAGATTTAGATTTTGGATAAAACATCTTTAAAGTTTTATCTTCAAGATCTCTCAATCTAACTCAAAATATTCTAGATTATGCCTGAAAATTCAAATAAAGCTATAAAATAGATAACAACGATAAAAATATTATAATCTAAATAAAACTAATTAAAATGACATAAAATCAAATAAAATTCTTGAAAAATAAAATAACATTAAAAAATTTAAAAAATAATATAAAAACACTAATTTTTGCATGATTTAATATTAGAACTATCACAAAATATAATAAGATAAGCACTTGAAATTGCACTTATCACCAATTAGTGAACCACACCCAGTAACTCGCAACCCATACCTGGAAGTCACCCCAGTCCACCTCGACTTGCTTCCTGCTATGGTCGCACCACCACGCCTCCAAAAACGATAGCCACTTGCGAGCCACCTCCGCTGCCAAGCCCTTACTTTTTGGACCATTGGTGTGAGCCCCTCATCCGGCCTTCTTCTCTGCCTTTGACCCAACCATGCCACCCATTGTCGTCATGCCTCCGTTTCCTCCACCTTCAGCCATGAACTACCTTCCTTTCTCTCGTCGTCCCCCCACCTTTGTCACACCATTGTGGTGAAGGTCCTCGTCGGAGATTGAATCTGCCCGTGTCACTAGTTCTAGATTGCAGGTCGCTAGCGATTGTGAAGTCGTGGGGTGACTGATTTTAAGTTTACCTATTTAATAGGTAGGCATGGATTAATTTTAATCATTGATCATTTTTAACTGATAAATCCACTTGATCTATGGCTAGGATTGAGGCAAATGCAAGGTGCATATTAGACAGCCCCGTTGGACATAACCTTGAAGGATTAACTATTCTCCACCAAATGCAAGTAAACAAAAACTAAAACAGAGAAGAAAAATACAGCTGAATAAGTTGTGAGGAAAAAAAACAATGGATTGGGGGATAATATATGTGGTTAATGTATCTGACTTAGGTGAGCCCAAACTTTGCTAGTGCGTGAACTTTAGGTTCCATCCTTCTCCCAAAAAGTTACTAGTTTTTTTTCAAAAAAAAAAATTATTTACTGGTACAAGTAGGCAATAGTAGCCTTCAAAAGTGATCCATTGAAATAGAAAAATGATACTCTTATACTTTTAAAAAATATATTATTATTCATATTTTTTTTAAGAGTTATGATTAAATGAGAAAAAATGATAGAAAAAAATAAATATGATAAATAATATTAAAAAATATATAAAAAAAAATATATATACTATTTATAATAAGAATATCAAAATTGATTGAAATATATGCACTCTTTAACAATTACGAAATTGAAGAAAAACTGCATTAATACCCGGGCAATGTACGGGATTAACACTCCAAAAATTGTGACTAGAAAAAATGAATTATTTTTTTAATTCCAAAAAAAGAAAAATAGTGTCTTCTCGTCCTATTTTAATAGAATAAATAAGTGAGGGAACATCATCGAGAATCACTTGACTTTTAGAAGTGGCCCATGCATGTCAAGGAACCATATTTAAATCAATTTATTATACACTGAAATTCATGAACTTTAAATAATAATAATAATATTAATGTATATTATGATTATTTGATGATGATGATAATAATAATAATTTTAAAAAATATTGATGGAAAATTTTATTGACATTATTCTATATTTAAATTAATAATATTGTAAAATTGAGAATAATAAATGATTATTTATAAGAAAATAAACAAATGAGAATAGTTCACGTGGTCGATCTTCTATTCATGACAACTTGCATGATTTATGTTTGAATTTAAAAATATTAGTAATCAATTTATAATTTCATTATAAATTTTTGTTAAAGTTGGTAGTTTGCTCTGACTTAGAATGAAAAAAGCCTTCTCTCATCGTAAATTTATTTTTTTCAAGAAAAAGGAAACAAGTTAATGAGAGATAATATTTATTATTCATAAAATATGATCAAGTATGATTTGTAGTGATTCATTATTTTTATGACTTTGAAAGAAACCACACACAACCATCATCTAGTAAATAACTAATAATATATACACGAGATGCATATATATCTTGCGTTCATATGTTATCACTGAATACTTCCTTATCTGTGCTAAAGGGGGATTTACCATTTTTTTTTAAGGTTTGAAATTTAGGATAAATTATCTAGTATTTTATTGATTATTGATTATTTTTAAATATTTATTATGAATTCAACATTCAATAAATATTTAATAACTCTCTAAATATGAAACTCATCAATATACCATAGAAATTCTTATGCTAAAAAAAAAAAACCTCGTCGATTGATATTCAGACCAACAAATACAAATGCTAATGGAGGCTTTCAAATCCACCTTTTTATGTATTAAATTAAAGAATATTTACTTAAGATTTGGTTAATCATTTATTCTATATTTTTTTTAAAATAACATGTGTTATTCTTAATTTTATCTTTAAGAATAGAGTAATATCTTATTTTATTCTTCTTCAAAAAATGATGTCATTTTTAATTTTTTATTTAAATTTTAAATTCAAGTTCTCTTTAAATTTATTATTTTACTATATCTTTATAAAATATTCTCTTAATACTCCTGGGACGTATGCAAAAAATATTCAATGAAATGGCCAAAAATCATGAATCATATTATTAAATATAAAAAAAATTAAAAGTTAATAAATAATGATGTATTCACTTTTAAATTATTTAGTGGGTTAAGATCAAAATATACTATTTTAAATTAAGGTAAATATACTCTTATATGCTCACTTTAGAAGAGTATTTTCTTTTCATTATATAGGAAGATTTATAAATAAAGTGAAAAAAGTTAAAAAATATATATTTATATTAGATATTAAATGTATTATAATAGTAATTAACATTTTTATCATGATTCATAGGCAAAATAAAATTTATATATATATATATATTAAAAAAGGAAAAATAGTGAAGTTAAAAGTGAGAGGAACTAGTGTGTTTATTATATAAATATTAAAAATTAATAGAAAGAGGAGTTAAAATTATAATATTAATATATATAAAATAATCATGAATCACATGTCAAATACATATTAAGTATAAATATTTTTAACTTCACTATTTTTATCTTTGGTATAATTATATTGACCTCCTACAAGGTTAATGTTTATAATATTGACACTTTTTTTGAGAAATTACTCATATCTCCCTTACTTTATATTTTTAATGAAACTTTGTGTAATTTTTGTACATATAATAAGAAAAGTATATGTAATTTTATAAACAAAGAAAAGTGTTGGAGTTTAATAATAATATATAAAATCAAATATGTAAGTATAATTTTTAAATAAGAGTGATAATGTAATAAATATTAGCCTTATAAAAGATCAATATAATTATTCATTTATATTTTAATAAATTTAATTTGATTATTGATAGTTAAAAAAATTGGTGGAAAAAGGAGGATCAAGCACATACTTGCCCCCTTAAATCAATACTTGGTAATACTTAATTAAAAAAATTGTGGAATAAAACATTAAATACATTTAATATTTTAAGAACATAAACATTTAATTTTTTTAATAATTAAAACGATTAGTAGAAGAAAAATGTTAATCTTATATTCTTTTTAGAAATGTATTATTATTCATACTTTTTTTAATAGTTATGATTAAGTAAAAATAATGATAGAAAAAATATATATATGATTAATGATATAAAGAAGAGTGTAAAAAATAATATAAAAAAATAGTAAAAAAATTAAAGTTATTAGTATAATGAGTGATATGGTGAAGTTATAATTTTTTTTCCGATGAATTGCAACTCAATGATTAGTAGCAATTATTTAGAAGATGCCTCAGCAAATTATAAATATTATAATGTGAATCTCAAGGACACTTTAAGGTTTTTTCTTCAATTTAGTACTTATAATTTAAAGTTGTTGGTAATGGTTGCCGTGGAATTTTCATGAACTTTGTTCACACGGATATTCACGTAACTCCAACTTTTTTTTTTTTTTTTTTGATTTTTGGAGTAGAACCATACCTAAAGAGTGGAAAACTAATTCTTTCGAATAAGAAGACATAAGAGGTTTGATTCTCATTACAAGTGACGTTTTGAGGAGTCAAATATTTGTATTTTCTTAAAAATCTAGTTATCGGTTTTTTTACTAAACTGTCACTGTTAATAAAATTATTTACTAAATTGTTATTTTTTTAAAATTATTTATCAATTTACTATTTTTTTAAATTATTTATCAAAATGTCACTCTTTTAAAATTATATACTAAAATGTCACTTTTTTGTCTTACGTAATTTTTTTTTAATATTATTTGGCCAACCAGGCGCATCCTGGTTAGGCCAGATCACTAAAAGAGTCACCTTTATTGGCGCAACCAAGCACAATAAGCTAACAATGATGGCGTAACCCTAGTATATATCAACCATTCCCTCTTCCTTCTGTGACATTCAAATTATTTTCTAAATTCTCACTATCTCTCTACAAATTTCTTCTCTTTAAACGCTCTGAACTCTCTTAACAAAGTAAATTCTTACTAGAAGTGGTGTCTGGATCATTATTTGTGATTAAATTTAGATTGTATTCCTTAATACTGTAAGTACCTCTTTCAATAATTAAATAGTTTATTTATTATTTGTTGATTGATTTTTTATTAAGTTAGTGTTAATTGTAATTTAATGTTATTATACTTTAATATTTTTATTGGCTAGTGAATAATGAAGTTGTATGATATGTAGTTAAATTGTATGGATCATTATTTTGTAGGTAATCGAATAGGATATATATTTTTTCTTGAGTACTTGGCATGATTTACATTAGGGTATGTAGCTTAATTCAAAATAATCGAGTTTAGAAAGTTTTTTGTACATAAATAACTATATTGAATATTATAATTGATTGTTAATATATTGAATAAATATATGTATTACATTGTTATACATTGTTATATATATTTATACATTATTATATGTCTAATTAATATTGTAATTAATTTTTAATATATTAATAAATGTGTTAAATCGTTATTGTTCAGAATTGGAGTTAACATGACAAAATCGCTAAATGTGCACATTTACTTCAATGAGACAATGTATGATGGTGAAGAAAGTGTGATGTATCAAGGTCCTTCTCCTAGGCCTATTGTGATCACAGGCAATATGACTTTGGATGGGTTGAAAATTAAGATCCATTCAAAGTTGAGACTTCAAGCAAACCAACATGTGTCAAAAGTTGTCTATCGGTGTCCGCAATGCTTCAATCCGTGGAGATAGGTAGGGCTTCCAATAGAAGACGATGATGATGTAAAGTACATGATAGATTCCTTCTGTCAAACTCCGAACATGGCGTCGATGAAGTTGTATGTGGAGGTAGAAACAAGTGGGCAGGAAGAGCATGTTGAAGCTCCTGGTGAAATCGAAGCTCAAGTTGGTCCTTCTAATTAAGTTGAGTTATGCAATATGATCGTTATTGGTGGTGCAATGATTGAACCTGATAACCCACTTGTTAGAGATGCAGTATAGGAGTCAAGTGAAGACGAAGAACAAGTAGCTGAGGGCGACGATTCAGACACCAACATAGAGGCAGAAAACTTTGATGCCGAAGAAAATTTACAAGTTCCATTAGAAGTTGTTCCTCAATCCATATTTATGCCTCGAGGACCTGAATCAGTGTTTGTGTCACCATGCCCTCAGTTTTCTCAAATTAACTGGGATGCGTTGAGTAGTCCTGATAACTTGCCTGAATTAGACAGTCGTGGGACTTGGAGCATGACTGATGAATTCTATGTTGGCTTGCAATTTCCATCAAAAGATTCCGTGAAATTAGCCCTCAAACAATATTCCATTCACAAGCATCAAGAGTACAAGATTGAAGACTCTGATTCACGAAGACTGACTGTCAAGTGCCCTAGTTTTGACGAAAGTTGTAGTTGGAGACTTAGAGCCATACAAAGCAAGAGGTCGAATACGTGACAGATTACAAAATATAATGGACCTCATAGTTGCGTAAACCTATCTATGTCATTAGATCATCGAAAGTTGGACTCTCGTTTGATCTGCTCTTGCATTTTGGAGTTAGTCAGAACAAAACTCGATGCACCCGTATCCTTAATTGTTGAACGGATTCAAAGCCAATTTGGTTACCAAGTTTCATATCGAAAGGCTTGGAAGGCAAACCAAATGGCTATTGTGAATGTGTTTGGGGATTGAGACAAATCTTACGAGGTGTTGCCCAGATGGCTAGCAGCCATGAAGAGAGACATGGAAGGCACAGTGGTGGAGTTGCAAGACGAGAAATGTTTTGTGAATAACCGACTCGATCGTTCAAAAAGAGTCTTTTGTCGATTATTCTGAACATTTAGACCATGTGTGACTGGCTTCCGATATTGTAAGCCCATCGTTCAGATTGATGCCACTCATTTGTATGGCAAATACCGTCATAAGTTATTGATTACAACAATTCAAGATGGAGACAGAAAACCTCTGCCTATTGCATTTGCCATTGTGGAGGGGGAGACCAAGGATGCTTGGAGTTGGTTCTTAGCCCACCTGAGATTGCATGTCACCCAATAAGAGGGCTTGTGTTTGATCTCTGATCGACATCGAGACATCTTACAATCAGTGGCAAATGAAAATCTTGGATGGTAGCCTCCGAATGCATATCATGTCTTCTGCATATGGCATATTAGTTCCAATTTTAACTCCAAACTTCAGAACAATGAGTTGAAAAGATTTTTGATTAACACAGGTACTTTACATTTTGTATTTGTATTCTAATTTTGTCGATAATAATAGTTAGGTTCTAATACTAACCCAATTCATTTGTTGTATCAGGGTATGAACCAATCGCAATAAAGTTTGATGCTAGGTTAGAAAAGCTTAAAGTCACAACGGAGATAGCAAATTGGATTAACGAAATTCCAAAAGAAAAATGGAGTTTGGCGTATAATGGTAGCCGCATATTCAGTCATATGACTATCAATTTGTCAGAGTGCATTAACGAAGTGTTGAAGGGTAGTAGAAATCTACCTATAACTGCATTGGTTCAATTGACATATACGAAATTAGTAGAATACATTGTTAACCGAAAAGACGAGGCAAATGCGAAATTGACGACACTTAACCAGGAATAGAGTGATGACTTATTGAAACACTGAAGAGTCAACCTGGCAAAGGCTAGTTCACACCAAGTTCGTTGGTACAATAGAGAGAACACAAGGTTCATGGTTGATAGAATAATGTCAATAAAATTTTCCATCAATATTTTTTTTAAATTATTATTTTTATCATCATCATCAAATAATCATAATATACATTATTATTATTATTATTATTTAAAGTTCATGAATTTTAGTGTATAATAAATTGATTTAAATATAGTTCCTTGACAATTGACATGCAAGGGCCACTTCTAAAAGTCAAGTGACTCTCGATGATGTTCCCTCACTTATTTATTCTATTAAAATAGGACGAGAAGGCACTATTTTTCTTTTTTTGGAATTAAAAAATATAATTCATTTTTTCTAGTCACAATTTTTGGAGTGTTAATCCGTACATTGCCCGGGTATTAATGCAGTTTTTCTTCAATTTCGTAATTGTTAAAGTGTGCATATATTTCAATCAATTTTGATATTCTTATTATAAATAGTATATATATCTTTTTTATATATTTTTTAATATTATTTATTATACTTATTTTTTTATTACTTTTTCTCATTTAATCATAACTTTTAAAAAAATATAAATAGTAATACATTCTTTTTTAAGAGTGTAAGAGTGTTATTTTTCTATTTCAATGATCACTTTTGAAGGCTACTATTGCCTACTTGTACCAGTAAATAATTAAAAAAAAAACTAGTAACATTTTGGGAGAAGGATGGAACCTAAAGGTCACAAGGTAATTATACTACAGAAAATCAAACCAAAGAAAGCCTTCCTATCTGCAAACATATCCAGATTAGCCAAGTATAACCAGTTATACTGCACTGAAAATAAATTGCACGTGTATGTGCGCGCACGAGAGAGAGAGAGGAAAACCCTTGGAAAGTTTGCTACAGAAACCCAGATCGGGCAGTCAAGAAATGAAAGCAAAATGCCAAACCGAAAAAGGCAACTATTTTTTTTTTACCCTTAAATCACAATCTGTTACAGAGATGTGCCGCTGAATAAGTTAGCTTTAAAAGTAATGGTGTTCCCAGAAAATAACTGTATTTCTTCTGTGACCCAGAAGTATTGTACTGGGGCGCTACAACTTATTCAACCTTTTTGCTAGAATTGTCATCAATCTCTTGAGATGAATTGGCAGTCTTTGACTCATCGAACTCCAATAACTGCGTTGATAGAAAGTTAGAAGTTGTTAGAACTCAGCTAAACCACATCTAGCAAAGCACATATAGCAAGCAAAGTTGCCTTTAGAAGATAGTAGTTAAAAGAAGCTCATCATCTACATCTATGCATCTTCTGTTGCCTCAAGTACATTTTAAACTATTGTTAAAAGTAAATTTAGTAAATATACACTCTTGCTAGTGGTGCCAATGATCATGTCAATTAATATTCTATTGGATTTAATTTTGGTCCATTGTCAATGAAACAATGTATTGCACTGTTAGTGATATATTTCACGCCTCCTATTTAAAAAACTGTCAAAAGCTTTTACTGCAATATTATAATAATGTGGCACTATATTGGTTATTGATAGGGCAAAGAGTTTTACACTGATGATAAATCAAATTTACACTCTTCTCGTTATACGCGGTTATAACACAAAACATGACACATTATATTCCAGTAAAACTATTAATTGAAAACAAATTAGATGCATAAAAAAGGATGGATTAGCGTTGATACAAGAACAGAGAAATGGAAAAGTTAAGCATTGAAACAAACCTGTTTGACATCACCATTCCATATGCAGTGAGCAGCCAAAAATCCAATTACAGCAGGTACAATATACAAAAGAGCAGGCTGACAGCAGGGATACAATAAAAAGGGGGAAAACGTTAGTATAGTAGGTTTATCTCCAAAAATCCGTGATGGTCCTACATGCTCAGTGAGCCATATATTAGTAGCGAATTTGGCATTAATGGCTACAATCCCCATACCCTCTGCCAAAAACCTATCAAGGAAAAAAAAGAGAGAATAATATGAAACTACAGATCAGTCACCTGTGCAGCCTGAAACCAGTTCATCACAATAATTGTAAGGACCAAGCCAACAGCGTATCCTAAAAATGCACTCTTGAAATACTGGGGCTGTTTTCCTCTAGACACATCAAACCGCAAAGCCAATGCTACAAAAATACCTGAAGGGAAAAAGATATGTAGTCAAAATAAATAGAAGTTACAACAACCAAGCAATTGTAGAAAATTTTTTTACTTTCACATATATAAATGGATCTCATACATCAATTGATTGCATGCACAAATATTTCACATTTCTAAACGAACATTACTCCTTGCTGATACAGATTGAAATCTGACACATCAAAATCATAAAAAAAATCCTCATAAAGCTAGGGAGAAGAATTATTTGCCACGTTAATTTGAAGTTATAACCTAATAAATGAAATAAACTTGTCAGCAAAAGCATGAAGTTGCCTATATCTTTGCCTGACTGACCACTTAATTAATATTTAGATTTATAAATGCAAAAAATATTTGTAAAGCCCACTTTAAAATACAGTCTCTGTTACCATATGTTACAGTTCCATCAGTCAAGCAAACTCAACAAATTATCTAGACAATGCCTATTGACTAAAACTAGGAGAAGACCTCTAAAGTTCTAGATAATGGGGATTATATCACCACAAGAGTTTTAACTTTTAAATTTAGCTTTAAGAGTTTGTTGTTTGGGTGAAGAGTAATGAGAGCATTGAAGGAGAAAGGTAGAAAAGGGAATAAGTCCTCTTCTTTGGGAGTTTAGAAACTTATGGAGGGGAAGAGAATTTGAGGGGAGCCATTCCCCCTAACTCTCACTTTGTTGCCCACCTTCAAATTGTGGGAAATAGCTTTGCCTTTACTTTAAAAACATGTTATTTACTATTTTATCTCATAAACTGTTATTTAAAAGGGGTTATGATGAAACTTTACACTCATGACCTTTTTCTCTTTCTTCCCTCATTTTAATAATCAAAACAAGGGGAACATGGGAATGCATCTCTGGTCCCTACAGGGCCAGTCCAATCAGACTTTTCCACACCAGGAATAGCAAATTCATGGGGATTTTACGTCCCACAGCCTCCCAGCAAATTCGAACTCATAACAGCAAGGTCAAATGCAAACTCCCTTACCATATGAGCCAACATCATTTAGTCCCTTTTCCGTTCAATCCCATTCTCTCTAAAACTTCCAAACATAGCTTGATAAATCTGATACCAGACATATACTAAGAACTGTACGGCTCAACTTCACCCCCCCCAAAAATAAAACCAACAACAACATCAGTACATCAATTAAAGTCATCCTACCAGGGATAACAATATCACCAAGTCCAAGCATTGAAAATGGCCTTGCAGAATCTGATGTGGGGAACAAAAGCTGCAAAACAATTGGAATGATAATATTAGGAAGAAATTTACTAAATTATTTCTCTGATATTATCACAGCATGTACACTATTAAAATTCACAAGATGGAAAAACAGAAATTTCCATTTCATTCAGCTAAGATTTTAACCTTTATTGGAGCATCAAATGATTTTGCAACGCTAACCATCACAGGAGTGAAGAAAACCCAGAAAATATCATACACAAATAGACCAGCCTGCAAAATACATGAATGTAAAAGAGTCAAAGGCCATATTGAAACAAAAAATGGTGAACGATACAATCATACAATAAAAAGCATATGTTTAATCTTTTGGAAACTAAGACCTAATTATATCTGCACAGATTGAAATATATCCTTCACAATAAGAGGCATTTATGAGCTTACAATTGATTGCAAATTTGAAAAGGAATTGGAGAAACCAAACGAGAGAGAGCAAGTAAATCAAGCTCAAGACCTTTTTATTGTATTTTATTTAAATAAAAAATGAAAAATGATTATGTAAATTTTCTTAAATGAATGGGACAAAGTGGAGTGGCCTGGTTTATTTTGCAGCCAAAGGATTGTTGGTCTAGAAAACAAGAAGTTGAAAAACTTGCAATTAAATTTTTTTTTTAAAAGAAGAAGCTTAGAGCACCATTTATTACAATTAAAGAAAAAATCACCTACCAAGAGAATAGCACCAGTCTTGAAAGACCCAAGAGAAAGCATTTCAATTCCCTGCAAATATTAAAGAAGGAGTTATTGGTGTTATTTACTGTTTACTAATAAAAAATGATTTACAATTTTGCACACAAAATTGTTTAATTTCCTTTTTCAAGTCTATTCTCTAAGGAAGAAGTTTAATTCTAAAAAGGTATTGTTTCAAACCAGGAAAGTAGAATATATAGATATATATAAATATAAACAGGTTAAGTGCCAAACCTGAATACAGAAAGCAAGACCCAATATATTATTCGCCAGCCAATGTTTCCGCAAAGCATACCAGGCACAAAAAAAAGTCCCAGGGATTGCAGCAATGATCTGTGACCTTGTAAATTCAATCTCCAAAGCTGTGTAAGAAAGGTGTAAGGAAAAATATCATTCTGCGTGATAGAAGAAAGATAATGTCAACTAGATCAAAGGCACACAGCTAAAAGTTGCAAAACAACACACACATCAACATAAGAGGATAATCATATCATGATAATAAATAAAGTATAAAAGAAACCAACAACATAGACAGTAAAGCTTCACAACTACCCAATGGCATCAGTTATCATACTAGTCCTATAGAATTTAAAAGTGAATTCAAACCAGAGAATCAGTAAGCGAAGCTTGAACCACCAACTAGTCAACCATTTTTATCAACCATTTTAAAGATAATAGAAAATGGCTCCCCTTCTAATTATTATGACAAGCCATGTGGGATTCATCAGGTCTGAATGCATTTAGCATTTTTCTGTGTTCTACTTGGTTAAACTTCTTATCCCTTCTCTACAAAACAGTTCAAAATTCATTTAAGAATGCTAGTAGAACTTACAAAATATCAACATTGTGCAAGTAGCATTAAAAAGAATAGGAAAAAACTAAATCCAACAAATTGGCTTTTGTAAAATGGCACATGAATTAAAAAAAGAAACTGAAACCGTTTGCATTTTATTAATAATCATTCACCCTCCCATGTACCCATATGCAGGAAGAGTGTAAAAATAACATAACACGTCATTCGCACTTTTCCCTGAAGTAAAGTTTTGTAGAAAATAACATTGTTAAAAAGTAAAAGCATCAAATCATTCAGTTCCCATGAGACAAAAGTGTAATGCTCACTAAAGAGCGGAATTGAGTTCAAACTCATAACATGGCAAGAGAAGCTCAGAACATGAAACTGCTACCAATATACATGTAAGAACATAGGTACACAGCCTATGAAGCACATATGCACTGTGAAAAATGAGATGTGTTGATACAAATACACCATGAGCAACTCTTAGATATTAATATCACTCAATGGAGGGTTAAAACTTACATATAATTAAAACAATATATGCATTTTCAATAAATAAAGAAAAAAACATTTTTAAATTTCATTGGGTACATCACAAAACCAAGAGCAGTTACCAATAGTAATGATAGCCAAAGACTGTCATCATTGACTAATTAATTGACAGGTGGAAGTAGATAGCTTTTGATACCACAGTTCAGAGAAAGATTATTGTCAGCAACAGTAAGGATTAAGGAAAAGTAAGGAGGCAGCACATCACATACAACGGAAATATGGAAAACGCCAGACTATGAGGTCCTCATTCCAATGCTTTGGCAGAAAACGTTTGATAGATGGTAATAATGTTGCCCTGTAGACAGTGGAAGAGCAAATGTGTGATAAAATAGCAAATATATCAAAAAAAATTCAGTTGACTACATAACAAGTACATTGGACACAAAGAAAAGTACATACGAAAGTGCAACAATCCCGAGTACAAAGAAGTAGGCTGTCAATACAGTGTTCACCAAGTCCTTAGATAGAAACTTGAAGAGTAAGAAAAGTGATAACAACATTGCACTCCCAACAAAGGGAAAACGCATGGCATGTTCATTGGACATTGTCTCCTGCATAATTACATGTAACATGAATCAGAGAAATCGGATCTTGAGCCATGAAAGAGCAATACAAAGAAGAGAATGAGCATAAAAGTTACTACTTACAGTTGGTGGGGTTGGTTTGACGGAACGGTAACAGCCCACAAACACAGCAAGGCAAGCAGTCAAGATAACATTTAAATTTGGATCTACTTTCACAACAAGCGGTGCTAAGGTTAATCCTGCCATGAGAAATAAAATGCTGTTAACATTACGTGATCTAGGAACAGCAATGGAGCCACTTTCCCTCTCACTCAAACCCTACACTAACATTAGCAAACAAGGCACAACCATCAAAATTCGAGACCTTATTAAATCCTTGGAAACACACTACCATATAATATTTCCGAACCGAATTTCAAAAATATTGTATCCGTTTTCGATTTGTGCACAGAGTTTAGCATATTAATATTCCAGGGCCTTTATTTTAATCTGTAAAATTAGAGAATATAACAACTGCATTGCACTAGAATGCCCTGAGGCTCATTATGAATCCCATAGTAATTGGGGGGAAAAAGGGCTTTTGAGAAGCGATGGCTAATTAAGAGTATCAAGTGAAGCAAGAAAGCTTGAGAAAAATCAGCAAAGAAGAGAAGCAAACCTGCTAAAGCCAAATTGGCAATTCGCTCCGTGTTCTTCATCTTCTTTTAAACTCTTTCTAATGAGCAAAAATTATCGATCTACTGAACTCAAACGTTGCGAGAATGGCCTCCTTTGACATCCAGAAACAGCAGAATTACAGAAATCAAAACCAAGCATTGATCAATTCGAAATGAATTACCCAAAAAGAGAGAAAAATAAAAGATTGAATCTTGGGAAAGAAAGAAACCTCGAATCGGAAAAGAAAATTGCAGGAACGGTGGGTCACAATCCCAGTAGCAGATCGGAGAAGCCAAGACAGAGAAAGAAAGAGCAATTGATTTGGGAAAAAGAATTTGAAGGGTTAGGGTTTTAACGTTGAAGTTTTACCCAAACAAAACCAGAGAAGAGACAGAGAGGGTTAAACCGTTAAAGAGACATTTAGAGCGATGTCAATTGTCTGGAATCGGTGTATAGTGGATACCCCTTTTGGTTTGAGATATTATTGCATTTGGGGATTCAGCGTAATACAGGGTTGTGGTAACATTATTTAAATTTTCACATTTTTTTCATTATTGATAGAATTTATTACTTTTTACTTTTAAATAAATAAAATAAAATAAAATAATAAATATTCAAATTAAAAAATAAAATTTATTAATAATAAATATTAAAATATCAAAATTTAAATAATATAAACATATTTAAATGACGCAATACAGCATGTAATAATTTCTACTTTTGTTTTTGGTAATTGGTAATTACATACTACATAGCAGCCACGCGGTTACGAGGAAAGCTGCAGATTTGCCTCCACGCAACCGATCCACGTACGTTGAGGCCTCTCAGCCTATCAAATACTTAGGCGTTGCTACGTAGGATTTGAGAAATTTTGTCCTTGACTCTTTGCTTATGCAAGTTACAATTGAAAATCTCAAAGTGCTAGAAGCCTACATGAGTATCGCACAAGTGACTCCGGCTTTTTGTTATTTTTCTTTTTCTTTTTTAATTCTGAATCAGGCTTTTTTACCCATACCAAATAACCCTAAAAATTTATTAATGGAATTTTTTTTACCCAAGTGAATAAATTAAGAATGAATGCATAAGTTCATAATTGTAAATATGATAATATTGCGTTAGATGATTAGACATATAAGATAATATAAAATTATAAATAAATGTATTAGAAAGAAAGTATGAATTATACTTAAGATTTATCTAAGATGCACCATTAAGTTTTGTGATGCATGATGCACCAATAACAATTAGCAATAGATTTATTAATTTGAAAAACCAACAATAGAGATGAGAAACCTGAAAACATGTCATCCTATTTCCCAAATGGTTTCTTCCTCCAGCAGGTGAGTCCACTGCCTCTTTCACTAATTTAATATTAAATATTTTTTTAATTTATAAAAAAAAGAAAAAAAAAGCCGGGCGATTTTCAACTAACATTTTCAACCTTCCTCCACTGCCTCTTTCACTTTCGAAACTAACATTTCCAACCCCGAGTCACCTCCTCCACCATGAATCCACACCTTCACGTCACTATGTCAACATGACTCAGATTTGCTTCCACCAAACTGGCATGTGACGCTCTACTCAAACTTATGACTCAGGTTTGTATTTTCTATTTTGTTTTCTCTTTTTTTCTCGTGTTTTCCATCTACTCTCTATTTGTGATCTCTTAGGGCTATGTTTATGGTGACATAGTGGCTGATGGAGCAACAAACGGAGATGGTAGAGAGAGCGATGGTGAAGGTGGTAAGAGACAGGTCAGAGGTACGAGTTTGATAATGGAGTGCCAACGTGGGTGACAATGCTGGTTCAATGAGCTATTGGCGACGAATGGACATAACAGCTATCACGGATCTAAGTAATCGCGAGTTGGTTCAGTCTCAATTTGTGACCATGGCAGAGGACAAGGTGGGTTCAGACTTGGATGGGGGCTAGGTGTCTTAGGTGAGGTAGGGGTTTGACATGGCTATAGTGGCGGAAAAAAGGTGGCGACGAGACTTTTCAATGGTGATAGGGTTGGGTTTGAGGCTAGCAGTGTAAGGGTTAGCGATGGTGGTTGTAGGTTGTTAGGATCAAATGCTTACCACGAGGCCAAAAGTTATAGCCGTTAGTCATGACACAAATTTATTTTCTTATAGTGTCAGCGCATACTCCCACATCTATAACGTGTTGCGAGCCAGCATGAGTGGCTTTGCAATGCACACGTACCGCATCGACAGATTGAGCTGTCAAGCATCCTTGATGTACGCCCACAGGCACATACGAGTCCTAGAGTAATTGCTAAACTTTCATAAATCTAACACAAGTTTAGGTGGTCATCGATCTCTGCTCCACCATCTTTGTCGCAAAAGGGCTCTGTTTAGCCACATAGCCACCGAAAGAAGTCACTATGCTTCACCGCACCACCACCCACAATTGTTGAATCCTCCAGACGTTGTTGCTGGTACAGCCATGTTGATGTCCTCCTCCTCACTGATTAGGTTTTTTTTTTTTAATTTGGGTGACTAATAATAGCAAGTCATTTTGAGTGGTGCATGATGCACCAAAACTCCCCGTTGGTGTATCATAGCATCCTTCGTTAAACATAGTGTGAAAAAAATGGTAGAATATCGTTTTAGGTGATTTGACCATATAAGAAGATGATCATTAGAAACCTTAACAAGAAGAGTAGATTAGGTGAAAGTTAGCACAATAGTTAGACGTAGAGGGAGACAACTTAAATTTAAGTGGCATTTCTAAATAAATAGTTTATAATAAAACACAATGATATCGTTTGATCCATATAGTCGACCTTACTTAATAGAAAAATACTTTGTTGTTGTTATATAATACTTATATACAAGGTTTAAAATTATAGTTTGTAGTCACGGTTGCGTTGTAGCCTTTGAAGACTAATGCAGACCACAATTGTGATGTGATGCGGTCGTAGTGATCGAGATGTCACGACTCGTATAAGGTGATGCAATCCAAAATTTAAAATCTTGGTCATATAAGTACATCTCATATGAATTGTTAAATGTTTATTAGGTGATTTTATTATAAATAATTTTTTATTTCAAAATTTATTATAAATATTTCAAAATTTATCATTAAATATAATCAATAAGAGATAAAGTAACATCGTTGAGAGATATTCTCACTTAGGCATTTGACCGTATCTTAAGAGATTAGTCTCTTACATATTAGGTGAGATATACTCTAAAAAATTAAAAAAAAATACAAAAAGTGAATAACTAACAACTTATTTCAAGTATCAATACTTTCAGAATAATATATACATATAAAAGTACCAGAATAAACTCTTTATTGATGTTACTTTAGTATCGATGCTCTTGGGGTTTTTTTTTTTGGGAAGTGTTCTTAGTTCATATATATTACTATAACAAACTTTTATTTTTGGGCCTTAGTCAAGGGACCAGTTAAAAAAATGCAAAAGAACTTTAATCTGATCCAGAAGGCATCCACTGAGCTGGGCCTCCAGGCCAGAGCCGGAATGCGTAATTCATGGAAGGACACTTTTACCCTTGTCCTTTCGGTTTGCATTTTTTTTTCGGGGTTCTCATTTCTAATCAAATGAAAGGAATAGAAAATGACCGAAAATGGAAGAGAATGGAAAAAATAAGAAATGGCTTAAAGAAAAGGAAATAAATATTTTTTTTTAATTTGGAAGATTAATAAAAAAATAAAATAAAATATTATTATTTTATTTGAGAATTACATTAAAAAAATAATTTTTTTTTTTAGTTTCTAAACTTATTTTTCTTATTTTATCCTAATTTTAATAGAATAAAAATTTAATATTAAAAAAGAAAAAATTTAAATTTAAATTATTAAATTTCTAAATAAGGAAAATTATTTTCCTTCCTACTTTTCATTTCCCTTCCCCTTCCCCTACCCCTTTCCCTCATTCACTCGTCCAAACACATCGTGAGTCGGCACCAGCGGAAACAGCAGAAACGGCGTTCCCAGGAAATGAATTTATCGCGATTTCTCGGAAAATGATATTATTGGAGAGAAAATCATAGAGCAAAGGCCATTTATTTTCCTTCAAATGTCTTCAAGAGTGCCGTGATCAAAGATTTGTTTGGCGAGGGTTCATCTTAGAGTTGTTCTAGGAATGTCCATTTGGATGATCTCAAGAGGGGATGAGTTGAATTAGTCAAATTTGTTGTGATTGTGAGTGTTTTTTTTAATAGGGATATGCTGAAGTTGTGGAAATGGTACCAGAATTGCTTGGCTGTTCACCCTGTTAAGACACAGGTCATCAGCTCTGGTCTTATATGGGGTGTTGGTGATATTGCTGCTCAGGCTGTCACCCACTCCATACCCAACTCCCATTCTCAAATTCAGGTATTATTCCCTTCCCTCATTTAATGACTCATCTCAAATGCCCATTAAACATTTCCTGCATTATATGGTTTTGTTCGCTGTTTGGGCAAATGGGCATGTCTCTTTTATTTATTTATTGATGAATTGATAGTTATGTTTGAGTTTTGTGGTTGAATGCTGGTTTGGATTGTGGCCCAAATTATAATGCTTTACCTGCATTTAATCTGATATTGCTAATATTGTAGATAAGATAAAAACTTATTATTGCTCATAAAAATTCCTTCATTTTGGATTGACCATTTGTTCTAACTTTGCTCTTCTTTCTGCCTATGACAGTGGTAAGTGTAACTAATAACAACACATAAATTTTGGTACTTCTATGCAATTTAGTATACATGGTATATGGTGTGATGCTTTAATCTCAGTAAGCACACCCAGTAAATCAGCTTATTTCACTTGGTTAATGGCAATCTCTCTCAGGATGACAATAAAGAATTCAAGATCAACTGGAAACGGGTGGCGACAACCAGCTTGTTTGGGTTAGGATTTGTTGGTCCAGTTGGCCATTACTGGTAAATAGCATTACTTCTATAAATTATATTGCCTGGTTGTGTATTGACAGTAACAGTATGTTATTGTGGAAGGTTTCTTTTCTGATTTTATGATCCTGAATCATCATTGGTTTCCTGGATGGCTTTGAAAAGTTTTTTAGTTGCTTCAGAAACCCATTTGTGTTATTTTTTATTATTTAATATTTTCATTGTCTTACTAGTAGAAGTTAGATAAATTCACATAAGATAGCGTTGGTATGCTACAGTTGTAGCTGCACTGCAAAATGATGATGGCTCGTTGTTACTAGCAGTAAACAGTCAACGGTAACTGCTAATTGAGAAATAGGTTATGGAATTTCAATGCCAAAGCTTCAAATCAGTTAAGAGGACTTCAACACTTCTTACACACTTCCTATCCTTATTCTTTTATCATACTGATTCTAGCCATATATTTAAAATGAAACTGTAATACTGATGGGCTTGACTCGAAGGACTTCTGCAGCAACTTACTGCCTGATGAATAGAACTTAGTGGTATCAACTGCTCATCTGCTCAGGGCCTAAAGCTTTATTTTTGGCCTCTCCAAATGATGAAAAAAGAAAGGCTTCAAACCTTATATGTGTGCTTACTTCTGTAGCAACATAATGACTGACTGTAGTGGTATGGCCTTGTCATCAGCCAAGGGCCTGAATCTTTATATTGAGACTCTAAGTTTAGGAGTTCTCCAACTGATTAAAATCTTTTGTGTGCCTGCTCGTGTGTTTGTTTTGCTTTGTTTTTTATTTTTTGTTTTTCTTATTTTATATTTTATATAATTGTTTTAATTTTTTTGTGGGGAAAGGAGGTGGTGGTGGTGGTTGCAAGTGCTATCTATGTTTCAATCAGCTTATCAATTGTTTTTGTTCTTCTATGTTAATTATTGTAGGTATGAAGGCTTGGATCGATATATAAGATTGAAACTTCTGCTTAAGCCCAATTCCTTCCGTTTTGTTGCCTCTAAAGTTGCCATTGATGGATTTCTCTTTGGGCCATTTGATTTACTTATGTTTTTTTCTTACATGGGTTTATCTGCTGGAAAGAGTTTTCCACAAATAAAAGAAGATGTGAAGAGAGATTTTCTCCCAGCCTTTATTTTTGAAGGGGGCATATGGCCAGTTGTTCAAGTTGCAAATTTTCGGTTTATACCTGTAAGGTATCAGCTCCTCTATGTCAACTTCTTCTGCTTGCTGGATAGCTGTTTCTTGTCTTGGATTGAGCAACAACAGGACGCTCAGTGGAAACAATGGGTGAAATCTTTTCTACCTTTGGAGTAACAGAAGTGCCAAGGTTGATAAGTGCTTTTAAATCTCACTCATATTTTATTCCCAGCCTTGCCAATTTTGTTGGAAGTTCATGTCAGAAAACAGGTTTCCAGTTTAGGAAGCATAGCATATAAACCCCCCTAGACTTTCAGATGACATTGCTTTCACATGATATGATTTTCATCTTGAATACAAGTTGACATTTTTTCCATTGAACATATGGAAGCTGCGTTCGCTCATTACTCTTACCTATATCTTTACTGGATTTTACCTGTTACAAGTTGTGTTGATCTCTCATTCCTTAATCAAAAGGTTCAAATGGGTGAAAAAACTTATACAATATGTTATCCTTTTTTTGGGCCTTGTTAACATTTATGGTTTTATATTTCATAACGTCCAACCCTTTCCTTAGGTGGTGGGGAAGGAGGGGGGGGGGGTGTTCCATGTTTGGTCTTGGCCTTTCAACAACGTAAGGAACAAGATTAGCTGCCACATGAACATGCCACTAGTAATGCTTTAGTTAAGCTCAAACTCGAGGTTGGCTATCCTCGAGGGATGGAGTAATGGAGTAGGGATTTAAATAGAGATTTATTTCATGATGACAAAATAATATGAACAGAAGTTTTCCTTGGGTTCAAATTATGCAAAGCGATAATCTTAAGTAGAAAAAAAAGTTGTGTACATTAAAAAAAAAATCTTTTATACAGTCATTGGATTTTGTATAAATTTGTGTAAAATCGTCTTGATGTGATTATTTTTTTTTTATAGATCTAAAGATGAATTTTTGGTACATGATCTGAAGATAAATTTAATAGTGCATATTGTGACTGTTCTGGATCCTCCATTGGAAGTGTCAATCTACATCATTCTCATTCTGCCAAGATCAACTCTAAAGCAAAGATTAATATGTCACGATTTTGAATCTCTAATTCAATTAGCTAAGGAAGTGTTTAATAATAAGTTGTTTAAAAAAAATTAGATACTGATTAAGAATTTGGACGTCTAGTCTGGAAAACGCGAGCTTTACATCTTGAGCAGAATATAATTAGGATAGTTCTGAGATCACAACACATTCCACTATCTTTGACCTCTATTATAGGTCTCGGATTGTTTGCTGAACCTCTCTACTTGAGCCAGATGGGTGAAGACCATAAGCAGTAGTGCTTTCACTATGCCCACGAGAGCTGTACTTCTGACATGAAAATGCCAAATTGAAATTTCTTAAGTCCTGCTGGTATTGGCTGGCGTCATAATTTGAACTATCTGACCAACTGTATAATGTGGTATGCCCTGGTGTAATATCTCCAATAAGATTGGTTTGAGAAACCAGTCCTTCTAAGGCACAAACAATCTGTTACAACGAATTGTGAACTTTGTGGTCAGGGTCAGCTCATATGTATGCACACTTCTTGTAAATATACAGTGTTTTACTACACCTGGAGAGGATAACAATGGAAACGTAGCTACTAATGGTCTAGTTGTATGTTTGAAAGTTGAAAGATGTTACACACATTTAATTTTATGAGAGAATTGGGGTAACATTAATGAATTATAAGCTATAAGCTATTCTTTTTCATTTTCCCCCCCTTTTATTGGGTGAAAGAATTATAAGCTATTCTATTTAGGAAGGAAGGTTGAAGCAAAATCAAAGAAAAAGTAGTTCCAAATTATTTGGCCGGAATATTTAAATTTTTCAATGAAAGACAATGCTTTAGTAGCATGACTTTCTCTAATGATCATTTTGCAGAATTACCTCCATGCCCCATGATCAAGCAAGGGATTAATAGTGAAAGCTCTAATTAGCTTCATTCTTTTATCCGTCTCCCTTCTTAAGTTGCTGATGGAAATGAAAAACGATGGATGAAAAGATTATTACTTGGCTCATACGCGGTCGAAGCCTGGCTGAATGGTGCACACAAGCAGCTGCACAGGTAATCATTCCAGCCATCTCATCAGCTCCATAATTTTTCTGCAACCTTGGATCAACAAGATTGGTGAAGTCACCATCTTGTAGCGCTTGAGCAAGCAAAGGCCTAGCCTGTAGTGCCAGTACACAGACATATTGCAAGGTCATTTTAAGACTCAGCAGCAAAGGAGACCTTATGAGCAACAAGAAAAAATTGTCCCTTAATTTCACCGTTGTTTTGAGTTATGCAGAAGCACCAACTAGCTCGACCTATTCTTGGAAATAATATTATTTTGTAAGATATTCTCTATATTCCAAGGACAAAGCATTTTGAGGCATTTGCCAGTGCCCTTACCCGACCCTTAATGAAGATACAAAGTTAGCACGTCCAAGTATAACATATGAGTTGGTAAAGAAAAATGATCAACTTACACCCCTAAAAAGGAGTGTAAGCACTGTTTACACCCTTTTTAAGGGATGTGATTGAGTGAGAGAAAATGATAGAAAAAAGTATGTATAATGAATGGTATTAGATGAAGTGTAAAAAGGGGTGTATGCACTGTTTGAGGTAAGAATATAAGAGTTGGTTGGTAAAAAATCCATTATTATCCTAGTCATCATCCACACACATAGGCAGTGAAGCTGATTGAAAAAAAAAATAAAGTACATTTTCAAACATGTGGGCTTGCATGCATTCGTCTGTGTGTACAAGACTCAGACCTTAGAGGTGATGGAAAAGAACTCACCCAATCAACCAGGCTCTCATTCCTGGATCCTGCTGTAGTGATTGGTGGACGTCCAGTTATAAGTTCTAAAAGCATGACGCCATAGGAATATACATCTGATTTATCTGTTAATTTACCACTTGATGCATACTCTGGAGCCAGATACCTGCATGAAATTGTTGGTTTTGGGCGGGTGGGGGGGGGGGGGGTTGTGAAGACATTCTAAAGTTCAAGGCTAAAGCTGATCTTGACATATCCTATAGACAACTTCAATCAATGAAGACCAAAGTCAATTATTGCAGTTATGGTGCAGTAAGATGAGAAGTGGCCTTACCCAAAGGTTCCCACCACTCGGGTGGTGAGGTGAGTAATGCAACAATCGGTGTTAGGGAATATTTTTGCCAGGCCAAAGTCAGAAACCTGATATAAACTGAAGCTTATCATCAATATATCTTCAAAGCAATTGAGAAACATATATTCTCAGAATATCAAGTATAAACGGAGGAACCCTTAATATGCAGGTCATGCATAGGGAACAAAATCAGGGAACTAATCAAATAAAGTATATAGAGTACATAAGACAAAAAACTGAAAAAGTCCTATCTTAAAGTGTAACCGAGTAACTGAGTTTTATGAATAAGATGCATGGGTGAATGAAAAAGGAAAAAGGCATTTCCAATTAACTTTCAAGCATTCTGATTTTAATGAAGGACATTTTAGCATTTGGTAGTGACTATAATATTTAAGTGAATAAGATAAGCCTTACCTTTGCTTCAAACTTAAAATCAAGAAGAATATTAGATGCTTTAATATCACGGTGAATGATTGCCGGATTACCTGCAGAGGCATGCATGAATGATGGTCTTAATTAGAATCAACTACCATTTTAATACCCAAAAGCACAGTATGTTTATATGAGATGTATAACTTCAAGGAATCCATGTGAGAAATGGGTATTTTTTTGAACTTGGCATGTTATTATAATGAGACGTGCAGCAGCAAGTTTTTAGTAGATGTAAGCGTTAGAAGGAATTACTAAAGATTAGGGATACTGAAGATTAATCAAGGAAGAGTGAAGAATTCTCACAATCTTCGTGTAGATATGCCAGTCCTTTTGCAGATCCCAAGGCAATTTTAATTCTCGTTCCCCACTCTATGACGGCCATCCCTTCCCCTGCAATACATTTTATAATATCATCTTCAGGACCATGCAACTGGAAAATGGAACCGCAAAACACTTGCCTATTAACATGTGGCAGTGGAGGAAATACTTGCCTACTCCAAGACAGATAATAAAGCAAGGGTAAAAAACATGAGAGAAATTCTTAGCTGCTTCCGTAGCAAGAAAAAGTTCTCATTCAGTACCATTTAACATATACCAATTTGGTTATAATATTAAAAATGTTAAAATGGGAGATAATGATAGTTCACACAGTTAAGGTGGACACATTAAATGGTACAGAGCAACTTTTTTGCTTCGACAGCATCAAAGAATTTCACAAAACATGAAGTCACAAGACTTACCATATAAGTGGAATTCCAATGTGTTATTTGGAACAAATTCGTACACAAGCAATCTTTCTGCGCTGGTAACCCCGTATCCAACCAATTCAACAAGATGTTTATGATGCACACGACTAATGGTCTCAATTTCAGCTTGAAATTCTCGCTCTCCTTGCTGGCTTCCTGTTTTTAACTGCTTAACTGCAATTTCCTTTCCACTTGGGAGAACTCCTTTGTATACATACCCAAAACCACCTTGGCCAAGAAGGTTGGCCTCAGAAAAACCGTTAGTGGCTACTACTAGTTCGTCATATGTGAAAACACCATTCACAGAACCAAAGGCAATGCTTGGAGCATGGTTTTGAATTGCTTTCACAGATTCCCAATTAACATAACCAGAAGCTCCACCAGCCTTCGTGAGATGTGGTGGCAGCGTTGGATTTGATAGCACTCGAATAACATGAGACCCTGATGATGAGATAATGTAGTGTGCAAACACTTCAATTACTCTGCAAGACTGCAACAAATCTAAAAAAACATAAAATGCATAATGTGGTTTGACATACTTTGGATGAGACACCCTTTTGGATACCCTTCTCGTGTGACTTGAGACGACTGGTTTTTCTCATTCTATCATTACTATTGGTTCATGAATCATGACAATATAAGCGGAAAAAAATTAATAAAGGAACTCAAATTTGTAACTTGTTTAGATGAAATGAATAGAAGGGATCCTATTAAACTTAGGTGTTTGTGGTAAAGTTCTTTGATAAAAATATAACATCTGTATTATTTTTTAGCCATCTCATCTTCCTGGTTAAAGTTTTCAAGGGGTAAAAAATAGTACACATGTTATGCTCAAAACATCTAAAGAAATTTACCAGAATTTTGTCCATCCTATAAATGTTGTCTTTAAATGTATATTACAAGGTTACAATGAAAGCTAAAGGGTAGTAGGGTAAGGTTATCTGACCCTTTGATCCAAGTCCAACACAGGGTGAGGGTGATGATTCCTCATGGTGATGTGTGTACAGATTGTTCTGCTTCTTTATCTTCCTATTCCTGCATAGAACTGATATAATGGCAAGAACAAACACAAAAATGATAGCTCCAATTACAAGCCCAGCGATGAGTCCACTTGACACATTGAAAGCTGAAAGCTTCTGAACTTCCACAGCTACTGGCAAACTTCCACTTGATGCTGCTGCTGGCAACTTCACTTCAGGTGCAGATGCCGGCACCACCGTGGGGCTTGACGGTGCTACTGCTGCCCATGATGACAAGGGAGGTTCTCTGAATGGAGAAATAGTCGCCGCCGGTGGCCGAGGCATTGCCTCAGGTGTTGAAGGTGGTGGAAAAGTGGCTGTTGAAGGTGCTGGTGCAACTGCAGAGGGTGGGAACGTCCTTGGCACAGGTGCTGTGGCCAATGGAAACGGTGGTGGCTGAGATTCTGGCGCCGCCGGAGACGGCAAAGGCACCGCCGGAGGAAGTAAAGTTGCTGGAGATGGAGGAAATAGTGTTGGCGAAGCCGGAACGAGTAAACTTTCCGGTGACGGCGAGGACAACGCCTGCGGAGCTGGAGTTACCGGTGGCTTAGCCGGAGGTGCTGAATTTGTAGGCAGTGGCACCGTTGAAGAAAGTGCCGGCGGTGCTGAAGTCGCCGGCGAGATAACCGGAGGTGCTGAAGGCACTGGAGATACTGATGGTGATGGCGGGGAGACGAATGGAGATGGTGCTGGTTCCGGCAATGGCGGAGGAGTGGTGTCAAACGGCTGCGGCTTGGTCGCCGGTGAATTCGCCGGCGAGTATGGTGCAAACATGATATTTGTTCTCTTTTTAGTTTTTGATAATTATATTTGTCCTTTTTTTCTTATTAAAAAAAACTGAACTTTTCACTTGGAAGGTGAAGCAGAAATTCATGAATGAAGAAGATGAAGAAGCGAATGTATAATAATAGGTGTTGAACTTGAGCAATTTGCAGTGAAAGCCACTATAATTTTACAGCACGTACTGCTCCACTCATGGCTAGTGGCCTAGTGTAGTCCAACTCTAACACTAGTACTTTTTTTTAAGGTGAAATTCCATGTCAGAGATTAGTTAACAAACAGCTTACGCAAAAATAGAAACTTATTATCACCAACTATTAGGATAAATTCATAAATATAGAGACAGAATGACATGCATGTGGTGGTTGACCTTTACGAAAATATATAATAGTGCTATTCCCTATGGAGAGACCTTTTTTCAGAATCTAAGAAGAAAGAAGAGTGGTTGAGATTGAAAAATAAACGAAGGAATGCGCGGGAGCAATCATGCTTCGCTAGTAAAGTACTTTATGGACATTGGCAGCATGGCAGTGTGACACCCTCATCTTCAGTGCTAGGCATAGAGAGAGAGAGCATAAATATGATTGTCCCTGTTTTTGTGGCGGTACATGATGAAGAGTATCAGAAGTATAATTAGCAATTAAAATCGAATAAAGCAGCAGTTGGGTGAAGTATGTTATAGCATAAAACAGACAAAACATACACAAACACAACAAAAGATGGAGACTTAACATCATCCAGGGCCATTATTGGACACGCTATCCAGATTTGTTTACTTCCAGAGCATGGAGCAAGTATCATAGTATCACCTGATTTCCGATATCCCAGGATGTCACATGTATCATGGAACAGCCGCTCAAAATAATAATAATAATAATAATAATAATAATAATAATAATATTTAAATAAGATTTTGATTCTTATAATTTTAATTAATTTATTTTTTTGATATTAATCTCTATATTATTATTTATTTAAATTTTGATCCTAATATTTTAATAAGTTAAAACTATAAGAACTAATCTTTTATGAAATATGAGAATTAATATTTTAATAAGTAAAACTTATAAGAATTAAAACCTAAATACATGAAAAATATAGAGACCAATTTCTTAACAGTAAAAATCAAAATTCAAATTAGTGAAAATATAAAGACAGTACCAAAAAAAAAGTATAAAGATCAAAACTTTAATAGATGAAAATTATAGATACCAAAATTTTATTTAACCTATTATCTATTATCTATTACTATTATAATAGCGATTGTCATCTTTGGTGTCTAATTTTTACTGTTCCTAAAAACTCATCTAAAATAATCTAAAAAATTAAAACATAACTTAAAAAAAGGTATAAAGTATAAAATGCGTAAGTCTCACTACCCACATTTTGAAAAAAAAAAAAAACTGTTCGGAAGTTACAATCATCTTGATGTGGGTGGGAGTCACAAACCTCGTGAAGTGGGTGTGGGAAGCAAAAAGAAGCCCTTCTCTAGCTGCCAAGAGCTCCGCCCTGTGAGAATGAACCTCTCCATTAAATCTAAGAGCCTTGCCAGCAATGAAACCTCCATCATCATCCCTTATAACAATTCCTATACCAAACGTTTGGGTCCCTGTGGAAGTTGCAAAATCCACATTTATTTTGTATTAGTCTCTGCCGGGCTTAGACCAACGAAATGTTGAGAAATCAGTGAATAAAAACACAACGAAAAAAAGGATTCCTATCAAGAATTCATGTGGAAAGAGAGTCATAAAATGTAATTTTTCGTATTTATTTCTTGAAGTTAGACGACAAAGATCAAGCAAATCACTAGTATCGCAGTAATAACGATACCTTTACGTTATTCACACGAACATACTCACAAACGTCTAACGTCTGCGATCTTAGAGTCTCATGTCTCCTGCATAGTGCTAGCTGCAAAGATAAAAGAAATCTGTTACTCTCTCATTCACTGTTTCTGTTACGATGCAGCTAGGGTTTGTAATTGATGCTCCTTGACAATCTCTTAGTAGTACTATTTATAATAGTGGCTGCCTTATACAAGTGAGAGTAACAGTAGGTTTAGCAGTGCAACCTTGGACTCATCTATTATGAGTCTAGCCCACGATAAAACCCTAGTTCAACTTGGATTGTAATTGCTCTAATACAGTCTGTTCTATGTGTGTGACTCTGCAGGTTCTCATGACGTTGATAGTAATATTTAAATCTCATTTTAATATTATATGTAATGAGCGGTATCTAGCAACACATCGCTGCTACCCAAGTAATAAGAATATTAGTGATTTGACATAACCTTTCTGTGACCAATATTTCTGTATAGTTCAGTCCATTTGTCCAAATATCTAAATTGAACACAAGACATGGAACATGTCACCCTTGTATAGTTCAATCTTCTATTTCTTGATACTTGAGTAGACTTAGTAATAACAAATAAAATCAATATATCATATTAACTCATTTGAACATGGTTATGCATTTCATAGTCCTACTCAATTAGGGGGCCCGAAGATATCGCTCCTGTTATGTAGGAGGGACAAATCTCATCTAGGTCACTCACATCCTTTGCATGATTCGCGGTATATCTAATAACCAATTTTATAATTGCCTTGTTACAGATGACGTTTGATGACATTAAAACATACAACTCCTCATGTAGGAATCGTAGTGATTTCAGGTCAAAGGACCACATACACCATTATCACTTTGAGAATCGCTTATGACACTCACGTAACGATTCGTGCAGGGTTCTCATGGTGGGTCAGTCCAATACATTATTACTCTAATGTATCCATGTGAAGACTTGATATCTCATATCCATGACCCGTGAGATATGGTCATCAGTCTACGCATATACTAGTTTTAATGCATTATTGTTATCCTAATTAACAATAATACTTGACTAGGAAAATTTAAGAATAGTGTTTTGATTCTATCCAATAAGATCTCACGATCAAGTCATCCACTTAATGCCCTATGGCATTAAACTTACTATTCTAAGAACTTTATTATGTTTATAATAAATAACACAATAAATGAAATGTCTCATGTATTAAATAAATAGCATAATATAATGTATGTAAATATGGTCAAAATAAATTAGCCTCTAGGGCATACACCAACTCGACAATGAGAGGAATTTTGGTGCACATTGCCACCAGACAGCCCCTTGGCTTCCTGAAATGATATAAGATTCATGGCTGCATTTTTCTTGACAGTAGATGATGGTTTCAATGATTTTCCAATTCCGTACCATATATCGTTCCCCCCAAGCCCCATGTCGAACCATACTCACTTCTTCTCTCTGCTAGGTATTCAACCCTGTAAAAAAAAGCATGAAAAAAACTCAAACCAATCTAAACTCACTGAGTTAGCACTAAGAACCAAGTTGGATAAAGTGTCAGATGCATTCACAACGTACAGACACTCTATGTAGAAATGACGAGTTTACTTAGTTCCATTTCCACATAGTAACAACTCATCCCAAGATAGAGTAGATTAATAAAAGAGAAATACATGAAAGTGTTACCTGTAATCTAAGTTTCAAGTAAAAAATATAAGTCATTGATCAAGTTTTACACAACATCAATGATGAAAACTTATGGAGCATTGATGCTCAAAATCTCTTTAGGTGTATTGTAAACGTTATCGTTGAAATTTTTAGAGCTTGGTGCACTGGTACACCCAACTAATGATGGGTGTACGTTAAAACATTTCTGTAAATCATCCAATCTGAGCATGTTTGGGAAAGATTAAATCTTTTCCAAACAACTGTTTTTGAAGGATTAAGCTGTTTTGTGAAATAATTATTATGTTTGGGTAAAAAGATTATTTTTTAAAAAAACTTTTACACAAAATTCAATATAAAATAAAAGTTTTTTTCAACTAATAATCATAAACTAAAGATTGAAGCTTATGATTTTAGCTTATAGATTATTTCTTACACTTTGATATGTAAATACTATTTTGTCCTCAATCAAATAATTTTTTTAATCATTCTATACCTATTTTAGTAATTTAATACATAAAAGTGATTCTTTTTTATATATCATCCAAAATCGAATTATAAAATTCAAAAAAACTTTTATACAATAATCACTTTACGCATAATCAAATTTTTACAACTATCCCAAACAAACCCCGAAACTTATGATTTTAGCATCCAAACACTTTGATAAAAATACTATTTTGTCCTCAATCAAATATAATCGATTATAATAATACATAAAAGTGATTATAATCGATTATAACAATCACTTTACGAATCGAAACATAAAAATATCGATTATAATCGATTATAACATATAATTTCAAATCTATAATTTTCAGCTTTCCCAAACAAGCTCTAAGTGGGCAAAAGTGAAGTGAAGAGTTTTGATAGATATGAAATAAATGAAAAAAGAAGAAAAAAAGCGTTGAAAAATAAATAAAATTGGGCTTTTTCATGAATAATTAAAAAAAGAGTAAAAAAAAGTAAAAAAACTAGACATTATAGAGCATGTTTGGGAAAGATTAATTCTTTCCCAAACAACTGTTTTTGGAGGATTAAGCTATTTTGTGAAATAATTATTATGTTTGGGTAAAAAGATTATTTTCTAAAAAAGCTTTTACACAAAATTCAATGCAAAAAAAGTCTTTTATAGCTAATAATTATAAGCTGAAGATTGAAGCTTATGATTTTAGCTTATAGATTATTTCTTGCACTTTGATATGTAAATACTATTTTGTCATCAATCAAATATTTTTTAATTATTGTATACCTATTTTAGTAATTTAATACATAAAAGTAATTCTTTTTTATATCATCTAAACAAATCATATTAGCTTAAAATCGCTTTACAGCTAATGCATCCAAACATAAAAATGAATCGATTATAACAATAATCGATTATAACATCGATTATCAGCATAATCTATAATTTTCAGCTTTCCCAAACAAGCCCTTAGTTGTTGCTACTATTACCCCAGCAAGAGCCCCAACTCACCAGATTAGAAATTACCCACGACCCAGGACCGTCAGACCTACAACCTACCTGAGTCATCATCAACCACTATCGACCTCATGGCTGGACTACCTCGTCACTGTAACCCGAACCACCCAGACCCAAGCTCGTCGCGCTGCCACGAACAGTTCCCATCCACCTCAAAGCCACCAACACGGTCCATAATACCAACAACGACCCATAGTTGGCGGCCTCGCACCCACCGCTCACTGTCATAGCCACACTACCTATGACCCTGCTAAACCCTCTTCGCTGCTGTGACTCAACCTCGCTAAAGCCGCCGCTCGCTACTCCTCGTAGCCCAGTGAAACTCGCCTTGTTCCTACCAACCAAATCCCTCAAACCCGCCTCGTTCTCAGTCACCAATCGTCCTCCATTCCACCGCCAAGCTTGCCTGCAGCCTGCGAGCTTCGTCGCGCCATCCACCACAACCTAGATCCACAGCCTGTAACCATCGTGCCCCTCTTGGCCGAACCATCCACAAACGTAGATGTAGAGGCCGAGTAGTTCGTTGCCCAAGGCCGAGTAGTTCGTTGCCCAAGACCGAGCAGTAGAGAGAGAAAATTCTATTGCAGAAGAGAGAGAAGGATAATTTTTATAATTCTTTAAAAGGCTAAAACGTAAATAGCAAAAATTAAGAGTTTAAGAAATAAATAATATAAACTTCTTCACTAGGTGACAGGTGATGATTTTCAACCATTGATTTAAAATTCACATAAATCGATGATTGTAACACATGGAGTATGAATGCTCAAATAGTTTTAAGAGTATTATAAATGTCTCCCAATATAATAAGACATATGTCCTCATAATCCCACAATGCACTCGTGAGTAGGAGTGTTTAAGACTCCACCCATTCTACTAATTGAAAAAGATTATGATACTAAAAATTAAATTTGATGTGTTTTTAAGTCAATGTCAGGTCATATTTCAAGTCATCCTAGCTTGATTCGATATCACACTTTATTTTAAAAATTATAATTTTTATTACAATTAATTATAAATAATAAGACTTATTAACTTAAATTAATAATTTTTATATTAAATAATATTATGATTATATTAATATATTTTATTTTAAAATATATATTATAAAATATACTTTAATATTAATATTTTACTTTTATAATTTTATGACTTATCTATACATAATATTTAAATTCATATATTATATCTACTTATCAAATCAATCCAATTCCAACCCGTTCATTATCGAAGTATGACTAAGTCAGACTCAAGTCCAAAGTACTGACCCAATAAAATTATCAGGTTAAGTCAAGCCTGTCCCATGAACAACAACCTTATTTGTATCAACACCCTTATTCATGAGAGAACACCAGTAGTAATTGGAATGATCTTTGTTATATATAAAGCATTCAATCGATAAAAGTGTCCAATTTCACATTTCAGCACCAAACCGGCACAAAAATTAATCACTTATCAATCAATGTCAATGCAATAGAACACAATGAACGATTGAATAAACGTCAGAAAATGACCATAAAACCTCAACGAACTTACAACCCAGACACTGGTTTTCTACAACTGAATATCTGCTAATGGATCATCACGCTCGATTGGATACAAAACAACTACAAAAACAAAATCTTTAGACAAAGAAATCCCTCTGCATTTTCTGTTATACGCTGATCTGAGATTTTCTTGTTCTTTTTTTTTCCCCTTGTTTGGAAGGGGGTATGGAGTAGATATTTATCTCCATTTCTTTATATATTCAAGCTAGGATTCCAAAATTTCATGATTACCTACTCCACAGCTCAGAAGGATGCACCATAAAGTTTCAAGGCAAACCAAATTTGGACAATGCTGATTGGAATAATGTTGAGAACGCCTGGGATGAACTTTGGTCATCAGCTTTTATTTTAATCTGTGACTTGGCTGACGATGTGTTGATTATACACTCTACAAGATATATTGATGTTTCTTCCGCTTTTTGAGCAAAGAAAAAGAACTTGAAGTTAGGAGACTGACCACCGGATGCAATGCAGTGTATCGAATGACTTTGCATGTGCCGGAGGAGTGCATTGGGAGCTGTCAACGATGCAACTCCTTGAGGACTTATAGAATATTCCTGCATCAGATTATGAATGTTAACATACCACAAATAAACCAAAATGTTTGACATTTTTTGTTGGTAGAGAGGCAGCGAAGGCAAAGAAAAAGAGAAAAGATACAGAACATACTAAAATACTTCTATGCCAACGCTACCATATTAATGAAACTGAGATTATAATTTCAAAGGCAAACCTCTGATATAGATATTGGCAGTTGACGCCATTTCTGCTGAAATGAGCCAGGATCCAGTACAGCTTTTGGGTTGAGACTCAATGGAGGAGGTGAAGGTGTGGCTGCAGTCCCAACTGGAAAATCTAAACCAAGCAGATCATCGATTGCCAAGCTAGATGCTGGAGCTTGACCAGTTACGCTGGTACTTGAAAATGCCAAATCTGCAAGTGATTGTGAAGTTGCAGAAGGGGCAGAGGAACCATTATAGGAAGGAGCACTATAGGCAGAAACATTGCCACCAGGATCTCTACCTTCCTCTTTTTCTGTGGTACTTAGAAGCAGATCCTTGTCATTTGCCTCCACTCTCTGAGCTGGAACAACAGAATCTCCAGATTCTGCACTAATAGATAGATTTCCAAGTTCATCTGAAAACTCAAATGTCCCTTGGTGTTCCTTATCAGTGAACATGTAAGAAGGCTGCATGAATTTGCTATTGTTAGTTTGACAGATTTTAATTTACAGCTCATAAGAGACAGGAGAAAAAAAAAAAAAAGACAAGGATCCCTGTAATAAAAACATGTTTAAAGTAACGATACTGTAAGGCAAGGTTTCTAACCTGTCACAGTACAAGGTGTAACCCTCAAGGCATTGAGGCACAAGTTTAGCAGAATGAGGTTTTATATTTTTAAAATGTTAAAAATAAATGTTAATGTAAATGGAAGGAAAAGTTGCAACATAATTATTTCGAATATCTCAGGTGATTCAGCAGTTGAGGCAAAACCCAACATGAAACAATGAGAAGTCAAACACATTTTACAGGGACGAAATACAGCACAATGAAAACCAGGGTTTAAATGGCAAGATGACCCCATTTATCACCTTTTCCCCCTTTTTATCTTTAAGTTAGTTTAAAATGACAAAAAATATTTTATTAAAAAATAAATTTTTAGAAATGGCTCCAAGAAATTAAAATTGATCCAAAATAAACAAGTGATTTGTGTTCATTCAAAACCACAAGGGAGAAGTGAGTATATTAGTTACCTTTTGGTATACAACAGACAAACTGTTAAATTCATCAAATATGCGATCTTTGATTTCACTGCTCTGAGTATCGGCAAATACTGAAACTGCTTGCTTTGGAGGGTTCACCACACTCTCTGCCACTGATACTTTATATTGCAGAAGCCTGTAATAAAACAAGGCCCTATCATGAACATCCTGCAATCAACAAAAACTCATGTAACATACCGCTGCGATACAATCAAATGTTTAAATATTTCTTTGTTTTGGCAATTCAAAGTAGTAAGTAGTAACAACAATTCAAACCTGGTGAAAATCAGTAAGACCAGCAGCCAATGCAGCTCCTAATGCTTTCTGAGTCTCAGGCGGTCTCTTAAAGAAACACTTCATTACGGCAGTAAGAAGATGTAAGCGAACCTGCATCATGAGACAGTAGTTGTTCAATATATAAATAAGACAAGCAGATACTTCATTGCAATACTCAAGAATTAATACATACAAGACATTAAAATTAATCTAAGTTTTTAACAACATAAATTAATTTTATAAATGTTTAACTTGATTCACATAATATTTGTTTGGGCAATTAATGTTTTTAAAATTGATTATGATAGTAATCCTTAAAGTATTTACCTAATGAGTAACTGAAAAAGTTAGTGGATAATATTTTTTTAAATTGTTTTATGTAATCTATCAATTTTATAATATATTTATAATTATGATTTATTATTTATTAAAACATTCAATCATTTGACCCAGTCCCCTGACCAGGTTAATGTCCACTCTTCCTTCTGCAATCCTCTTAAGGGGGAAAAAAACATGAAGAAACTGGTTCAACGGCATATCTAGTGTAAGTGGACTAAAGGTTTTTTTTTTGGGAGGGGGGGGGTGATGATGAATAAGCCGATGGTTGAGTTTTACCATCCAATATTTGTCTTTAAATTGAAGTTTACATATATACATCATATAATAACATAAAGGAACTCAGGCTGTAGGATGAGAACAAAGCACTTGAACTTGAGAGTTGCGACTCATGCTAAAATGTGACAGCTTGATATGTTGAATGAAAAAGGTTAAATCTCACCATCAAAAAATATAAGTCCAACAGGGTATAATGGAATCTAGAACTAAGATTCAACTGCCCCATGTTGTTGGGTATAACTTGCCATCCAATATAGAAATCTAAATCTCAAATGAGGAAATCACATGACTATGAACCATAAAAAGTGACGTTTACTACCTCAGCAGAATGCTCCTCATCCCAATTTTCAACTAAACTCTCCAAGACATATGGAGCATCATGCATGTCCTGAGAATATTCCCCCAACATCCATATAAGAGCTGCCTTTGCCTTGGGTTCTTGGACATTTTTGCTACTGATATTCCCAACAACAGCAATACAATCCTGACTCCATTGTGGATATTTTCTTAGCAGATCTTTCACAAGCACCTGCATAAATGAACTTTCAAACTTAGTATTAGTCTATCCTACCATAACTAAGTCAAATCAAAATGGCATACTTTGCACATGTATTTGCATAATAATAGGAAGCAATGCAATACTACTCTTAAGCACAAATTCCACGGTATCTAGCAGGTAGATTTGCCATGTTTACCAGAGCTTCAGAAGTAACATAGTCCTTTTCCATCTCAAGAAACTGTAGAAGCCGATCAACAATAGCATTGACATCATACTGCTGCAATGCTATCTTCCCAACAGCCCGAATTGACTCTCTTGCAATTGGAATGTCAACATTTGCAGCATATTCACATAACTCCGTCACTGAAATGGGATCCAAGAAGTTTATTAATGAATCACAATAAAAACAAGGAGGCGAGGGGGAGGGGGCGACTCCAACCAGGGATCAGAACGTCAAATGGAAAAATGCAATCATCCTATCTCAATTTCTCCCTCTCCTAACTCTCCCCCCCCCCCCTCCCCAAAAAAAAAAAAAATGGATGCCTTACTTACCTATCTCATAGGTGTTACTTTCATTTGCAACTGCAGTCAGCATTTCAAGCTTCAACTTTTTGACATACGATGGCTCATTATACTGGCAATAGAAGTGTTTGTAGTCTATGGCAAATATATAAGGTGCACGCATGACCAAGAGATGTAGATGGCTTAAAATTGCATAAGATTGTTCTGGACTTCCTGAGCTCACTTGAGTTAAGAGAGGGGCTTTGATACGCTCATATACCTAAACAATAAGAATTAGCATCAGAAATCACAAAGCTTCAGAGAAGCAACCAAAGCTGACAAGATACAGTCAAAATAACTTCAAGATCAAGCCAAAAGGTTTAAATAATAACAATGATAGTTTAGGGATGTAATCAAGCCAAGCTGAACTGGGCCAAGTCATATACAAACACTGTCAAAACCTAAGCTTGAGGCTGAGCTTGAGTTGAGGTAAAATCTCACAACCCCAGCTTGTTTACTAAACAATCCAACCCCAAGTTGTTCACAGATGATATAATAACTAAATAATAGACATATTTGTACACACACTTACAAATAAATTTTAATATGTAGGAACTTCTGATATATTTTAAATTACCTATCACCTAAAAATTGAGGACACAAAAACATGACATGAGACATGACATTACATCGACACCTGAAATTGACACTAAAAGTTCCAAAAATATGAGTCGCAACATGATAGATAAACACAAAAGGGAATTGTTATAACTGAAGGTGATATAACTTACTGATCTATTCATCAACTTATAACTTCTAACTCTTCTAATTCTTAGTAAAACACTAAACCCATAATTTTCCCCCCTGAAGGTCATTGTGAGAAGGGTATCTACTACTGGCCAATACAAAACAGCATAACAGACTCCCCGAGGAACACAACAGAAGTAAAGAATACAAAATAAAGAAATAGCAAGGAATTAAAACCATAACACATTGAACTAAGTTATACCTTTCTGGAAGGCGCATGTACATGTTTTTAATATATTGGTAGGATTAGGAATTAAAATCATTTTTTAGGGATATAATATTAGGTTCAGATTGGTATCGCATTCTGTTTGGTTCTTATACAGGTTTTAAAGAAATTAAAATCATACAGAGTATAAAAATGTATACAAACAGAGCCACCAAGAGTAGAGATATAGAGTAGAAAAGCACAAAGAATCCGGGAAAAGGAGTGAGACAGGTAGATGTAAGCACAGAGATAAGGTAGCAATATGCAGTGAAACAAGATACAAAACCACACACAGAAGCAAGGTAGAAGAACACAAGGAAACAGAGCCCAAAAAAAAAGTTATCAATAATTGAGCTGCTCATGAGCTAAATGAGCCAAGCACCTAAACTATCAAGGTTAGCTCAATTAACTAAACGACTCAATAAAGAAACTAAGATGAACTGAGCCAAGCTAGGCCAAACCCAAGTAACTCACAAATAGCTTAGTTCACTTGCATCTCTAAGTTTAAGGTCAAAACATTCTAACCCAGTTATATGTGTCGATATATGAATACCATAAGCTTCATCTTATAGCTGAAAAACCTAAATGCCAAATACATGTCCTATGTGTATGATTCAGTGAGCTAGTAGTTAAAAGTACCAGATACAAAACAAGTATGATCCAGACCAGAGAATTTAATAAATTGCAAATTCACCATATATTTTATTTTAAAAATCTGTTGTAATGAAAAACATGGAGTTTAAATGAGATTCTCATACAAAAAAAAACTTCAAAAAATACCTGCTGATGAACATCGGCCATAGACAAAGTCAAGTGCAGAAATACTTTAATAGTTGCCAAGACAACAGCACCATTTGCATGCTGGAGTCTATCTTCAAGCAGATTCATTATATCAAATATTTCACTGCTATCCGACGGAATGTACTTGACCACCAATTCCAATACAAGACATTGTGCCCATTCACTAAATTCCTTAATGCTGCATGAGAAAAAAATGCAAGGAACTGATAAGTTGTTTTAAAATTAGTATTTTTGCAAGATATTACAGATGCTTTCTTTTTTCTCTCTGACATCTGCCACAATAAAATAACACATTTTACAGTCTAATATGACCACAGTTAGCTCAAGGTAATAAAACAATGGTTCTTGTACACATTTGTGAAAAAACTATTCAATCAACATTTACTCCAACAATCATACTACATATCATTGATTGATAATGTATACAAGGAAAAAGAAGTAAAGATGCAGGCAGATTATAATGTCGATATACGCCCTTTTCACAGCGAGAATAGAAAGAGACAATTTCTTAAAAAGGGAATCCCATAGGAGGGTGGTTGAGAAGGCTCAATTTATATGGTGCATGCTGATGAAAGCTAGTTCCCCCCCCCCCCCCCCCCCCCCAAAAAAAAAAAAAAAAGTTGATGGAAGAACATTTCAAAATTCAAACAGCACTGTCCTTTAAGGAAAAGCAGAAATTATGTACCACAGCTTTCCCAAGTAGAGTTCATCAAAATATCAGAGTAAGAAACTACTTGTGAAAGATTACTTACCGATTCAGAAGGTAATATACAACTGACTTGCTAAGCAGAGTTTCTCTCTCCTTGGCTGCTTCCTCTGACGTGGTTAACTCTAAGGTCCAAATCTCTTGTAAAGCAGACAAACAATTTGCGACTACCTGATGAAACAAACATGACCATATATCTGTAAAGTACAATTCATTTGGTGACTGCTGTCATTTTATTTTTTTGAAACAGGAAGACTGATGTCACTCTGATATATAGGTTAAAAACAAATGAAAAGCAATAAAAAAAAAAAAATAAGAGATAAAGAATATAATAGTTAGAGGCAGTAGAAATTCAGCTTAAATATGTAAATGAATTTTAGTTTGACAAGTGAAGACAGATCACATACACACGTGATAAAAGAGAAATGAACAACAAAATAAGAACAGCTTCAATCTTGTATATTGTACATTAAGGTTAAGGAAATCAAATTATCTCCAATGAAGCTACAAAGAAGAAGAGAGTAGAACTCACAGAATATGTTGCAGGGTTTGATAATAATAATGCTCACTAACAGCTTACAAAGCTGACATGCCCATCATAATAACGTATGTTTGTTTTGATAAGAGAAGAATTTTATTAAGACAAGGAGAAGGAGAATACAAAGGAAAAGGAGGATAAGAAATCTTCCTTAAAATAAAAGAAAAGAAAAGGCAAACAACAGGGAATAAAAGACATCAATGTAGCAAAGTGTTAGACCCCCTATTAGAAAGGTTTACCAGAGAAGATGAGACAGCTGCCTATTGGGCCAGCTGTAGATTAGTTAGAATAAATAGAGAACAGCGAGGAGAAAACGGTTAGGAAATTAGTTGGGATTGGACTGGAGAGACCAAGCTCTCGGATTCTTGGCTGGGCATTCTTTCTTTCTCCCTCTCTATCGTATTCTTTCTCTAAACGTTTTCTGTATCTTTTCTCTGTTTGGAAACATCTTCCACAGAGCATTCTTCTATACAATTCAGATTCTATTCAGTAAATTCAATTCTAGATTACCAGTTTCTATCAACTGGTATCAAAGCTTTCAGATCTTGGGAGAAGATTCATGGTTTCGACGAGAGGAATGGAAACCAGACTTGAGTTTCTCGAGCGCGGATTCGAAGCATTCATGGAATCGCGCGAAGAATTGCAGGAACTGAAAAGAGTCGTAGAAGAAGAACGACTCGAGAGGATCGAGACGAGAAGGCAACTTGGAGAACTTCTCGAGACGGTGCGCGGAATGACAAATCACAGACCGAAAAGAAGGATCCTCCGATATTCTCGGTCCGAGACGAACGATCGGATTCTCGATCCGAGACGAACGATGGCGGAAATTGGAGGTACCGGTGTTCACCGGCGAAGACGCGATGGTTGGGCGAAGCGTTATTTCGAGTTGAAAGGATTGAGTGATAAAGAAAGCTCCATGATGGTGGCTATGGAAGGTAAGGCTCGACGTGGTATCAATGGTGGGAATTTTGCGCTCAAACCCCTCACCGGGAGGAGTTTCGTTCGATGTGATTCGGAGATTCCATCCACAGTCCTTTTGAACTCTTACTCGGCCTTAAACAAACAGGATCCGTAGAGGAGTATAGGGAACAATTTGAGCTGTATGCAGGACCACTCATAAGAGAAGCTCAACCAGATTACTTAAAAGGTATTTTTCTTAATGGGCTCAAGGAGGTGATTAGAGTGAATTAAAGTTACACAAAGCGACACAATAGTGTTGATGGATTTTGCTCGGAGAATTGATGAGAAAAACTTACTACTTAATAAAGGAAGTCATGCAAAGAAGTGGAGCCATTACAAGGGTGCAAATAGTACACGTCGATCACACGGGAACCAGGGAGCAAAAATCGGACTCACTATGACGGGGAGTTCAGTGAATGATTCTAATCTAAAATCTACAGGGTCTTTTAAGGGGAGAAATTTTCGAAGATTGAGTGATGCAGAACTCCAAGAGAGATCTAGAAGAGGCCTTTGTTTCAAATGTGATGAGAAATGGGGCCCAAGTCACATCTGTGCTAACAAACAGTTACATATTCTGATCCTGGATAAAGATGAAGATGCTAATGAAACAGAAATTGAAACAGAGGGAACAGGGAAAGAATTGGAGATGAAACAGTTACAGTTGTCCTTGTACAGTATTACTGGGTTGACCTCAAAAAAATCAATCAAGATTTGGGGAACTCTAGCTGGCAGACAGGTGGTAATTTTGGTAGATTGTGGAGCTTCCCACAACTTCATTTCTGCCACCACAGTAAAGGATTGTGAATTACATGTAACTCCAACCCCGCGGTACTCAGTAGAAGTAGGAGATGGTAGGAGAATTATGTGTGAAGGAGTATGTTCACAATTAACACTTCAAGCCCAAGGATTAGAAATCCAGCAAGACTTTTTTATTTTCGAATTAGGGGGAGTGGATGTCGTGCTAGGCATGGAATGGTTATCCAGTTTGGGAGAGATCCGGGCTAACTTTAAAGAACTTTCACTTAAGATCCCCACTAAAGAAGGTACTAAGTTGTTGAAGGGAGAGCCTGCACTAACCCGAACTAAGGTTTCTTTCAAATCAATCCTCAAGGCCATAGCTGATCAAGGGGAGGGTTTCTTGTTGGAGTATCACACGTGTGCAAGCTGAGACAGAACAGGGACAGCCTTTTCCTCATTGGTTAGTTTCAGTTATTGATGGGTTTGCTGAGGTATTTCCCGCAGGAATTACCACCACCGAGGCGTCCTGACCATGCCATAGTCTTGAAGGAAGGGTCTAATATTCCCAACCTCGCCTTACCGACCCCCCCCACTATCAAAAGAATGAGATTGAGAAATTGGTGGATGATATGCTCACTTCTGGTATCATCAGGCCGAGTGTGAGTCCCTACTCGAGTCCGATCATTTTGGTTAAGAAGAAGGATGGGGGATGGCGTTTCTGTGTTGATTATCGAGCTCTTAACAAAATCACCATTCCTATACAAGTTTCCTATACCAATAATCGATGAGTTATTGGATGAGCTGGGAGGAGCTTGTATTTTCTAAATTGGACCTTCGCTCCGGTTATCACCGATTAGAATGAGGAAGAGGATATTCCCCTTTTCGGACTCATGAAGGGCACTATGAGTTTGTTGTTATGCCCTTCGGTCTTACGAATGCCCCTTCCACATTCCAATCTCTCATGAATGAGATGTTGAGACCTTATTTGAGGAAATTTACTCTAGTGTTCTTCGATGATATCTTAGTGTACTTTGCAGTGCGTGCTAGCTCTTCTCAAGGAACACCATTTGTTTGCCAACAAGAAGAAATGCCATTTTGGGCAACAACAAATGGAATATTTGGGACATATTATTTCTTGTAGCTACCGACCCTAAGAAGTTGGTCCTTTTCCCAAGGACCTTAAAGCACTTAGAGGTTTTTGGGCCTTACCGGTATTACCGAAGGTTCGTTAGGGACTACGGTAAGCTTGCTAGGCCATTGACTCAATTATTGAAGAAAGATAGTTTTCTTTGGTCTCAGAGTGCCCCCAATGCATTTGCTTTGAGTTGAAGGTCTTGATGGCTAACTTGCCAATTCTGAGTTCTCCCGATTTTTCTAAAATCTTCACCATTGAGACAGATGCATCAATAAAGGACTTGGAGCGCTTTGCTCCAAGAAGGCCGACTGGGCTTTTCTTAGCCAAGCTTTATCGGATCGAGCACGTGGCTAAGTCCGTCTATGAACGTGAGTTAATGGCCATTGTGATGGCGGTACGAAATGGAGGCATTATCTTTTGGGCGGCATTTTGTCATTGTTACGACCGAAGAGCTTAAAGTTCCTCACACCAACGAGTTTTGGGTGAGGAGCAGCTTCAAGTGGACATCCAAGTTGATGGGTTTTGATTTTGACATTCGGATAGGCCTGGTTCGAGAATCGTGCACCGATGCTCTTTCCAGGAAAATGACTTTTGCTGCCTTGTCTCCGTCCGCTTTTCGAATGGAGGAATGGGAAGAGGAAGTTCAAAAAGACCCTAAACTGATTATCCAGACTTAATCCGTAACTCACACTCTCATCCTATTCTTTTCGAACGTAAAGTCCGCTTCTATAAAGGGAAATTGGTGCTGCCAAAATCTTCTACTAAAATTCCTCTTTTATTGAAGGAATTCCATAGCTCCGCGGTAGGGGGACACTCAGGATTTTTCAGATCTTATAAGCGCATTGCTGGCCTGGTGTATTGGGAAGGTATGAAGCGTGACATTCAGCATTTTGTGGCCTCATGTGAAATCATGTCACCGAACAAATATCGACATTATCACCCCGGGTTTGCTCCAACCTTTACCTGTTCGACTCAAGTTTGGGCTGATATATCCATGGATTTTATTGAAGGACTTCCTAAAGTGCATGGGAAGGATGTTATTCTGGTGGTTGTAGATCGGCTCACGAAATACGCTCATTTTATCCCTCTTAGTCATCCTTTTACTGCCAAGGATGTAGCAGAAGTTTTTATTGCTTGAGGTGGTAAAATTGCATGGGTTTCCTTCTACTATTGTCTCCGATAGAGACAAAATCTTCCTCGACTTGACTTCTGACCGAGTTATTTCTGGCGCAGGTACCACACTCAAGTTCGGCTACATGTACCACCCTCGGACCGACGGGACGGTGGAAGTGTGAATCGCTTTGTTTGGAGACCTATTTACGCCGCTTACACTAAACCAAAACAAGGGCCTCGTTGGTTGAGTTGGGCAGAATTCGGTTCAATACTAACTATAATAGCTCAACCAAATTAACTCCATTCAAAGCTCTCTATGGCAGGGAGCCTCCCCACCTCCTTAGGGGAACTACCATTCCTTCCTTAGTTGAGGAAGTGAACAATATGACTGAGACTCGTGATCAATTGCTCGCATGATTTGAAAACCAATTTGCTTAAGGCTCAAGCTCAGATGAAGCATTATGCTGATCAGTCTCGCAGCCGTCACTATTGCCGTCGGAGATTGGGTTTATTTGAAGCTCCAGCCCTATCGTTTGAAGTCTCTTGCAAAGAAGAGGAATGAAAAGTTGAGTCCTCGCTATTATGGACCCTATCAAGTCAGCAAACAGATTGGCCCTGTTGCATTTCAGTTGTCACTCCCTGCTGATTGCAAAATCCATCCTGTTTTCATGCTTCATTGTTGAAGAAGGCTCTTTCTCCTTCGCCACACCTCAACCTCTTCCAACTATGCTCTCGATGAATTGGAACTACAGGTTTTTCCAAACGGTCAAGCGGCCGAAACACCCCTGGGGCACCGAAGTTCGATACGGTGGCGGGGCTTCCAGATTTTGAGGCTACTTGGGAGCCTTATGAGACGATTATGTCTCGGTTCCTCTTTTCACCTTGAGGACAAGGTGACTCTTTTGGGGGGAGTATTGTTAGACCCCCTATTAGAAAGGTTTACCGAGAGAAGATGAGACAATTCTATTGGGCCAGCTGTAGATTAGTTAGAATAAATAGAGAACAGCGAGGAGAAAACGGTTAGGAAATTAGTTGGGATTGGACTGGAGAGACCAAGCTCTCGGATTCTTGGCTGGGCATTCTTTCTTTCTCCCTCTCTATCGTATTCTTTCTCTAAACGTTTTCTGTATCTTTTCTCTGTTTGGAAACATCTTCCACAGAGCATTCTTCTATACAATTCAGATTCTATTCAGTAAATTCAATTCTAGATTACCCGTTTCTATCACAAAGCTACCCAATCCCTCAACATGTGCCTTACACCATATGCCTTACACCATATGGAAGCCAACCGCCTAATCTTATCCCAAAGCATCTGCTTATCTGAAGTGATATCCTAAAAAATGTAAGTTACGCTCAAAACAAATGCATCATAAAATCGAATGTTAAGGAAAAAAAAATAGCAGACAACAAATAACTTCTAACAAAATGAATAAATTTTTTAAATAGGGTACAAATGCATGCCTCTATTGTTAGAATAAAACCCATGTTTCAGATGTTACACATATGAAATATGTGTCATAGGACTTAGTGTTTGTACTTAATACATTCATGATTCATGTATCATTCATGTACCACTATGTATATAAATACCAGTTTATAGGTGTGTGGAGTGACACACAATTTCCTCAAATCATCTCTATATTCTATATGGTATCAGTAGTAGGTTAGATCGTCCTACCACTATGCATCACCAGTGGTTTCTCATCCAACCAGTTGCCTCCGCCAACTGAGAGTTTTCCGGCAACGCCCACCACCGTCGACGGCCCAAAACAGTCACAGAACCCGTCGGCTGACTTAACCACCGCCGACCCACTGCCACCCACCACCGCACGCGTCCCCACACACCGCTCCCAGATTCTACTCCTCTACTCACATGCCGACGAGTGCCGTCTTCTCTGGCCACTGTATTTCTCCGGTGCCACCCCCTTACCCCTTTCCGACCTTACCTCCCTTCTCCAATCCTATACCAACCCGCAACCCCATCTCACCTCTCTGTTCTTTCTTTCTTTTGCACTGATACAAGATTTTCTTTTCCCACCCTTTGCCCCAGCCATCTCAGTGCTTCCCCCAGCCTATTAAGTTTTTTTTTTTACCCTCACCAGCATGTCTACCTCATACTCACCTTCTACCATTAGCTTCATTATGGTCCCATTGATCCCATGTGACAAATTGGTAGGGGCAGCCAATTACACATCTTGGGCTGCTGCCTGCTGCTGTGGAGTTATGATTTGAAGGTTAAGGCCATCATGAACACCTAGTCACACAAGCCAAGACATTCACGACAAGGACCAAGCCAAGTGGAAACAGATTGATGCTTCTCTTTGCAGTGTGTTGTAGTTCTCCATTGATGCCAAGCTTCAACCCCAATACCGTGCTTTTCGGACATGCTATGATGTGTGGGTCAAGGCTAAGAAATTGTACTCCAATGATGTCGACCATCTCTACAACATTGTTTCTAACTTGATTGCCACTAAGAAACAAGACATGGACATGGAGACCTATCTGAGTAAGCTTGATGCTTTGATTGCTGAGTTTGATGCACTTATGCCCTTCGTTGACAATGCAAAGAAACATGTCGAACAACATGGAAAGTTCTTCATGGTCCTTGCCCTTGCTGGTTTGCCCCCTGAGCTTGACTCAGTATGCAATAAAATACTCTCAAGCCCTACCGTTCCTTCATATGATACAGTCTCAGAACAATTGTTGCGTCTTTCAACTCCTACAACTGTTGCTTCATCCCTTGCACCTGTTGAATCATCTGCCTTGATTTCCCAATCTAGCAACCAAGGCAAACAAGGAGGAGGTCATGGTGGTACTCGTCCTCGTCCTCGCTGCACCTTTTGCAACAGATTTGGTCACATTGAGGAATAGTGCAGAACCAAGGCTAATTAGCAATGCACTTTTTGCAAAAAAAATTGGTCACATTGAGGAACAGTACAGAACCAAGGCCAACTAACAATCTAAAACTGTGAACGTTGCTCAGGTTGTCCCATCGGACTCATTTGACGAGATTTCCCTCTCTGCCGCTGAGTATAATGAGTACATCCGGCTCAAGACAGTCATGCAGTCCATTACACCTGTCACTCAACCTGGTAATCATGCAACCTTCATTTCACAGGCTTCATCTTTGGGACCTAGGATCCTTGATTATAGAGCTTCTGATCATATGTTTGGTAACAAATCCCTTTTCTCCCACCTCACTTATACAGATACACTACCCAGTGTTACTTTAGCCAATGGTTCTCAAACCAAAGTCTAAGGCATTGGTCAAGCTAAGCCCCTTCCCACACTATCTTTAAATTTGTACTATTTGTTCCTGGTTGTCCCTTTAATTTGATATCTATAAGCAAACTAACTCATACCCTGTCTTATTTTGTTATCTTTGCTAATGATACCGTTCTTGTACAGGGTCGGGGTACTGGACAGACAATTGGAGTAGGATGTGAGTCTCGAGGCTTATATCACCTCATTGTTCCAGCATCTCCTATTGCTTGTTCTGCCATTGAGTCACCTGAAATCATTCATCAACACTTGGGACATCCTAGTCTATAGAAATTACATGTACTGATACCTAGTCTTTCTAAAGTGTCAACACTAGAGTGTGAGTCTTGTCAGTTAGGAAAGCATGTCCGTAGTTCATTTCCTGAAAGAATTAATAAACGAGCTAATGCTCCTTTTGCTTTAATCCATTCAGATATTTGGGGTCCTAGTCGTGTCACTTCTACATTGAGTTATCAATATTTTGTTACTTTTATTGACGATTTTTCCCATTGTACTTGGTTATTTCTAATGAAAAATCACTCTAAACATTTTTCCATATTTAAAGGTTTTTATTTAGAAATCCAAACTCAATTTGATACCTCTATTAGAGTTATGCAAAGTGACAATGCCCGCGAATATTTTTTTGCCTCATTTCAATCCTTTTTGACTTCACAGGACATTTTACATAAATCATCATGTGCTCATACCTCACAACAGAATGGTGTAGCCGAAAGGAAAAATTGACACCTAGTCGAAACTGCTCGTACCTTGCTCCTTCACTTCAATACACACTTCGTTTTTGGGGCGACGTAATCATGATTGCATGCTACCTCATTAACCACATGCCTTCTTCTGTCCTCTAAAATCAGGTTCCCCATTCTCTGTTGTTTCCCAACCAAGATCTCTATCCTCTTCCTCTTCATGTTTTTGGCTGTACTTGTTTTGTACATGACCTCACTCCAGGAAAAGATAAATTGGTTGCCAAATCCCTTAAGTGTCTTTTCTTAGGCTACTCTCGATTGCAGAAAGATTATCAATGCTACTCCCCATATCTCAAACGATACGTTGTCTCTGCTGATGTCACCTTTTTTGAGACCTGTTCCTTCTTTCCACCTATCTCTAATGAGCCTCATGACCTTAACAGTATGCTCCCAGTTGGTCCTTCTCCTATTCAGGTTAGTCTCACACCATGTTCATGCATCCATCGACCCGGTTGATCAGACAGTCATTCATGTTGCTTCATATCTTGTCCTTAGTCTTCCTTGTGACTCATCTTCTACTCTATCGGACTCTCCGACTCTGCCTCCTGCACTAGAACTGCCCACAGCATTACGCAAAGGTATTAAGTCCACTCGTAATCCTAACCCTATTTATGCTTGTCATTTGAGTTATCATCGTTTATCACCTTCCTATTATGCCTTTATGTCCTCTTTGGCCTTTGTTTCTATTCCCAAAACTATAGGTGAAGCTCTATCTCATCCAGGATGGCGACAGGCTATGGTTGACGAAATGACTGCTTTACACTCTAGTGGTACTTGGGAACTTGTCCCTTTACCTCCTGGTAAAACGATTGCTGGTTGTCGATGGGTCTATACTGTTAAGATAGGTCCTAATGGGAAAGTTGATCGTTTGAAAGCCCGTTTAGTGGCCAAAGGATACACACGGATCTTTGGCCTTGATTATGGGGATACATTTTCTCCTGTAACTAAAATTGCTTCAGTTCGCCTCTTTCTTGCCATGGCTACTATTCATTCCTGGCCCCTTCATCAGCTAGACATCAAGAATGTCTTCTTCTTGCATGGCGAATTACAAGAAGAGGTCTATATGTAACAGCCACCAAGATTTATTGCTCAAGAAGCACAAGACTTGGTCTGTCAACTCCGTCGATCTCTCTATGGACTTAAACAATCTCCTTGTGCCTGGTTTAGGAGATTCAGCTCTGTCATCCAACAATTCGGCATAACTCAATGTGCGGTTAATCACTTTGTGTTCTTTTGGTACTCTTCACCTGACCTTTGCATCTACCTTGTGGTTTATGTAGATGACATTGTCCTCACAGGGAATGATGAGGTCGGTATCCAACATCTAAAGCAAATCTGTCAAACCATTTTTAGACGAAAAATTTGGGCCCTCTAAAATATTTTTTGGACATTGAGGTTGCTCAGTCTCATACAGGAGTTGTCATCACGCAAAGACACTATGCTTTAGACATACTTGAAGAAACAGGAATGTTGGAATTCCGCCCTAGTGATACTTCAATGGATCCCAACGTCAAATTGCTACCGGGTCAAGGGGAGCCACTACAAGACCCTGGCATATATAGACGTCTAGTTGGTAAACTTAACTACCTTATAGTAACTAAACCAAACATTACTTTTGTTGTAAGTGTGGTAAGCCAGTTTCCAAATGCTCCTTGTGATAATCATTAGGATGTAGTGGTTCGCATACTTAGATACATCAAGAGATCACCAGGAAAAGGGTTACTTTATGAAAACAAAGGCAATGCTCAAGTTGTTGGCTATTCTGATGCTGATTGGGCCGGTTCGCCATCAGATAGAAGATCAACCTCAAGGTATTGTGTCTTTGTTGGAGGTAACTTAATCTCATGGCAGAGTAAAAAGCAGAACATAGTTACTAGATCCAGCGTAGAAGTCGAGTATCGCACTATGGCAGCAGCAACATGTGGCTAAAGCAATTTCTTCAGCAGCTGAAATTGGGAGACGCCAAGGAAATGAAATTGATTTGTGAGAACCAAGCTGCTTTACATATTGCTTCTAACCCAATTTTTCATGAAAGGACCAAACATATAGAGATTGATTGCCATTTTGTCTGAGAAATGATTCTTTCAGGTGAGATCATGACTGATTTTGTCAACTCCAACGAACAATTAGCTGATATATTTACTAAGTCCCTCAAAGGGCCTCGAGTTGATTTTATTTATAACAAGCTTGGAACATATGATATAAATGCTCCAGCTTGAGGGAGAGTATTATAGAATAAAAACCATGTTTCACATGTTACACATACGAAACATGTGTCATAGGACTTAGTGTTTGTACTTAATACATTCATGTACCACTATGTATATAAATAACAGTTTATAGGTGTGTGGAGTGACACACAATTTCCTCAAATCATCTCTATATTCTATATCTATAATAAAAATGAAACGTTAAATTTCTTAAATAAACAAAAACATTGTTAAAATGAGACCTCAAGAGACCAGCTCATTTAAAAAGTGTGATTACTCAAGGAAATTATACTGTTCAAATTGAAAACACTCATTTAAATATATTAGATTTACCTGCAGGTGGACCAGATAAAAAAACATGTCCTACCTTGAAAAGAACCAGTTCTCAGTGTATTTATTATTACACAGGTATCCTTACCAAACTGTAATCAGTGTCATACAAGCTTTTCTTACAGAAAAATTATCAACATGTTGTGCATACTTGTAAATGTCCAAAGACATCATCCAGGGACACTTACATAATTTAGGCAAATTGTGATGTAGAAATTATAGAATGAATGCATTCTTTACCAACCAGAGACTCTTGACTCTTTACAAAGTTGAACGGCATTGTTATGATTTATCATAGCTTGAGGATGAAATTACCACAAAAATGGAATCTCACCTGAGTATCCGGGTCATTAAGCATCAAATGCTTCAGTGTTGCTGGAAAATCTGCATCAATACAGGTGGAAGCTGATATATGATACAGTTTCAAAACCCCAATAACTGCCACCATCCTGACATAACTATTATTGTCCTTCAACCCAGACCCTAATGGCCCAACCAAATACTCCACCAAGTTTGCCACTCGGAGTGAACACAAACTCCTTAATGCTAATCCCCGAATCATTGGATCCTCATCCTTGCAATCTCTTTGCAGAAAATTAATCGTCAAAAGTGCAAGATCAGGATTGACCTTCGCATAGTTCCCAACATATAGGTAGCACATTTTTTTCAGAACAATGTCAGATGTTGCCGAGCACATTACCATCTCACCAAAGAGAGATGAGACATCGATACCTATCGTCATGTTGGAAATCACCTTCTTGAAGAGATCCCTCTTTGCATCATCAGCACCCGGAGCTCGGCTCCCAGCAAGCTGCCGGAGCTGTGATTTGAGATCAGAGACTTCACTCTTCCTGGTTAAATTAAATATTAGGTCAGGACTTGAAATAAATATATGCCATGACGAAAAATCAACCACATGGGGCAGAACAGAATTGTAATTGTAATAGTAATAATGAAGAGCACATTTGAGGTAAAAAAAACAAAAAACAAAAAAGGGCAGAGATACAGAGATAGGTAATGCACCAACTCAATGAAGATAACATAGCTCCTTTTCTTATTCGTTCCAAAAACAAGTTTCTAAAATGGAAAAGATAACGCAACGTTGATGACTCTGCAAGATACTATAATATTCTGTTCTGTGGTTGAGTATATAATATAGAACTTAAGTTATAACACACAAGAACAGTAGTAGATTTCATAGTTGTACGCCAAATAGGACAAAACTCAGCTAATGTTGATGATAACCTAGCTAGCAGAAGTTAAGAATGTTTCTATTCAAATAACTGAGGACATGTGAGATAAAACCAAAATATACGAAATTTCGTGTTTGTGAAAAACAAAAGGGCGGCAATTGCTATGCAGTTGCATCCGTGGATGTGAGTCCAAATTGAAATTGTGAAATATTCAGATACAGCAAAAAGCACGAGGAAAATGAAAAGAGTAGGGAGTTTTGAGTCTCAAATTTGGGAACTGACCCGGATGGTTGCGACGGTGAGGGAGATCGCTGAGACTGCTGCGGCGGGGGAGCCATAGCCACTGGAAGTTGACTAAGAGTAAGAACAACACACAGTGAGTTAGATCTGAAAGATGATAGAAGAATGATCGGTAATTGTAGTTGCAGTGCTGATTGATTGAGCTTGTATCCAAAATGGAGTCCCAATTTGGTAACTTGGAAATGACAAAAACCAATCGCAGAAAAAAAAAAAAGAGAGAAAAAAAAAAAACCCAAAAATGAAAAATTGATCACACCAACACCTGCCGCTGCCAGATACACTTTCGACGTATGAGAAGCTGATGTGGCAAGATCTGATTGCGTTTACCTCTTTCCGCTTCTAAGCTGTGTTTCTTGTGAGATACAAAGAAAAAGGGAATGCACCCAAAAACAAAAAAGAAGCTCACATTCCAGAAAAATTTACCTCTCTTATATATTATTTTTAATAAATAACAAATTAGTCCCTAAAAATATATATATTTGGTCTCTAAATTTGTTTGAGTTCACAAATTAATCTTTGAATGTGAGAAATTCTTAACATGTTTATCCTCTCATCAATTAGGGTTGATGAACAGTAACATAGAGTTTGATGTGTTATGTTAATGGATCGTTAATAAAGTTTAAGTAAAATGTTAAAGAGTAAATACATAAAATGATCCTTAAAAAATATATATTATGTATTTAGTCTCTAAAATTATATTTCTTCAACTTTTTAATAATTATTTTCTGCCTTTAATTTCTCTACTTCTATTTTTTTCTTCTCCACTTCTACTTTCAACTTCTATACTTTTACTTTTTGCTTTTTCATTTATGTTTTTTGCTTCTCCACTTCTGCTTTTTGTGTCTTGAACTTTTACTTTCATTACAAATTTTTCTTTATTTATTATTGGAGTAGTTGAGAATGATTCATTAACTCATTTAAAATAATCACATTTTAAGTTCTCTCTTTGCACAAAAAATACACATTATTATTCAAACATTTAATAAATAACGATTTCACCAACTGACAAAAGTATGAACATTTGATCAAATATTCAATCAAATAAGAAGTGATTTATTGGTTTACTTTGTTTTACGGAATGATATACATTCAATCAAACATTCAAATGAAAGTTGTGGTGATCCGTTTGCTTTGTTTTACAAATTTAACTTTATACACATATTGCTCTATTTGCTCATTTATAGATTCAACAAATATTCCTCAAAGTATTACACATAAGTTTGCATAAACATATCTTTTTCATTTCATTGATAAAATCATATATTACATTGATCCTCAACAACTTTTTGTCAACTACAATTACAATTATATTGATCTAATTTTTGGATATTCTTCTACAGTTAAATTTGTGTCCAACTATTTATTAACAAACACAAATAAAATACCAACTACTATTATCACAAAACCACAACCAAATTGCAATTTCAACATCAATATGTCATAATCCCCTAACTGCATCTTCAACTTTTTAATTACTCTCTTCTACTTCTCCAATTTGACCAATTTAAACTTAACTCATTTAATTTGTGTGTTAACCGAGCTAAAAATATGTTGAATTAATGGACAAGTATTTTACCAGTCCAACATATATAAGTGCAGCCCACTTTTAGTTTTTTTAAAAAAGATTTTATTTTAATTTCAAATTAACATATTATTGATAATTTTAAATAATTAAATAAATAAAAATCCATAAAATCCACTTAAAATCAAAATCAAATCCAAATATTCACTTAAATAAACAAACAAATTAGCCCATTTAATCTGTGTGCTAAATGATTTTGTTTTGTATAAAATCAAAATCATAAAGTTAAAATGAAATAAAAATTCAAATATTCACTTAAATACAAAAACAAATTCTAAATTCTAAATTCAATACAAATCAATTCCACAAAATCAAACAATAAATTTATATTATTAATAATTTAAAATAAATAAATAAATAAGTTAACAAGCCAACTCGCTGATTAAACAAGTGGAATTGGTCTTAAAATATACTAACTTAAACGGGTCAAAAATTTTAAAATTTAACCACCTAATTTTAACTAATAAACGGCCAACCCAATAGGTTTATCCAATTTTGATAGAACTAGTGATAAGACTATCTCCACAATAAAAGGTAAGTTCTCCAATTTTGAGGGCGTTTGGTAAAATTTTTTTTATTGTGTAAATAGTTTTTTTAATTATTTGTATAATATTATAATATATTTGGTAAAATTAATTTTAATTTTTGCACAAAATTAATGTATTATAAAAAATTTTTAAAGTTAATTTTTATAATGTTAAAGATTTGTGTGTTTGAAAAAATTGTGAAAACTTGATTATGTTCAATAATCAATGTTGTATGAAAAACATTTTGTTATAATCGATTATAATTGATATATTCGATTCATTTGTATATTTGGATACATTAGATGAAAAGTGATTTTAAGTTAATCTGATTTGTTTAGATGATATAAAAAAATTATTTTTATGCATTAAATTATTAAAATAGATATAAATTATTAAAAAATTATTTGACTGAGGACAAAATATTATTTACATATCAAAGTGTAAAAAATGATTTATAAGTTAAAATCATAAGTTTCAATTTTTAACATTATGAAAATTAGCTTAAATTTTTTATAATGCATTTAATTTCGTGCAAAAATTAAAATTAATTTTGCCAAACATGTTATAATATTGTGCAAACAGCTTTTAAAAAAAATTGGTTGCACAGTAAAAAAGCTCTCCCAAACACACTCTAAGCTTATGATTCTAATTTATAAATTATTTTTTATACTTTGAGATGTAAATATTATTTTGTTTTTAATCAAATAATTTTTTTAATATTTTATATCTATTTTAATAATTTAATGTATAAAAATAATTTTTTTATACCATTCAAATGAATTATATTAGCTTAAAATTACTTTTCAGCTAATGCATCTAAACATAAAAATGAATCGATTATAATCAATTATAACAAAAAAAATTTATGTAATAATCGATTAATAAACATAATCAAATTTTCATAATTTTTTCAAACATACACTTGAATCTATGTTGGCTAGGCCTTAAGTTAAACTCTGGCATTGAGTTCGTCTAGAAAAACGTTAAAGAGAGAATATTAAAATCCTTAGGCAATTAGGGTAACTTATTATTGTTATCATTGTTTTAACTAATGTTTCAAAAACTGAATCAAATCGGTTGATTAAACTAATTGGATAATGAATTGATTATGTTTTTAGTTTGAACACTATTTTGTTCAACCACAAATTAATTCAACTAATCATGATCTAAGGACTTTACTAGTTCAATCTTCGATTTAATTTTTAAAATATTGGTTTTAACTAATAAAATAAATTACTATAATTAAAAAAATTGACTTTTTTTTCTTGTACATGACAACATATATGTTTGTTTTTATGCAATATCCAATTCTCCATCTTTTTTAAAACTGAAAAAGTTATTTCTATATGTGAATCTAAAATATTATTCACCACTAACAATTATTGGCATGTTTGTTTTTTATTTTATTTTAGCATAAACTCGAGGTTGTACTATTTTCAATAACATTTATCAAAACTTTGAATCCGGAAGAATGCAATTATTATGAAAAGCTTACTAATTATAATTCATTTGACTCTTAGAATTGAGTATAAAATTCATATTTAAAATTAAAATTGAGTCTTATAATTCAAATTTTTATGTTTAAAATGTCATTTAAAATTAAAATTATAATTTCATAAATCAATTAAATAAAATTAAAAAATAACTAAATTAAGTCTTTTAAATTTTTAATTTATACATTAAGAATTACTAATTTCATAACTTAAAAATTAAACACTCTCTTTTTTTCTCTCTCTCTACATTTATTTATGAATAATCATATTTATTGAGATTCTATATTTATATAAAAAATATTTTTATATTTATATACAAATTATTATAATAGCTATTTATATTTTTTTTAAATTCATGAAAATTTTATTTATGAAAGAAAATATGACCATTATATTATAAAATTATTATTTTATGAATATTTTTATTAATTTTAATATTTTAAATAATTTTTAATGTTTTAAATCATACATTTAAATAATAAAATTATAATTAAATTTAAAATTACAATTTTTTATCCAAATTATTTGATAATCTCAAATATAAAATTTAATATTCTAGACCAATTCTAATTCTAAAAGAATTATAATTAAAATTAAAATTTTATATTTCAATTACAATTCCACTATCTAAATAAAATAGTATTTTAAATATTAATTTCACAACAATACTTATAAAAATATCATCTTCAATATAAAAAAAATCATCAAAAGAAAATTAATGTTTCCTTTTTTTTCCCCTTCAATACTCGCTCGCATTGGAAGGAATTTAAAATAAATTAGCCGCATATAGCTATAAAAATGAAGTTTTAATCTTTTCCTTTCATTTAGTGGTGAGGCTATGTAGGTTAGGCGAATTTGGCCATTTTGGTAAATAATAGTTTAGAGGATGCGATGTTATCTCATTTAACCATCAAAACTTGTCATAAAGTCTCAGCGAGAATTTATATAGCAATGAAAGAATGTTAACAAAAATTAAACACAATATATTTCGTCGAGTTATTCGATTTTACTTCTAAGTTTGTTTCTATGTGATTGTTTATTATACAATAACTGATAAAATTTTAATTTCTATCTATTTTCAGTCATGTTTTGATGATTAGAAATCAAGTTTGTTAATTTTCAGCTAAAATTTATAATTTTGCATTTATTTCATTTATCTTTATATTCTTATTTTATAATGAACCAATCTATTTAAATCCCCGTGTCACGACCGTCAAAATTGCGGTTGATGATAGCAATTCGTAGATCTTAGAAAATGAAAATGGAGTGGCCACTAATTTTATTTTATCTAAGGAAAAATTGAAAAACTCTTCTTTAAAAATGGTCTTTGAGAACTAGACTGGATTCGGGAGTCAGTTATGTTTAGGGAATGGTGAAAACTTAATCCCACAAGACTTCTAACGCACTGGCGTAAAAAATCTGCAGACCTTAAGTCAATTGTGTAAATTCTTGATAATCTCAAATATATTTACTTTACCCCTTTTATTAAAACAACACTAAAAAAAACTAAATAATTTGTGAAATTTTAATTTTTGGCTTGACAGAAATGAAATTCTGCTCCTACGTATCCTCAGGTGCAATGAGAAACTCAAAGTCACGTAGTTCTCTAGAAAATAATTGTGGTTTGGTTGATTTTATTTAAAAAAATATTTTTTTTTTAAAAATTGAATTAACAAGTCGTCGCGACTCTGTTAATTATGTCAAGGTTTGAATAGGTGAAACTCAAATAACGCCGAGACGTCACCCATTGAATCATTAAGTTGTCGCAACTCAAATGATTATGAAATTAATAAATCATTCACAACTCAAATTAATCTTATTTTATTTTTTCTCAAAAAAAAAAAATTAAATATTTTTTATTACTTATTTTTTTTAAATAATAATAATTTGAATCATCAAGCTGTCACAACTTAAATGATTATAAAATCATAGGATCAATAATCTATCACAACTCAATCAATCCTATTTTATTTTTCAAAAGGGTTTAATATTTTATTTTTTATCTTAATTCCTTTCCACTTTTTTTTCGGCCCAATGAGCCCATTAACATAACCATTTCTCTCAAAAAGTTAACCTTGTACGACCCAAGATAAGAAAAGAAACAGCAGCTCCATTTCAAATTCTAAACCAAAAATAAACAATAAGAATCATGCATTATAATAAGACAAACAACTTTTAGCAAACAAAAAAAAACAATAAAGAATATAATTATAATAAGATAAACTTTAGCAGCAAACAGGAAAACAAAACAAGGAAACGAACTCAGGAAGGAAGTTCGACGGCGGTGGCTAGGTGCAGTCGGATCTAACTCGGCGGGGAGGACTGCGAAGGTGCGTAGTGGCTGGCCGTGCGTGGACGGCGATGCGTGACGAAATTTTGGAGGCTATGGGTAGCTTCACGTGGTGGTGGAGCTTGGTGTTCGTGAAGGATGCTCACAGTTGGAGCTTGACGGCGTGGAGCTAAGCTTTCTGGTTTGGTTTGAAGGTGGATGATGCATGGATCTGTGGGTTTGAGGCAGTGCTGCGCGAGACAGAGATGGGTCACGGTGGTCTTGCTTGAGCTCACGGTGAGGGGAGTGAGGCTAGCGATGGGATCTGCATATATGGGAGCAGAGAAGTATGTTGGTATTGTGGTGTTGTTTTCGTGATGATGGAGATGGTGAAGGGGAGTTATGAAGGTTGGTGCATGTGGGTGGAGGCTACGGCTGCTGCTGTGTTGAGGAGACCGAGTTGAACTCGATTTGGTGGTTTACGGGGCTGCTATGATGGTTGGTTGGAAGAGGTTGAAGGTGGTAGAGGGGAAGTGATGGAGGTTATGGAGAAGGGTGAAGAGAAGAAAATGGCTGCTGGTTTCGAAGATGAGTCTCGGTTGGAAGGTGATTGTGGGTGTGTGGAGGAAAATGAGGGTGGTGATGGGTTGACAAAAAATGTTTCTCGTGAGTAGTGTTGATGGGAGGTTGAAGGAAGGTGAGGGTTAAGGAAGAGATTGGTTTGAAGGTGGAGGGGCTACGTGGAGAGCTTGGAGGAGGTGTATATGAGAAGAAAAATCCCCTTCGATTTGGACGTGAGTAATGGTGGAGGTTGATGGTGGCTTGTGGGGTTTTGTTTAATGGTGGTTGTGTGAAAGATGGCTATGGTGGCTTGCTTGAGCTCACGGTGAGGAGAGTGGAGTATGGTTGATGATGGAAGTGATGAGAGGTTGAAGGTGCAAGGTAGTTTTGGAGGTGGCAAAGGTGGGTAGCGATGGGTTCTCACGTGTGCATGGTGTTGATACCTAATTTTGTCCATAAAATTTTGTCATTTAATCAAGGATTAATGTTTAATTGCAGTGTTGTGAGCATTTTATTTTCTTGGTCAGTTTTCATTTTAGTTTATTTTTATTGGTCCAAACAAAAAAAAACACAAACAAAACAAAATAAAATAAAAAATATAAATAATAAAATACGTTTCCCTTATGTTGTTACAAAGAAAAATGAATGATAATAAAAAAACAACAAGCTGAAACGTAGCTTTCTCCTATTGTGATTTAAGTCTGGCTCCTGAGCCTGCTGCATTCCTTGGGAGCTGCTGTCATGGAAGGGGAAAGGGCAGCAAGCATTGGGGAAGGAGGAGCTTGGAGCAGAGAGCAGTAAGCACAAATGAGGGAATGACATGGTGACCCAAGCTGGGTCAACCCTGGCAGCCTCTCCACCTCGGACAGGGAGGCCTCTGTTTTTCAGATACAAAGGAAAAGGGAAGGCAAGCAGGAGGGGGGATTCTTTCAGTGAGAGTTTTCTTGAAAACCCATATCGATTGCGAAAAAAAATCATCAGAGAGATTGAGGAAAAATTTGACGAAAAAGAGAAGAATCCAAAACTAAGCAACTGGGATCTTCATCTTCCCTCACCTTCACCTCCACCAAATGATCCTGGCAGCAACCCCTCTCCATCTTCAACCCACAAACACAACTTCTCCCAACCAAAACACCACCCAACCGTGACCTCCAACCACCATCACCATCTTCCCCAAGCCTCTTTCCCCCACCATCTCCTCTAAATCGCACCCAACCGAGTCAACTCGCCATCCTCCACTATTCATCTTCATCTTCCTCTCGCCACCTCCATTCACGAACCCCTCTGCCATAGCCTCACCCACAAAACTGTGCCCTTTCATCACCAATAACCCACTATTTTCAACCTTCCATTTTTCACATCTATCCTCAATCCCTCAACATCAAACCAAAATAAGAACCACATCTCAGCCACTTCAAATAACCAGAACCACCAGCAACTTCTCGGTCCACATGTCGGCCGACAAAGGTGCGTCGGCCGACGGAGGCACACCTCGCCGTGCTCCACCGTGATTCATCCTTCACCGTGAACCTACCCGGATCCGGCCAGGCGGCTACGCACAAGGACACCACGCCGCGCGCGAATCCGCCGTCCGCCCACCACAACCGAAGCCGCTCCCACCACCGTGTCCGGATCCTCGCGAACCGGCCGGGCGGAACCCGATCCGCCGAGCCGCACCTCGGTCTCGCCACGAATCGCGCCGCCGCGTGCGTAAGGACCCGGACCCGCCGAGCCGCACCTCGGTCTCGCTCCTCCGCGCCGCCACGTGCGTAAGGACCCAGATCCGCCGCTCCTCCGCGCCTCCGCCCATCGAACCGTCGACCTCGTCACCGTCGTAGTGCTCCCGGTCGAGTTCGCGCCGCCGCTTGACGCCGGTGAGAGTGAGCTTCCCCTCCTCCATTTCGTTTCACTCTCTCTTTGAATCTAATATTTGAAATTTGTGTTTTGTTTGAAAGAGAAACTGCAAAGCTTTTAGATTTTTTTTTCTTTCCTTTTTTATTTGGGCTGAGGTTTACTTTTGGGCTTTGTTTGTTTCTTTCTTTTTTTTTTTTCTTTATTTTATTTGTTTGTGGGTTAGATTTTGTTTGGGGTAAGTGTTATTTAGATTTTTGTGGTTTAGTTTGAAAAATACTTTGATTTTAATTGTCAGTGCAATTTAATTTTAGTTCTTGTTTTATTGGGTTTATTTAATTCAATAATATGATATGTCTTGTGATTAGTAAGCTAAAAAAGGAAAAAAAGAAAAAAAATAAAAAAATAAAAGATGAAAGAAATAAGAAAAAAATATTAAAGGAAAGTTGTTGTGTTATTGTGCTTAATTTGGTTTTATTTGTATTTACTTGGCTCTTGGTATGACAATGTGTTGTTTTGTGTAATTATTTTTTTTTAAAAAGGGAAACCATTTTAATAAATGCAATGACCAATGATGATGATTGAATAGCGAATGCTATCTTCATTATCTTTTGGGTCATAAGGGTTTATTGAGTAGCCTAGTGCTAACTTAAATCCTGTGCAAGAATGGATTCGTTTTCAAATAAAAATCTTCTTAATTAAAATCAACCAACCCACAATCATTTTCTAAAGAACTACGTGACTTTGAGTTCTCCATTGCACCAGGAGACACGTAGGAGCAGTAAATCCATTTCTGTCAAAGCCAAAAAAATAAATTTTCATAATTTGGTTGTTTCTTTTATTTCTTTTCAAAAATAAAAAATGAAAAAATAATAAATAATTACAAAGTCTTTTGTTTAGAGGGTTAAAATAAATATATTTGATATTATTAAAATTTGCACAACTAACATAAGGTACCGTTCTTTGAACGGGCAAGATAAGTGCTAACACCTTCCCTATCTCGTAATCGACTCCTGACTCAAACTCATTTTCAAAAGACCGGCTTTCTTTGATAAAAGGGTTTTTCTAATGTTTTCCCAATTTAAATAAACATTGGTGGCGACTCCATTGATTTTTAAATTTTTATCTTTTTCGGTCGTCCCGTCGCGATCCCGGTTGCGACAGCTGGCGACTCCACTGGGGACTTCAAGAGAGTCAGGCCTGTTGTTGTTAGTTGTGCAAATTTTTAATAATCTTTTATTTATTTATTTTACCCTCTTTGTCTTTGTTTTTGTTTTCTTATTTGTTTGTAAATATATTTTACTTAGTACTTTTATGTAAATATCTGATAGCATGTATATGGTGACTTGTATATATATTTTGTGCTTAATTGTTAAAACCTTAGGGTAGGCGATTGCTGGTTGGTTGTTGTATATATGTTTTGCAGGTTGGGGGTAGTTTTGTCTTTTAAGTTTTTGTACAGGTTTGTATGCTCCTTCACACACGTCACTATCACTTACCTCACACACTTTTGGGCTCTATACCCGAGTCTGTGCGAACCCGAGGAGTAGGAGGGGTCTCGACTTTTGTTATTGAGGAGCTTTATGCTCACTTGACATTTATCGAGACACCACTCAGATTGTTACCAGTATCATGAACTAGTCATATTGAGAGGGTTTATCCCTACTTGTGATTAATTCATGAATTGGGTCCTTATTTTTCGAGATGAGGGCAATCTGAGGACCATGACTTTTTAGAAGATAGATCTGTCCTAAAAACCTTGCACTAGTGGAATGAACATAATGACATAGAAAATTTAGAGTCATCCATCTCCTTAGGTTACACCTGATTAGGACACAAATGGAGCATACTTTTTCTTTATTTATTCCTCATGTCATTCATCCATGCATTCCTTTTGGTTTAAAAAAAAAACAAAAAAAGAAAAGAGATACATGATATTGCATTTTCACTCTTAGCCTTTTTATTCATTATCCATCTTTTCCTCATGTAATTCATCCATGCATTCCTTTTAGTTTTTTTTTTTAAAAAAAAAAGTTCAACAAAAAGAAAAAGATACATGATATTGCATTTTCACTCTTAGCCTTTTTATTCATTATCCATCTTTTCCTCATGTAATTCATCCATGCATTCCTTTTAGTTTTTTTTTTTTTTAAAAAAAGGTTCAACAAAAAGAAAAAGATACATGATATTGCATTTTCATTCCTAGCTTTTTTTTATTATCCATCTATTCCTCATGTCATTCATCCATGCATTCCTTTGGTTAAAAAAAAAAAAAAAAAGAAAAAAAACATATGATATTGCATTATCATTCTTAGCTTTTTTTTTTTTTTTTCATCATCCATCTATCTCATGTCATTCATTCTTGTCTAAAAACAAAGAGATCATCTTGCATTTTCATGGCTGGCATTTTCATTCATTCTTGCGTCTTCATAAAAAAAAAAATTCAGCAGAACAAAACACACATCATCTTGCATTTTCATAACAGTCTTAGCGTTTTAGAAGAAAAAAAAAAAGAAAAAAAAAAAAGAAAAAAAGAGACAAGGCACCCTTTGGGTTTACGACCCTGTGCGGGCTTCTCCACTTAAACTGTTAATACATTTTCTTTAGAGTTACCTCGGTGAGAGGTATCCTTAGGGTGCATTCTTTTTTTTGTTTTGCTTACATGTTCCCTTCATTACTTCCTTTTTAGGGTGAGTTCTCTTGGCAAAGTGGAAAGGTTAGCACTCGTCAATAGCAAGGGATGGAAGAAACATATCAAGGACAGAACTCCAACAGTGCAGTCGACCTTAAGAGGAGTATAAGGGTTACAGTAAATGGCAGTGATCTGAGCTATGTGAGGGACATTACCCAACAAATGACCCCTAAGGCTCGATCTGAGTTCTCAAGCAGTTACGGGCAGATTCTGGATTTGTTGCGCATTACAGTTGAGGAGCCCGTCTTGAGTGGCCTTACCCAATTTTGGAACCATTCTCTCAAATGTTTTGAGTGCCTAACTTGGACATTACACCAACCATAGAGGAGTATGCGATCATGTTGAGACTTCCAATGAATAAGTACCCAAATGTTTATCTTTATGGAGGGTATTACGTATCAGTAGGGAAGATAGCGGAGCTGATAGGGGCTCCAACAAGTCAATTGGGCATGGAAAAGAGGGGAGGAACAGAAGGCTTGAAGAAAAGTTACTTAGAAGCACATCTTCAATATCTAGCACAACAAGGAAAGTGGGATTTCTTCAACAAAACACTGGCCTTAACAATCTTTGGGTTAGTTTTATTCCCATTTACCTCAGATGTGGTAGATCAAGCAGCAATGGATGTATTCTTCAAGTTTGAGAAGTATAAAGCAAATCCGGTCCCTGCTATCCTTGCTGATACTTTCCTGACGATGGAAATCTGTCATCAAAAGGGTGGTGGAAAAATTCGATGTTGTACACATATGTTGTACGTTTGGATCATGACGCATATGGATGTACAGAATCGCCTGGGACTCCTACCTGACCCGTTGAGGAACTTTGGTCGCATACCAGTGAAGCCACAAAAAGCTTATGAATGGAAGAATGAGTTCATGAGGATGGGGTCAGATTCTTTTAAATGGGTATGCCCGTGGTATCATGGAGAAGAGATAGTTTTTAGCTATGGTGACTTTCCTAATGTTCCTTTGATGAGCCCTAGAGGTGGTGTATCATACGCGCCAATCCTCGTGCTTAGGCAACTCCGATGGACTCAATACGTGCCCAACGAAGAGCAACTTGAAGGGTTCAAATTCTTATACCAGCAAGATGGAAGCACAACTAAGCGAGAAAAAGAGATTAGAGATGCTTGGAAGAGTATTCATATGGCGGGAACAAAGGAATGGGGAAGCATGTGGTGGTTTGTACCGAATACATGCAATGGAGAGAGGCAAGAAGGGTGCGAGAATAGTATCCCTCGAGACGGTTTCAAATGATAAAGGTCATCCTCAAACCATACCTCAAATGGCCACCGAGATTGAAAGATTGAAAGCACAAATGAAAGCCTTGGAACAAGGAAAGGAAGCCGCGAGTTAAAAATAGTCATCCACCGAGTCGATGCCGAAGCTAGGCGATGAAGTTGAATATCTAAAGGATACGTGTGCAGATATGGTGGGACCCCAAGCCGAGGGAAAAGAGCAAGGAAAGGAAGGGAGATAGAATTTGAAAAAACCACAACAGAAGTTTATGAATTACGAGCCAAGATAAGTGCTCAGGAAGAGGCAATGACGTTGGTTTTGCAAGAGAAAGAAAAGCTGGAAGCAAATGCTAGGGTACAAGATCGTAGAGTGCAAGCCTTACAGGAAGCTCTGACTGAAGCGAAATGCCACTCTGACCAAGGGCGAGCATTAGCTGCCAAATATCACGATGCACTCTTGGAAGCAAACCAAAAGAATGAGCATTTGAAGCTGAAAATTCAAGAGTTGGGGCGAGACCATGAGCAATGGAGACTCGAAGCCCGAAGACTAGTGAGGAAAAAGAAGAATGGGCGAAGTGTGGCAGTCAGTAGCACAAGATCAAAGGGCGGAAAAAGAGGAATGGAAGAAGAAATTTGAAGACATATCTGATAGCTTACGATATCACACCACACAACTGATTACTCATTTTGAAGAAGCAGACATTCAAGCTCACATAAACCCTCACAGTTACGACTACCGTCAAAGATTGCTTGATTTTATGAATTATTGTCGAGGTCTTGCTAAGGGTTTTAGAAAAAAGCAAATGAAGTTGTTGATGTAATTGTGCTACATTTTGTGAGAACTAAATCTTGTATTTCTAAAGTTTGAAATGAAAATGGATGCCCATGGTCGTGTTTTGTTTCAAATATCGATCTTGTTATCCTTTTATCAAGACATTGTTCATTGATGTGTGAATTCTTCCTAGAATAAATTGTCAACCATATTTCCGCCTCGAGACGATTTGTCCTTGAGTATGGAGAGTTTGGTTCTACGTCTGCATTGCCAGTGAATGGTGTCCATTGAGGAATGAATATTCCCTTGGATTTACCATCAACTACATTTTGCCTAAGGAGCGATATGCCCTAGTGCTTAATGTAGGGATTTTGCCTTGCTATCGAATGTTTGTACAAACCTTTCCACGGTCACCAAGTATCCTCACAGGGCACAAACTTGTTCCCTTCGCTAACAAGGGAATCATATTTATCTGCCAAAATAAAAAAAACACTGGCATAAATAGTCATTGCTTTGCATACATGCATTTTGTCATTTTGGTTTAGTCAATACTAATAATCGCATCATATTTCCTCGTTCAGAAAAGTAGACACTATAGCAGGAAAACAGCTTCCACGACACCCTTACAGGACTCGTTCCCAAGCAAAGATCATGGATGAGATAGAGCAGACGCAAGATTTGAGGGATGAAGTGAACCAGCTCAGGGAGCAAATGTCCAAGATGTTGGAAATGTTACAGTCTATGGAGAGTAGAAGGAGCACAGATGGGAATCCATCAGTAACAAATGAAGGACATCCCACACACCTCCTTGCCCGCCTTGGTTTTGCTGCATTCCCCCTGCAATACCAAGGCTTTAATCCTCAAGGATTACGATGCCACTCACCATTTGCCCAAACGGCACCACTCAACCTTCGGTCGCGGTTCACGGGGTAACCAAGGGACGTCCTTCCCCCGTATGGCCTCCTCCAGGTTATATACCACCATTAGCCACTAATTCCCTCAATAATGACATACCGACGGTGTCCCCAACTTCAAATCCCTCGAACCTTACCCAAAATCAAGCCACTCACCAAATGACAACGAATCCCCGCCAACACAACACCCATACCCTTTCTTCATCTCGCCATATGGTCTCCATCCCGGTTACGTACCACCGCAAACCGCCATCCTCCGGCAGACGGTATGCCCGCTTCAAACTCCTTAAGTGCGGCTCAACCACATGCCGGTGGAACCCCACCGGGCAACATTCTGTTCCCACCATCGTGCCACAATACCCGTTGAATTCCTCTCGTGGAAAACCCCGGTCCCGGGGAGAAGTGGGAAATCATTGAAGAAAGACTACGAGCCATTGAAGGGGCAAGTGGCTATGGTCTTTGGATGCTTCGAGCTCTGTCTTGTCCCGAATGTTGTGATTCCTCCCAAGTTTAAAGTCCCTGTTTCGACAAGTACAGGGAACTACTTGTCCAAAAAACCACCTGACCATGTACATCCGCAAAATGGCTTCGCATGCTCACGATGACAAGCTGTTAATCCACTTCTTTCAAGACAGCCTAACTGGGGCAGCCTCGAATTGGTACACGCATCTTGAGCGTGCCCATATACGATGTTTCAAAGACTTGACTGACGCTTTCTTGAAGCAGTATAAGTATAACATCGATATGGCACCAGATAGACTACAATTGCAGAATATGGCTAAGAAGGATGCTGAGACCTTCAAGGAATACGCTCAGAGGTGGAGGAAATGGCTGCTCAAGTAGAGCCCCCATTGACGGAAAGAGAGATGGTGGCTACGTTCATTGACACACTGCAATCACCCTTTTATGACAAAATGATAGGGAGTGTATCATCAAATTTCTCAGACATGGTCATCATTGGAGAAAGAGTTGAGGGGGAATGAGAAGTGGAAAGATCGTTGAAAGTTCAACTGGAACATTTAACGCCAAGAGGCCCCGATGGGGAAGAAAAGAGAAGGAGAAACGCATGCTATTACCTTTGACCAGAAAACTTCACCCAAGCGATATAGCCAAACACCCGTGAACCATCAACCATCCTTCCGGACTCCTTTCGCACCTTACCACCCGTACTTTCCCACTACTCCACCGATTCCATATCCCCACCTTACCACCCTTATGTCGCCAACGCTTCACACGTTTCCCATCCTCAACCTCACAACTCAATGAGGCCTCACCAAACGCCACTTCCTACTCAATACCCGGCACCTCTACCTTACCACCGCAAACATCTCAACCATGGACCCAAAATCCAAACACAAACCAAAGAAGGCCACCAAATAACCAAGAAAGGAAGTTTGTCCACTTCGACCCAATTCCTATGACCTACACCGAATTACTACCCCAACTCATCCGTAACTCTCTTTTGGCTCCTTGTCCGATGAAGCCATTAGAACCTCCATACCCTAAAGGTTTTGACCCAAATGCCAAGTGTGATTACCATGCAGGGGCCGCAGGGCATTCTACAGATAATTGCAAAGCACTAAAATTTAAGGTGCAAGATCTAATCAATGCTAAGTGGTTGAATTTCAAGACAAATACTCCCAGTGTGGGTCACAATCCCTTACCAAACCATGGGAATCCCACAGTAAATGCTATAGAGGAGTATTCGGCCCCGCACTCATAAGACAAGCGACAGATGTCAAGACCCCCATGAGGGTTATCCTTAAAGAACTGTGCAAATCTGGGATGATGGAAGCTCATATTGAGAAGAAGGGGCGATGAAGGTGAAATAATGTGCAATCTCCATGGGAATGTGGGGCATTCTATCGAGGAATGTGGTGAGTTTAGACAGATCCTTCAAGATCTAATGGATATGCATTTAGTGCAAATAGGTCATCTATGGGATAATGGTGGCGTAAACATGGTGGATAAGTGTGCTATTCCACAATTGCAAGAAGGTCAGGAAGCCGTAAACTCTCTGGTCCCTTCCATTGCAAATCCGGTTATCAAACCGTTGGTTATCTATTATACTGAAGCTGCATATGCGCCATCCCCTTGTGGCCCGAAACCTATCACCATTCAAGTTCCCAGTCCTTTTCCCTTCAAGGACACTCGAGCCGTGCCATGGAATTATGATGCACAAGTCCTTAGAAGCAATCCCACGAATGATCAGTCGGAAGTTGCGTCTGGTTCGACTTCTATTGTTACCAATATATCAGGGATTGGGGGAGTGACCCGGAGTGGCCGCGTCTACACTCCCCGAGGAGCTGCGAAGGGACCCGAGAAAGAAGAAGAAAAGGGGCAACCGTAAAGGCAAAGTCAAGATAGGGGAGACTTCCATTGGGAACGAAACAAAAGAAAAAGAAAGGTCGGAAAAGGCGAAGGAGTACAAAAAAGAGGTATCAGATGAAGAAGCTTGTGAGTTCTTGAAGTTTATCAAGCAAAGTGAATACAAAGTGGTAGATCAGCTGAATCGCACCCCTGCAAGGATATCACTTTTGTCCTTATTGATGAATTCTGAATCGCATAGAAAAGTGTTGATGAAAATACTGAATCAGGCTCATGTTTCTCATGACATTACGGCTGACAAATTAGGTGGTATTATTGGCAACATTACTGCTGATAATTATGTCACTTTCACTGATGATGAGATACCAACTGAAGGAATGGGGCACAACAAGGCACTGCACATTTCTGTCAAATGTCAAAAGCATATAATGGCTAGAGTGCTCATTGACAATGGTTCCTCCTTGAACGTGTTACCAAAATCAACCCTTTCCAAGTTACCTTTTGATGGAACTTGCATGAAACCAAGTACGATGATAGTAAGGGCATTCGATGGCACCAAGAGAGAGGTCATGGGGGAAATTGAAATACCAGTTCAAATTGGTCCTTGCACTTTCAATATACTCTTCCAAGTGATGGACATTACGCCATCCTACAGTTGTCTCTTAGGACGACCGTGGATTCATTCTGCTGGAGCTGTGCCTTCTACCTTACACCAAAAAGTAAAATTCATAGTTGATAATAAGGTGATTACTGTATTTGGCGAAGAAGACCTGCTGGTGAGCAAGCCTTTAGACACTCCTTATATTGAAGCTGCAGAAGAAGCTCTTGAAACCGCGTTCCAAGCGCTAGAGATTGTCAATGCCACCTATGTGGAAGAAGGAGCTCAAGGTCTGAAGCCCCGGCCATCTAATGCATCCATGATGATGGCTAAGGTAATGCTTGGAAAAGGATACCAATATGGAAGAGGACTAGGAATGAATGGACAAGGCATCGTGAATTTCTGGGTACCCTGCGAAAACAAAGACAGATTTGGGTTAGGATATAAACCCACCAAAGCAGACAAAAGAAGGGTCCTAGAAGAGAAAAGGGAGAGGAGGTTGGCTAGGTTGGAAAATCGGGAGCCTAAAGCTGAGAGGATCCCCATCTGTGACATCCGACGAAACTTCCGAAGTGCGGGATTAGTGTTTCTGAACCAAGTGACCGCCATCGAAGACGATCAACTCATCAATCATGGTGTCAACTTGGTGTACCCTTGCTCCCCAGATGCAGAACTCAACAATTGGGAGAGCGTTGATTTTCCCATGACTTGTGAAATTGATTCAAAGTAATTTTGTAATGCTAATCCTTTAGCTCTGCCCAAGGCTTTAGGATAATGTGTTGTGAAAGCGGGCTCACATGTTTTCATTTCAATATTTACTATCAATAAATGCATTTTCAGATTATCTTGCTATTTCTCTTTTTCAGCTTTTTGCTCAACCATTTCATTAACCTTTATTCATTACCTTTTTTTTTTTACTTGTGTTGATACCAATAAATGCAGATCTGAGAGTGACTTTCTTGAAAATGATAGTGCTATGACCCCATTATATGATTTTGACCATCCCGTTAATCATGTTGATGAGGATAATGATGACAATTGGGAACCTCTCTGAGCTAATGAGATTAATGGAACAAGAGGCCAAGGAAATTCAAATTTCCATGAAGAGCCAACCGAACGATTAATTTGGGGACGAGAGGATGATAAAAAGAAGTTAAAATTGCACTACCATGAAAGAAAATGAGCGAAGCAAGTTGGTTAAGCTCTTATCGGATTATTGTGATGTTTTTGCCTGGTCATACCAAGATATGCACGGCCTAGATCTGGCATAGTTGAGCACAAATTGCCATTAAAACCAGAATGTCCTCGGTCAAGCAAAAGTTGAGACGAATGAAGCCGAGAGATGTCACTAAAAATTAGAGAAGAGGTTAAAAAGCAGTTTGATGCAGGTTTCCTCGCCGTTGCAAAGTACCCTCAATGGGTTGCTAACATCGTCCCTGTCCCAAAGAAAGATGGGAAGGTGCGAATGTGCGTTGACTATAGAGATTTGAATAGGGCCGGCCCTAAAGATAACTTCCTCTACCTCACATTGATGTTTTGGTGGACAACACTTTGCTCAACATGCATTTTTCTCCTTCATGGATGGTTTCTCGGGATATAACCAAATCAAGATGGCGCTGAAGATATGGAGAAGACCACATTCATCACTCTGTGGGAACCTTTTGCTATAAGGTGATGTCATTTGGATTGAAGAACGCCGAGCAACTTATCAAAGGGCGATGGTGGCATTGTTCCACGACATGATGCACAAAAGAAATAGAAGTTTATGTGGATGACATGATTGCAAAGTCAAAAACAGAAGAAGATCACATAACCGATCTGCAAAAGCTCTTTGAACGGTTGAGAAAGTTTAGGCTCAGACTAAATCCTACTAAGTGCACTTTTGGGGTAAAATCAGGCAAGCTCTTGGGGTTTGTGGTTAGCGAGAAAGGGATAGAAGTTGATCCAGACAAAGTTCGAGCAATCATAGAGATGCCGCTCTCCTCGCACTGAAAAAGAAGTTCGTGGATTTTTGGGAAGGCTGAACTATATTGCTAGGTTTATATCCCAATTGACAGCAACATGCGAGCCAATCTTCAAGTTGTTGCGTAAAAACCAGACAGTAGAGTGGAATGAGGATTGTCAGGTAGCATTTGAGAAGATCAAGCAATATGTCTGCAAGAACCCCCGGTTTTGGTACCTCCAGTGCCAGGAAGGCCTCTCATCATGTACTTGACTGTGTTGGATGAATCCATGGGTTGCGTACTGGGACAGCACGATGAAACTGGCAAAAAAGAGCAGGCCATCTATTACTTGAGTAAGAAGTTTACCAATTATGAGGCAAAATACTCATTGTTGGAACGCACATCTTTAACGCGCTTGGCATGGGCAGCCCACCGGTTAAGGCAGTACATGTTGTGTTGTACCACTTGGTTAGTGTCCAAAATGGACCCGATCAAGTACATCTTTGAAAAACCCGCCCTCACTGGAAGGATTGCACGCTGGCAAGTTTTGCTATCAGAATATGACATTGTCTATGTCACGCAAAAAGCAGTCAAAGGCAGCGCTCTGGCAGATTTCTTGGCTAGTCAACCAGTGGAAGATTATGGGTCTATGCAGTGTGAGTTCCCTGATGAAGATGTAATGGTTTTGTTCAGAGAAGAAAAACCCTCGGAAAAAGACAAATGGACTTTGTTGTTCGATGGAGCTTCCAATTCACTGGGGCATGGAGTTGGGGCCATACTGATTTCCCCTGAAAATAATTTCATCCCAATCACTGCTAGGTTGTGCTTCGACTGTACAAACAACATAGCCGAGTATGAAGCGTGTGCCATGGGAATCCAAGCAGCAGTAGACTCAAAGGTAAAAGTTCTTGAGGTATATGGGGACTCTGCCTTGGTCATCCATCAGCTAAAGGGAGAATGGGAAACTCGAGATGCCAAATTAATCCCTTATCATGCCTACATCAAGAAGTTGATTGAACAACTTGACGAAGTTACATTCCATCACATCCCTCGAGAAGATAATCAGTTGGCTGATGCCCTAGCCACGTTGTCGTCAATGTTCAAAGCAAGTCAGGATAGGGACTTGCCGCTTATAAAAATGGAAAGTCGTGACCAACCGGCATATTGTCAAATGATAGAAGTGGAACCAGATGGGAAACCATGGTATCATGACATCAAATGCTTTATCAAGAGCGAGAGAGTACCCTCCACATGCTTCGAAAATGACAAAAGGACCCTTAGGAGACTCGCATGATAGGTTTCTTTCTAAATGAGGAAGTGCTTTACAAGAGGAACCATGATATGGTGCTACTAAGATGCGTTGATGCAACAGAGGCAAAGAAAATCATCAAAGATGTTCATGAAGGTTCTTTCGGAACTCATACAAATGGGCATGCAATGGCAAGAAAGATACTAAGAGCGGGGTACTATTGGTTGACAATGGAGACTGATTGTTTCAACTATGTGAAAAAGTGTCATAAATGTCAGACATATGCTGATAGGATTCACATGCCACCAGCACCTTTGAATGTTTTAACGGCACCCTGGCCGTTCTCGATGTGGGGAATGGATGTCATAGGACCCATTGAACCAAAGGCCTCAAATGGACATCGCTTCATTCTCGTTGCAATTGATTACTTCACTAAATGGGTCGAAGCTGCTTCTTATACCAATGTCACTAGGAATGTAGTGGTCAGGTTTGTCAAAAGGGAGTTGATTTGTCGTTATGGCTTGCCAAGCAAGATTATTACAGATAATGCCACTAATCTGAATAATAAGATGATGAAAGAGATGTGTGAGAATTTTAAAATTGAGCACCACAATTCCTCACCTTACCGCCCTAAGATGAATGGGGCAGTTGAGGCAGCAAACAAGAATATCAAGAAGATCGTCCAGAAGATGGTTGTAACATACAAAGACTGGCACGAAATGCTACCATTTGCACTGCATGGTTATCGCACGTCCGTTCGTACTTCAACTGGGGCAACCCCTTTCTCTTTGGTTTATGGAATGGAAGCGGTACTCCCTATTGAAGTGGAAATCCCCTCATTAAGGGTGCTGATGGAGGCAGGACTAGAAGAAGCCGAATGGGTCCGACTCGACTTGATCAGTTGAACCTCATTGAAGGAAAAGATTAACGCACTATGTCATGGTCAGCTTTACCAAAAGAGAATGATGAAGGCCTATGCGAAAAAGGTGCGTCCTCGACAATTTCAAGAAGGGGACTTAGTACTCAAAAAGATCCTTCCCATTCAAAAGGATTTTCGAGGAAAATGGACTCCAAACTATGATGGACCTTATGTCGTAAAAAGGCCTTCTCGGGAGGAGCTTTGATTCTCACAAACATGGATGGCGAAGATCTACCATTTCCTATAAATTCGAGCGCATCAAAATGTACTATGCTTAAAAAAAAAAAAAAAAAGGGAAAAGAAAAATGGCTCGCTAAATGAAAAAAACACGAAAAGGCGACCTAGGCAAAAGTTAGAGCGGCCCGCTAGGTTGAAAACTCGGAAGAAGCGACCTAGGCAAAAGTTAGGGTTAAAAAAAAAAGGGTACTTGACACATCCGGAGAAGTGAACATACCTCAGTCCTAAATTGGGCGGTTTAGAGTATCCGGGCCAAACCGGCGCTTTGAATATACGAAGTCTTATCGGGACACACTCCCAATATGTAAAAGCTGGGTCGAATCATATTCAAACAGACAAGGGGATGTTCAAGGTTGCACACATGGGAAATTAGCACTTGTTCATTCAAGAGAGCATCACTCGAAGAGCTGGAAAATTCCGCTCCAACATTTCTTTTGTAAACCTTTTCAATTCGAGTTCCATTTGTACTGCCTTTCTTGTACTTTTTCTGTCTATAATGATAATCCCTTTTTGTTGCAACCCATTGTTGATTTAATATGTATTTTTATAGTTTTATGTTGAGATGTGAAACATGTGACAATATGATAAAAGCATTTAGATTTGCTGTAACAATCTCAAAGGTCATGGGAAACGCAATGAAATCCTAACAAGAGTTGATGAGAAAAGTAAGAATCATCAGGCAAATCATAAGGCCAATCGACGAATGTTCTTTGTTCAATCTCATTTCTGCTGTGGATAAAGTCCTTAAGGGTTGTGGAATTAAGAGTGACTCAATCAAAGCTCTAAAAAAAAATAATAATAAATAAATAAATAATTGTTTACTCAATTTGTTCATGAGAATCCCTACAATAGGGCATTCATTGCATCATGCATCATTTCTAGCATCACATGCACTGTCCCTAAACATCACATCCATTGCATCATTATGCATCCATTCCATTATGCATCGCCTCTGGCATCACATGCATTGTCCTCAAGTATCACATTCATTGTATCTATTGCATTATGCACCATCTCTGGCATCAAATTCAAAACCATTGTCTTTTAATTCTCGGGTCCTCGCACCCATGGTCTTTAATTCCCGGGTCCCCGCACCCATTATCTTGTCATTCCCGGGTCCCCGCGCCCATTGTCTTTTTTTTTTTTCTTTGAGCTTCAGCGGATACCTGACTCTCGCAAGCTTTTTATCTTTTTGCTTTAAGTTTTCCGTTAAGCTTCACGGATACCCGACTCAGTAAGCTTTTTTTCTTTTACTGTTAGGCTTCACGGATACCAGACTCAGTAAGCCTTTTCTTTTTGTTAGGCTTCGGCGGATACGACTCATAAGCTTTTTATCTTTTTGCTTTAAGTTTTACGTTAAGCTTCGGCGGATACCCGACTCAGTAGCTTTTTCTTTTACTCTCGTTAAGCTCCAAATGGATACCCGACTCAGTAAGCTTTTTTTTTTTCCGTCAAGCTTCGGTGGATACCCGACTCATGAGCTTTGTGTCTTTCTCTTTTTAAGTTTTACATCAAACTTCGGTGGACACCCGACTCATAAGCTTTGTGTCCTTTCTGTTTGAGTTTTTGTCAAGTTTCGGCGGATACGACTCAGTAAGCTTTTTCTTTTCATTAGGCTTCAATGGATACAGGACTCAGTAAGCTTTTTTCTTTGTCTTTGTTAGGCTTCAAATGGATACTTGACTCATGAGCTTTTTATCTTTTTGCTTTAAGTTTTCTGTTAAGCTTCAGCGGATACCGGACTCCGTAAGCTTTTTTCTTTTCTGTTAAGCTTCAGCGGATACCCGACTCCGTAAGCTTTTTTTTCTTTTCCGTCAAGCTTCAGTGGATACCCGACTCATGGCTTTGTGTCTTTTCTGTTTTAAGTTTTCTGTCAAGCTTCAGTGGACACCCGACTCATAGCTTTGTGTCTTTTCTGTTTTTCTTTTAGTCAAGCTTCGGTGGATACAGGACTCATGCTTTGTGTCTTTTCTGTTTTAAGTTTTACTGTCAAGCTTCGGTGGACACCTGACTCATAAGCTTTGTGTCTTTTCTCTTTTAAGTTTTCATCAAGCTTCAAATGGATACAGACTCATGAAGCTTTTTATCTTTTGCTTTAAGTTTTCTGTCAAGCCTCATGCGGATGCCCGACTCTGCGAACTTTCTCCTCGTTTAATGTCCTTCGCTTTGCGTCATTTTGCTTTCTAAAAAAAAAAAAAAAAGAATAAAAGGAGCAAGAAATGAAAGTTTTCATGGACAAAATTAAATCAATTCATTTGCTTCCCATTTATTTTAAATATGAAGCAAATGGGGGCAGCTGTTGATACCTAATTTTGTCCATAAAATTTTGTCATTTAATCAAGGATTAATGTTTAATTGCAGTGTTGTGAGCATTTTATTTTCTTGGTCAGTTTTCATTTTAGTTTATTTTTATTGGTCCAAACAAAAAAAACACAAACAAAACAAAATAAAATAAAAAATATAAATAATAAAATACGTTTCCCTTATGTTGTTACAAAGAAAAATGAATGATAATAAAAAAAACAACAAGCTGAAACGTAGCTTTCTCCTATTGTGATTTAAGTCTGGCTCCTGAGCCTGCTGCATTCCTTGGGAGCTGCTGTCATGGAAGGGGAAAGGGCAGCAAGCATTGGGGAAGGAGGAGCTTGGAGCAGAGAGCAGTAAGCACAAATGAGGGAATGACATGGTGACCCAAGCTGGGTCAACCCTGGCAGCCTCTCCACCTCGGACAGGAGGCCTCTGTTTTTCGGATACAAAGGAAAAGGGAAGGCAAGCGGGAGGGGGGATTCTTTCAGAGAGAGTTTTCTTGAAAACCCATATCGATTGCGAAAAAAATCATCGAGAGAGATTGAGGAAAAATTTGACGAAAAGAGAAGAATCCAAAACTAAGCAATGGGATCTTCATCTTTACATCTTCCTCACCTTCACCTCCACCAAATGATCCACGGCAACCCCTCTCCATCTTCAACCCACAAACACAACTTCTCCCAACCAAAACACCACCCAACCGTGACCTCCAACCACCATCACCATCTTCCCCAAGCCTCTTTCCCCCACCATCTCCTCTAAACCGCACCCAACCGAGTCAACTCGCCATCCTCCACTATTCATCTTCATCTTCCTCTCGCCACCTCCATTCACGAACCCCTCTCCATAGCCTCACCCACAAAACTGTGCCCTTTCATCACCAATAACCCACTATTTTCAACCTTCCATTTTTCACATCTATCCTCAATCCCTCAACATCAAACCAAAATAAGAACCACATCTCAGCCACTTCAAATAACCGAACCACCAAAGAATCTCGGTCCACATGTCGGCCGACAAAGGTGCGTCGGCCGACGGAGGCACACCTCGCCGTGCTCCACCGTGATTCATCCTTCACCGTGAACCTACCCGGATCCGGCCAGCGGCTACGCACAGGACACCACGCTGCGCGAATCCGCCGTCCGGCCCACAACTACCTGCCGCTCCCACCACCGTGTCGGATCCTCGCGAACCGGTCGGCCGAACCCGGATCCGCCGAGCCGCACCTCGGTCTCGCCCGGAATCGCGCCGCCGCGTGCGTGGGACCGGACCCGCCGAGCCGCACCTCGGTCTCGCTCCTCCGCGCCGCCACGTGCGTAAGGACCCAGATCCGCCGCTCCTCCGCGCCTCCGCCCATCGAACCGTCGACCTCGTCACCGTCAGCCGTGCTCCCAGTCGAGATCGCGCCGCTGCCGACGCTGGTGAGAGTGAGCTTCCCCTCCTCCATTTCGTTTCACTCTCCTGCTGAATCTAATATTTGAAATTTGTGTTTTGTTTGAAAGAGAAACTGCTGCAAAGCTTTTAGATTTTTTTTTTCTTTCCTTTTTTATTTGGGCTGAGGTTTACTTTTGGGCTTTGTTTGTTTGTTTCTTTTTTTTTTCTTTATTTTATTTGTTTGTGGGTTAGATTTTGTTTGGGGTAAGTGTTATTTAGATTTTTGTGGTTTAGTTTGAAAAATACTTTGATTTTAATTGTCAGTGCAATTTAATTTTAGTTCTTGTTTTATTGGGTTTATTTAATTCAATAATATGATATGTCTTGTGATTAGTAAGCTAAAAAAGGAAAAAAATAAAAAAATAAAAAAATAAAAGATGAAAGAAATAAGAAAAAAATATTAAAGGAAAGTTGTTGTGTTATTGTGCTTAATTTGGTTTTATTTGTATTTACTTGGCTCCTGGTATGACAATGTGTTGTTTTATGTAATTATTTTTTTTTAAAAAGGGAAAACCATTTTAATAAATGCAATGACCAATGATGATGATTGAATAGCGAATGCTATCTTCATTATCTTTTGGGTCATAAGGGTTTATTGAGTAGCCTAGTGCTAACTTAAATCCTGTGCAAGAATGGATTCGTTTTCAAATAAAAATCTTCTTAATTAAAATCAACCAACCCACAATCATTTTCTAAAGAACTACGTGACTTTGAGTTCTCCATTGCACCAGGAGACACGTAGGAGCAGAAATCCATTTCATCAAGCCAAAAAAATAAATTTTCATAATTTGGTTGTTTCTTTTATTTCTTTTCAAAAATAAAAAATGAAAAAATAATAAATAATTACAAAGTCTTTTGTTTAGAGGGTTAAAATAAATATATTTGATATTATTAAAATTTGCACAACTAACATAAGGTACCGTTCTTGGAACGGGCAGTATAGGGTGCTAACACCTTCCCTATCTGTAATCGACTCCCGGACTCAAACTCATTTTCAAAAGACCAGTTTTCCTGATAAAAGGGTTTTTCTAATGTTTTCCCAATTTAAATAAACATTGGTGGCGACTCCATTGATTTTTTAAATTTTTATCTTTTTCGGTCGTCCCGTCGCGATCCCGGTTGCGACACATGGGTTGATGGAAGGTGGAGGATGATGAGAGGCTACGTGGATGGGGTGTTTCTTGACTTGGTTTTAATGGTGGTTGTGGTTGAATCAACTCAGTTGATGCTTCAAGGTGGTTACGGTTGGGTAAGGATGAAGATGGCTCACGGTTTGGGGAAGGGAACTAGGAGGATGAGGATGACATGGTGGGAGATGGTGAAGTGTTAAAGATGAAGGTTGGTAGTAACAGGGAGGTGAGGAGATGATGGTTATGTTAGTTGTGACTATGGGAGGTTGAAAGTGGTTATATGTGCATGGGTGGCATTCGTGGAAGATAGGAGAGAGAATGTGGATGAGTGAAGGTTTTTTTTTTTTTTTTTGGTGTTGGAAGGTTAGGACGTGAATGAGTTAGTTGAAGGGTGGTGGAATGTAGTTATGGTGGATTTAGTTGTTATGGAAGTTAGGTCACGGTGGGGAGAGGTTTGTGAGGATGTGCTCACGGTAGTAGTGAGAGGAGATGGTGAAGGTTGATATATAGTGGTCATGTTTGGAGGTTACGGCGGATGGATTTGTCACGGTTTGGTTGGGTTGCTCACGGTTATGAGAAGATGGTCGATGGTGGAAAAGAGATGATGAAGATGAGGTGGATGGGGTGGGGAGCATTATGAGATGAAGATGGTTTCACGTAAATGGTGGAGGGATGAGGAAGAAGATGGTAGAGATGGTTGAAGGGTGGTTGAAGGTGCAAGGAAGTGAGGTCCCTGGTTTGGAGATTTGGAGGGGTTTTTTAACGTGAGAGAAAAGATAAGGAAAAGAAGAAAAAAAAATGAGTAGTGTGTCTTACGTGAGTGAGTGAATTGGTGAGGAACATGAGTGTGTGCGGTGAGAAAAAAATTAGTGAAATGTGAGTGGGTGAGGATGAGTGCGTGTACGGACAGTGGTGAGTGTGTGCAGGTGAGGGAAAGAAAAAGAAAAAATGAAAGGTGAGTGCGTGTACAAAAGAAAGTGGAGAAAAATATGGGTGTGTCTTTGTGAGTGGGTTACGTGAGGATGGGATGAGTGGGTAACAAAGCAAAAGAGAAAAGAAAAAAATGGAGTGAGTGAGAGTATTTTGTTTTGTTTTGTTTTTTATATTTTCTTGTTTTATTTTTTATTTTTATTATTTTTTACTTCTTTTTTTTTTAGTCCGGTCAAAATTGGGTGTTCATTAGGTTGCCCTCTCTTTACTTGTTTCTTATTAGATAAAAAGAAGAATGGTAGTTTTTCATTTTATCGTCGTAAGAAACGAGTAAAGACATGAACTCTAATTTTGTTCAGCAATGCATAAAAGGATAAATGCAAATCAAAGCAAAAATAATGATAGGAAGTTAAAATGCAATGAGCCGATGCGCTCAAAAGAATTTAAAACGTATGTAGCTGATGCGCTTAACAGAAAGTAAAATGCATAGATTTGACAGAAATTTAAAATGCATGGAATGCATAGAGCCGATGCGCTCAAAGAAATTAATAGAAATTTAAAATGCATGAAATGCATGGAGCCTGATGCGCTCAACAGAACTAAAAATGACAATGGGCAACTGAGTCCCAGAATTTAAAAGGTAATGGGTAATTGAGTCCCGAAATTTAAATGACAATGGGCAACACTGAGTCCCACAATTTAAATGACAATGGGCAACAGAGTCCCGAAATTTAAATGACAATGGGCAACTGAGTCCCGGAATTTAAATGACAGTGGGCAACAGAGTCCCAAAATTCAAAAGACAGTGGGCAACAGAGTCCTAAAATTCAAATGACAATGGGCAACAGAGTCCCGAAATTTAAATGACAGTGGGCAACAGAGTCCCAAAATTAAAAAGACAATGGGCAACAGAGTCTCAGAATTTAAATGATAATGGGCAACAGAGTCTCGGAATTTAAAAGACAGTGGGCAACAGAGTCCCAAAATTCAAATGACAATGGGCAACATAGTCCCAAAATTTAAATGACAATGGGCAACTGAGTCCCAAAATTTAAATGACAATGGGCAACTGAGTCCTGAAATTTAAAAAAATAATGGGTAACAGAGTCCCGGAATTTAAATGACAATGGGCAACTGAGTCCCATAATTTAAATGACAATGGGCAACAAAGTCCCAAAATTTAAAAGACAATGGGCAACAGAGTCCCAAAATTTAAAAGACAATGGGCAACAGAATTCCGAAATTTAAATGACAATGGACAACTGAGTCCCGTAATTTAAATGACAATGGGCAATAGAGTCCCAAAATTTAAAAGACAATGGGCAACAGAGTCCCAAAATTTAAATGACAATGGGCAACAGAGTCCCGTAATTTAAATGGCAATGGGCAACAGAGTCCCGCAATTTAAAAAACAATGGGCAATAGAGTCCCGGAATTTAAATGACAATGAGCAACAGAGTCCCAAAATTTGAATGACAATGGGCAACACTGAGTCCCGAAATTTAAAAGGCAATGGGCAACACTGAGTCCCAAAATTTAAATGACAATAGGCAACTGAGTCCCAGAATTTAAAAGACAATGGCAACTGAGTCCCAGAATTTAAAAGATAGTGGGCAACAGAGTCCCAAAATTCAAATGACAATGGGCAACAGAGTCCCGTAATTTAAAAGATAATGGGCAACAGAATCCCAAAATTTAAACGACAATGGGCAACTGTACTCCCAAAAACTTAAAAGACAACGGGCAACTGTACTCCCGAAAATTTAAAAGGCAAGCGGGCTACTGTGCTCCCGAAGAACAGAAATTAAAAATATGCATCTTAATCCAAAATTTTTTTTCTTCTTGTTCTCATTTTTCTCATTTTTTCTCATTTTTTCTTTTTTCTTTGTTTTTCTCTCTTTTTCCTTTTTCTTCTTTTTTTCTTTGTTTTTTCTCTTTTTTTCTTTTCTTTTTTTTTTGTTCCTTTCTTTTTTGTTTTATTTTATTAAAATTCCTTTGAACAAACGACGACTTTTGGAAAGCTTTGACTAATCAAAAACCTTGTTCACATGTTTTTGCTCGTTGGACCTGATAACCTCGATCCTTCTTATGAGTCATTTATTTCCTTTTTCTTCTCCTTTCTCGCTCTCAGCTCTCCTTTTGAGAAATAAGATGAACCCTTACTTGACTGATTCCTTGAGAGAAAAATTTGCCCCAGTATTTAACTTTATCCTTCATCTACTTGATTCCCTGCAACTACTTGATAACTCGATCACTGTCTCTGTTGCTACTTCCTTCAACACATCTCTCTTTAATCCTTCAAAAATTTTGCCCTAGTATGACCAACTGAATGCAAACGAAATTGTTCCTGTGTAACTGATCAAACGCAATTCAAAATCGCCCTAGTTTGGTGTGCCCTTCAAGGCATTTCAGGCCAATTTTCTTTGATATTTTGCCTATTTATTTACCCTAACTTTTGCTTAGACTGCCCTTTCGGGTTTTCAAACTAACGGGCTCTTTTCCTTCCTTTTTTTTTCTTTCTTTTGCTTAGGTCGCACTTTTGAGTTTTCAACCTAACGAGTCCTTTTTTTTTTTTTTTTTTTTTTTTTTTTGCTCGGGTACCTCCTTTTCCATCAATTGGGGATTCCAAGTTCTCTTCGACCTGAATTGCTCATCAGGAGATTACCCTTAGATGGTTAAATCATAGTGTTGTACTTATGTTTACCTTACTTGAAGCATTACATAACAGACACCCATGAATTCAAAAAGTACAACAGAGAAGAAGCGAATAACTTCCAGATTGTTCTTAGAAGTTTGACTATAGAAATGGTATTATTTACAAAGGATAAAGACACAAGAAGTAGAATAACAATAAAGCCAAAGATTTTTTTTTCATGTATCTACAAAAAAACTACCCTCGTGTAGGGTATCAAATGAATTCGATTCAGGATATGTCATTTACGAACAAAATTGCCCCAGTGTAGGCCATTTAACAACAAAAATTTGCCCTAGTTTGGGGCGATTGAGAATAAATTTTTTTTTTGCCCTAGTTTAGAGACGAATTGAACAGGACAGAGACTTGCTCTAATTTAGAGCCACATTGAACCAAAAATTTTTTCCCTAGTATAGGCCAAATCGAGCTAGAGAGAATTTTTTTAGTATAGAGCCGAATTAAACAGAGTAGAAATTTGTCCTAATCTAAGACAAAATAGGGCAGAAACTCGCCCTGGTGACCAAAAGATTTGTCCCAGCATAGGTTAAATTGAACCAGGGAAAAGAATGCCCCAATGTAGGGCCAACTCGAATAGGGTAGAAATTTGCTCTGGTGTAAGTCTTTTTTTCTTTTTCTTTTTTCTTTTTTCTTTTTTTTTTAATAAAAAAAATAGCAATGAACTAGATACTTGGATGAGCATGACCTTTGTCTCAAAATTAAAGTTAATGAAAATGACAACAACTCATCATTGATCAGAATGGACTTTTTGAGGCTTGTAACGTGGCCAAGGCTAGGGGTTATGAAAGAAAAGATATAAGGCTCAAACAAGTGTTTAAGGGTTGAATGGGACCAAGGATCCTTATTCAAAGTTAAACTTTGTCAATTGCCTTTACGCTTTCAAACACACTTTTTTCTTATTGTTCCTCAATTCTTCCCCCTTTTTTTTCACTTTCTTTCATTCGCCTTTGTCATGACTCATTTCATTTCCTTTTCTTTCTTCTTTTTTCCTTCTCTCTCTCTCTCTCTCTCTCTCTCTCTCTCTTTCTCTTTAGTTTTACTTTCTACCCCTTTCACCTATTTTCTTTTCTCCTTTTCCATTATGCTTCAAAATATTCATCATGGCAATCAACCTTGTTTTGTGCTATCCCCTAGTGTAGGGTGATCCTTGTCCAGGGCTTATTGAAGAAATTTTCAAGCTCAAAAGAAACAATGAGAGATAATGAAAAGATGAATTCTTGTGAAGGATAGAGAAATATGGCCAATCTTTATTTCAAATATTGATTGCTCATTTTCAAAAATTTTAATTTAGAGACAAAAGGATAATGCACACCAAGTGATTACTTCTTTGCTCCCTTTTATTTTTCTTTTTGATTTATTCTTTTTTTGTTTTTTTTTTTTGCAAATGGTACTTGCACACGTGGACTTTACTGACATATACCAAACTAAGAATTGCCAAGAATTGGAGTTCAATGGGATCCAAATATAAGGAAAACACTTCGAAGAAATGAAAGCGAATAAATGTCAAGAAATACAACGTGATGAAAATGAAAGAAAGCAAGATATCCATGCAAATTCATTACACTAATGCTTCAAGAAAGTTATCATAAGTTCAAAACCCAAATGATTTTATTGATCATCGTTTCATGGTAACTACTTGATAAACAAATCAGAATACGAGTCGCTTAGAAATTCTCTAGTGTTGAAGGACTCTAAGGTATTGTTTATAAACCACCACTAAGTTGAACTTTCTGAGATCAACTATTCTAAGCATTTACCCCGTTCCTTCCACCATGATTAGGAATTGGGTTGTTGGCAATATCGGGTCCAGCCTCCTCTTGGATATCAAGCTTCCTATAAGCAATTAACTTCCTCACTGCTGTCTTAAAAGCTTCACAGTCTTCAATGGAATGCCCAGGAGCATCCATGTGAAATTTACAAGTCAAATTTGGGTTATGCCAACTCGGGAATGGTGACTCCATGGGGCGCACAGGACTCCCCGAAATTAAATGGGCATCATAGAGCCTTCGGAATAACTCTACATTTGAAATGGACAATCTTGGAAAAGGAGGTAGGCCTTGAGGACAAAAATGACCTTGATTTTGGAAGTTTGGTCAAGACTGTGGGTGATTTGAAAAATTTTGTGAAGCTGCAGGTGGATATTGGGTATAGGTTGGGCGAGCTGGTGCGTATGGTTGAGGTACAGGAACATTGTTGATTTGGAGTGACTGGGTTTGAGGTGCATTCATGAGAGGGGCGGTTAGGTCAGGTAGATGAGACGGTGCAGAAGGGTAAGTGTTTGGGTTATATGGGGGTGCTCGATAGGCAGGGTAGGATGGAGAATATCGGGGTTGTGAAGGTTGTTGATTTTGCAGATAGCTCACTTCTGGCTCATTTCTCTTAGTGGGAAATCCTTTCTTGAAACTGTCGTCATTATTGCCAATTGGAAATTTGCCAGCCTTTACCAGAATTTCAATCCTTTCTCCAGTAGCAATTAATTCAGCAAAATCTTGGTAAGCAGCACCTGCCATTGTCCCAATATAGGGAGCTCCTAAAGTCCCTAAGAAATATGAGCACATTTCTGTCAGAGTTAACGGCGGTTGCACTTGAGCTGAAAGAGTTCTCCATCTCTGGGCATATTATTTGAATGTCTCCTCATTTTTCTTCTGTAATGTTCCCAACTACTCCCGGGTTGGGGCTGTATCCAGATTAAACTGATACTGACCCATAAATAAATTTGCCCAGTCATCCCAAGAGGAGATTTTTTAGAGGTCCTGTTGGATACACCACTTCAAAGCAGGCCCAGTCAAACTTTCATGAAAGAAATTGCCGAGGAACTTCCAATCCCTTGACCAAATGGACATTTTGGTAATGTAAGTTTTTAGGTGGAAAAAGGGATTGGTGCTCCCATCATACTTGACAAATTCTGGGATTTTAAAATCCTTGGGGATGATGATGTTAGCAGTAGGGCACAATTCTTCTATCCCAAGGGGACCGTAGGTGCTAGGACCCTTGATCACCTTGATTTGCTCCTCCATCTTTTCTATCCACTTTTCTTTCATCTTATCATTCTGAACAGTTGTGTGCCCATTACCAGCAGGAAATCCAGTTGGCATTTGAATGGACATATGTGGTGGTTCCCACGTGAACTCAGCATTATCATGGACCTCATTGCGAATACCTTCCAATGAATGATATCCTTCTCCAATAGGAATCGTGTTTGAGGTTCCTCCCACATAAGGTACCTCAGTAGTGACTCCAGGGTTTGTCTTCATGGAAGTGTTATTCAGTGGGTGCGAGTGTGCCCCGGTTGCTCCTGTACCTCCAACTACCCCCATCAAAGTGAGGGTCTCCCTCATGACTGACAACATTTCCTCAATTCTTATTTGAGATTCTGTCACCTCATTCACCCTTCCTTTCACTTCATCTACTTCCAAACTTAGGTTCCTACCTTCGTTCTCAACTGCCATTGCTGCAAGCAGCCTTGTTCGAGCCCTTGTGTTGTGAACACGGGTTTGATTGATGTCTTTTTTCCTTGGTCTCGTAATGGTTTCTGAACACGGTAACATCATATAAGGAATGAGATGAAATGAATGAGATTAATGTCATGCATAAGATGAAATGAAAATATTTTTCTTGAATGCATGGAATGAAGATGCATGATTTATATTTTATTTTTTTATTTTTTTTAGAATGCTAAAGATGCCATGAAAATGCAAGATGATGTTTTTTTTTCTTTTGAAGAATGTTGGGAATGCCATGAAAATGCAAGACATGAAAAAAATGTTAAGAATGACATGAAAATGCAAGATGATTTTTTTTTAAGAATGCTAGGAATGAAAATGTAAGAAAATGTATTTTTTAAGTTTTTTTTTAATGCAAGAATGGATGGCGTGAGGAAAGAAGAAGTACGCTCCTTTTGTGTCCTAATGGGATGACCTTAAACTTGAGAATTTCTATCCAAAGGATTTATGAGTCCTTCTAATTCGTGAAAACTTTCATTGGGTGGCACTTCTATTCTAAAGGCCTCTAGAGCTAAGTCTTATTTCAGAATGTTAACCATGAAATAGTGGGTAAACCACTAGGTGTGGGACATTCATGAAAAAGGCACACTCTAGATGAGGTTTTCGTGATAACCAAACATGAAGTACATCCAAAATGGCTACCACTACGCAACCTCTACTTAACTTAGGTTTCACTCAGACCCGAGTATAGGGCCCCACTTGAATGTGTGTAAATAATGTGTAGGTGTAGTGGGTGCTGGGAGCGTACAAACCTTTACAATCCTAAAGACTATCCACATCCTGCAAAACAAAGCAAATACAAAATAAATTCCAAAAGTTTTCTACCCTAAGATTCAGATAGTAAAATAATTAAAAAAAGGCATAAAAAATATTTAAAAAAAATAAAAAGGGTAAAACAAACATATAAAGATCATAAAATTTTGCAAAACTAACTTTTATAGGCTTGACTCTCAAGTAGTCCCCAATGGAGTCGCCATCTGTCGCGACCGTCAAAATCGCAGCAGATGATAGCAACTCGTAGATCTTAGAAAATAAAAATGGAGCCGCCACCAATTTTATTTTATCTAAGGAAAAATTAGGATACCCTTCTTTGAAAATGGTCTTTGAGAACCAGATTGGATTCGGGAGTCGGTTATGCTTAGGGAAGGGTGGAAACTTAATCCCACAGCACCCCTAACGCACCCGTCATAAAACGGTACCTTAAGTCAATTGTGCAAATTCTTGATAATCTCAAATATATTTACTTTACCCTTTTTATTAAAACAACACTAAAAAAACTAAATAATTTGTGAAAATTTAATTTTTGACTTGACAGAAATGAAATTCTGCTCCTACGTATTCTCAAGTGCAATGAGGAACTCAAAGTCACGTAGTTCTCTAGAAAATACTTGTGGGTTGGTTGATTTTATTTTAAAAAAATATTTTTGTTTAAAAAAATTGAATTAACAAGTAGTCGCGACTCTGTTAATTATGTCAAGGTTTGAATAGGTGAAACTCGGCGTCACGCTGGAGACGTCACCCATTGAATCATTAAGTTGTCGCAACTCAAATGATTATGAAATTAGCAAGCTGTCACAACTCAACTAATCTTATTTTATTTTTTCTCAAAAAAAATTTAAATATTTTTTATCACTTATTTTTTTAAATAATAATAATTTGAATCATCAAGCTGTCACAACTTAAATGATTATAAAATCATAGGATCAATAATCTATCACAACTCAATCAATCCTATTTTATTTTTCAAAAGGGTTTAATATTTTATTTTTTTATCTTAATTCCTTTCCACTTTTTTTCAGCCCAATGAGCCCATTAACATAACCATTTCTCTCAAAAAGTTAACCTTGTACAACCCAAGATAAGAAAAGAAACAGTAGCTCCATTTCAAATTCTAAACCAAAAACAAACAATAAGAATCATGCATTATAATAAAACAAACAACTTTTAGCAAACCAAAAAAAACAAACAATAAAGAATATAATTATAATAAGATAAACTTTAGCAGCAAACAGGAAAACAAAACAAGGAAACGAACTTAGGAAGGAAGTTCGACGGCGGTGGCTAGGTGCAGCCGGATCTAACTTGGCAGGGAGGACTGCGAAGGTGCGTAGTGGCTGGCTGTGCGTGACGAAATTTTGGAGGCTATGGGTAGTTTCACGTGGTGGTGGAGCTTGGTGTTCGTGAAGGATGCTCATAGTTGGAGCTTGACGGTGTGGAGCTAAGCTTTCTGGTTTGGTTTAGAGGTGGATGATGCGTGGATCTGTGGGTTTGAGGCAGTGCTGCGCGAGACAGAGATGGGTCACGGTGGTCTTGCTTGAGCTCATGGTGAGGGGAGTGAGGCTAATGACGGGATCTGCATATATGGGAGTAGAGAAGTATGTTAGTATTGTGGTGTTGTTTTCGTGATGATGGAGATGGTGAAGGGGAGTTATGAAGGTTGGTGCATGTGGGTGGAGGCTACGGCTGCTGCTATGTTGAGGAGACCGAGTTGAACTCGGTTTGGTGGTTTACTGGGGCTGCTATGGTGGTTCGTTGGAAGAGGTTGAAGGTGGTAAAGGGGAAATGATGGAGGTTATGGAGAAGGGTGAAGAGAAGAAAGTGGGCTGCTTGTTTCGAAGATGAGTCTCGGTTGGAAGGTGATTGTGGGTGTGTGGAGGAAGATGAGGGTGGTGATGGGTTGATAGCAAAATGTTTCTCGTGAATAGTTATTGATGGGAGGTTGAAGGAAGGTGAGGGTTAAGGAAGAGATTGGTTTGAAGGTGGAGGGGCTACGTGGAGAGCTTGGAGGAGGTGTTGATAAGAAGAAAAATCCCCTCGGTTTGGACGTGAGTAATGGTGGAGGTTGATGGTGGCTTGTGGGGTTTTGTTTAATGGTGGTTGTGTGAAAGATGGCTATGGTGGCTTGCTTGAGCTCACGGTGAGGAGAGTGGAGTGTGGTTGATGATGGAAGTGATGAGAGGTTGAAGGTGCAAGGTAGTTTTGGAGGTGGCAAAAGTGGGTAGCGATGGGTTCTCACGTGTGCATGTGTTGATGGAAGGTGGAGGATGATGAGAGGCTACGTGGATAGGGTGTTTCCTGGCTTGGTTTTAATGGTGGTTGTGGTTGAATCAACTCAGTTGATGCTTCAAGGTGGTTACGGTTGGGTAAGGATGAAGATGGCTCACGGTTTGGGGAAGGGAACTAGGAGGATGAGGATGACATGGTGGGAGATGGTGAAGTGTTAAAGATGAAGGTTGGTAGTAACGGGAGGTGAGGGAGATGATGGTTGTGTTAGTTGTGACTATAGGAGGTTGAAAGTGGTTATATGTGCATGGGTGGCGGGCGGGTCGTGGAAGATAGGAGAGAGAATGTGGATGAGTGAAGTTTTTTTTTTTTTTTTGGTGTTGGAAGGTTAGGACGTGAATGAGTTGGTTGAAGGGTGGTGGAATGTAGTTATGGTGGATTTGGTGGTTATGGAAGTTAGGTCACGGTGGGGAGAGGTTTGTGAGGATGAGCTCACGGTAGTAGTGAGAGGAGATGGTGAAGGTTGATATATGGTGGCTGCTTGGAGGTTACAGCAGATGGATTTGTCACGGTTTGGTTGGGTTGCTCACGATTGGGAGAAGATGGTCTGATGGTGGAAAAGAGATGATGAAGATGAGGTGGATGGGGTGGGGAGCGTTATGAGATGAAGATGGTTTCACGTAAATGGTGGAGGGATGAGGAAGAAGATGGTAAAGATGGTTGAAGGGTGGTTGAAGGTGCAAGGAAGTCAGGTCCCCTGGTTTGGAGGTTTGGAGGGGTTTTTTAACGTGAGAGAAAAGAGAAGGAAAAGAAGAAAAATAATAAAAAAATGAGTAGTGTGTCTTACGTGAGTGGGTGAATTGGTGAGGAACATGAGTGTGTGCAGGTGAGAAAAAAAAATTAGTGAAATGTGAGTGGGTGAGGGTGAATGCGTGTACAGGACAGTGAGTGTGTGCAGGTGAGGGAAAGAAAAAGAAAAAAATGAAAAGTGAGTGCGTGTACAAAAGAAAGTGGAGAAAAATATGAGTGTGTGCTGTGAGTGGGTTATGTGAGGATGGGGTGAATGGGTAACAAAGCAGAAAAAGAAAAAAAAATGGAGTGAGTGAGTTATGTGAGGATGGGGTGAGTGGAAGTATTTTGTTTTGTTTTGTTTTTTATATTTTTTGTTTTATTTTTTATTTTTATTATTTTTTTACTTTTTTTTTTTTTTAATAGGCCAAAATTGGTGTTCACATCCCTTCATTTGAGTTAAATTTAACGATTTTTTTTATTAAAAAAAGGCATTTGTTAACAAGTATTATCCGGACACGAAATTAAAATAAAAGATTTTAAATAAAAAAGTATTTAATATGTTCAAAACTTTAAAAAAAAATTAGGTTAAAATTGGTTAACGACGTTTTGAGCAATGCGGCAGGGCACCGTTGGCGCTGTTGAATGGGAGTGTCGTTTATTTGCTGAGATATTTCCCTCTTTCCATTCAACATTGACCTCTGACCTTTGTGACTGTATTTTGTTCTGGATTGGCATGCACTGTCACTGACCTCACAACAACAACAAAAAAAAAGGAGGGAGATGTTTGTTCTTCACCTCCCAAGATTCGCTTTCTCCATTTTAACCCCACCTCCTTCACTCTTTTTCCGTCCCCATTCAATTCTCTTGGCAAACAACCCCAAATTCCCCACCAAAACTTTCCTCTTTTCTGCTCCCAAATCAACTCTCACCACCTCAGAACCCATACCCATAAGCCATGCTCTTTCCCCCGAAGAGACTCATGTAGAGTTGCCTTTAGAGAAACTGTTTGTACCCCCGGAGACCGATGTCCCGGTCGACAGTGCTAGTCTGAGTGCCAGAATCCTGAAGGGTTCCAACATAGTGCTGAGCAAGTATGCCAGTGAGTCTCAGGTGTTACAAGCTGATTTTGTCAAAAGCAGTGTTAGAACCGAGGACTGTCCCTCCGATGGCCTCCCTGAGTTCGCTCTTGTTGGACGCTCCAACGTTGGCAAATCATCACTCCTCAATTCCCTCGTCCGCCGCAAGAAGCTCGCCTTAACCTCAAAGAAACCTGGTCAGTTAGTTATTACTGTATTACACTGTACTACTACTTTCAGCTACTCCAACTACACTCAAATACCACAAATTTTGAAAATTATAGCAAACGACGCATTTAGTATAATACATATAAAATTAAAACCATTTCCATTCATGATTAAATGTAGCAAAGCTTCTCACACCATTTATTGAGCTGGTTCATTAGTAGCATGTATTGTTACATTTCACGGTTTATGTAACCTAACTTTTGTAGAACTGAGTCTATTATTTTGCTTGCCAATTGAAGAAACACAACATGCACCTCCTGAGTTTTTTTTTGTTTTTTTTGGGGCCCCTTAACATAATTCGGAATAGCATTGTGTTTTTGACATCTATATAGTGAATTAGCAATGACTGTTTCCATGGAGTTGCCATTTATGACTTGTAAAAAGATTGGGCAGCCTTCCTGTTTTTTTTTTTTTTTTCTTTGGAGGATTCTTTATCCTCCTTTTTTTCTGTACTTTCCTTCTCTTCTGTCTAATAAATTACCTTTTCTATATTAAAAATATATATATATGGTGTATCAAAAGTTATGGTCTCAAGCATGCATTAAATTCTGCTGCTTGCATCAATTTGGATATCCAAGTCACTCTTATATGTTCAAAACCGCCTCAAGTGTGCTGTTTGGTGACTTGGTCAGTCTTCATAGTAAGAGTTTCAAATTTGATCATTTCATGAACGTTTATTTGATTTAGTTTAAACTTGAACTAGCACTAGTGCATTCTCATCAAGACATAATAAAGAAATTCAACGAATTTTTAACTTATTGGTTAATTTGGTTATTGAGTTTTTCTTTGCTCTATGTGTTCATTGACAATATTAAACTATCCATTTTCAATTCTTTGTAGGCAAGACACAATGCATTAACCATTTTCGGATTAATGATAGCTGGTACCTGGTTGATTTGCCTGGATATGGGTATGGCTTACTACTATATATATTCGCTTGTGCTATACTCTCAATGTCTTACTTTGTGTTAAAGATTTGGGCCTTTACTACATGTTAAAGATTGGAAATAGTGACTAATATGCTTGATATGGACAGACTATTATGATGTGCAAAATCTTATTTATGAAATTTGTGTGTCATACCTTGGAGCTTCCATCCTACTTTTTATTCTCTTAGGTTGATAGATTAATTTTACAAGGTTGGAAATAATTTCATATGGTGTCTTATGATTTTTATAAAGCCTTTTTCTGCGCTACATTATCCACCTTAATTTTTGAAAGGCTCAAGTTCTGTTATGATATTTTATTTGAATTTGTCTTTAGGCCCTGTTTTTTTTTTTATTCTAGTTTGTACTCTTTCTTTAGGACTACTACTGACTACTTATGAACAATTTGATCCTGTTCACTACTCTTAAAGCTGATGACAATTATATGCCATTCTGTTCTCTTCATTAGGTATGCAGCTGCACCACAGGAACTTAGAATGGATTGGGAAAATTTCACCAAGAACTATTTCCTTAACCGGTCAACCTTAGTTTCTGTTTTCCTTCTTATAGATGCTAGCATTCCTGCTAAACAAATTGATCTCGACTATGCCTGTTGGTTGGGGCAGAATCAGGTAATGTATCAATTTTTCTTCACTAGCAAATATTATAATGAAGCTACACATACTTTATGTTTCCTATCAATCCTGCATATGCTACCTGATGGTCATCGCATGAATTTGTCTTCCTACCTTTATCTGTCTAGGTGCTGCCACAGACTACATATATCTAAATAGGATTCCTGATAGATAATAGTTGTTCGGGACATCTGAATTACTGCTACTTCATCTTTATATCCTGTAGTCTGTAGATAAAGTGCACAGGAAAAGTGTCATGCTGAGAATATTGAACTTCATTTATGGAAACTAAAATCACTGATAATTTGATGACATCTATAAGAGGGCTGCCTTTGCTCTGCTAGAACTCATCTATCTATATGAGGACAAATGAGACAAATACGAATACAGTTACAGCTTACATTAGTTATTGCAATTTAAATGTTGGGAAAATTTGATGTAGAGGAGAGCTCATTTCAGGCTGTTAAGAGGGGAGAGCGTCTACTTTAAATAAGGGTTCTGTGTCTTGCATCACACTGCCATTCCCCAGACTCACACTCCTACGTCAATCCTGTTGCATTGATAAGAGCAGTCCACCTCAGGATGGACAAACCGCGCTCTAATACCAATTGTTGTAGACGAGAGCCTACTCCTAAAGGTGAGGCTATTAAGTGGGGAGAGCCTCTACTTTAAATGGGAGTTTCATAAAATGGTTACATGTCTCACACCTAGCCAATATGAGACTTGCGCTCCTGCGTCAAAAGTTAACAGAGCAGAGTTAATAATTTCTTTTGGTAATAAGAGCCGGGTTAATGTAGTTTCTCTTTCAGATCCCAATGACATTAATCTTCACCAAATGTGACAAGCGGAAGAAGAAAAAGAATGGAGGCAAGAGACCAGAAGAAAATGTTAATGATTTTCAGGAATTGATACGTGGCTTCTTTGAAACAGTGCCTCCATGGATCATGACCAGTAGTGTTACCAATCAGGGTCGTGATGAGATACTCCTCCATATGGCCCAGCTACGGAACTACTGGCTCAAGCACTAGTTCCGATAAACATGGCATCCTGTTGTTAGAGCTGGTACGTCAATCTTGAATAAACATGGCATCCAATAGATTTGAATAGCTATTTCTTTTTCTTCTTCTTGGTGCCAAGTAGTAGGAGATTCTATATATTTCTCCAGCTGATTATTATAGTTCTAAATTCATCTAATTTCTCATGAATTTTTTCTTTTGGTAACATAATTTCTCATGTTTATAGTGATAGAGCTATGGCTTTAAATTGATTAACATTTTACATTGTACCAAAAATCAAATGAAATGCATTTTTATGGCCACAAAAAGCGTACATTATATTTCATATTTATTCTCGCAGATACACGTTCCACACAGACCTGCCTGATTACCAGCTAATATGGCTATCAATTTTTTTTTTATTCCATGGTGGGCGATTTCCTTATTGCCCAAGTACCTACAGGGCCTGAAGCAAGTGACATCAAAGCTGGATAAAGAAAGTTGTTTAGAACAAAGCTTGATCCTGTATGTGACACCCTGCAAGCGTGAGGTTCTACTTCCAACCCTGTAGTAAGTCTTTTCACTTGAGGGTGACTTAACTTCATATTTTACTATCCCTCAAAGAACATGTCGTTTTTAACCTTTTTTTTTTCCCTTTAAATTACAAACTCTCTCTTTCTATCAAACTATGTATATCCTCATTTTTAGTTTCAAACATCTTTTCTATTTTATTTTATGCTTTCCTACATTCTAATTGAATTTTAAAAATTCCATGCAATACTTACTAGTTGTTTTAAATATAAAGTTTGGCTTGGCTCTTGTTGGCGGCTGTTATTACCTGCAAAGTTGTTGTGATGTTTGCAATCTATTACTTCTACACATTTAAACCTAGGCTTGGCAATGGGGCGGGAGGGGTGATTTTTTTGCTCATCCTTATTTCCCTCCACACCTAGGATTAAAATCTGAACTTGTCTCGCAAGTAAAATATTAAATCCAGAACCTGTCTTGTCATGTCTCGTATTTATGAATATTTTAAACTAAATTTATATAATAGTTAATCACAATTTTAAAATTAAATAATTATTTTATATAAACTAAAAAATATGTTTAGAATAAGTGTTAAATTAGTGAAAGTCAATTTATATAATTATTTTATTAGTAACTAATAAAGTGTTAAACCACCTCTATTGTGATTGATTTTAAGGCTTATTATTAATTAATTTTATATAAATTATTTATTACTAATAAAAAAATCTCAAGTAATTGTTTATCTTCATATTTTAACACAAATTTCAAAACAACTCCAAACTATTCTGTGTTTTTGGTGCAACTCCGAACTATTCTGTTTAATTTTTTGATAAATTTTAAAATATAATATATGTATGCCATTTTATCAATTATTTTTTAAAACAAATATCATACAGTAAAACTACTGATATTCTCTATATATTTTTCTTATCTTTTTCTTCTTCGTTTAACACATTCTCTCTTCACTTTCTTTATCATTATCTTGCTTCTTCTATTATTTACTCACTTTTTATCACTTCTCTATTTTCATAAATACTTCTTTCTTTTTATTTCTTATGCACACCTTTAGTAAGACATAACATTTAGGCTATGTTTGGTGAATAGGATAAGGAAAACTTGATAGTATTAACTAATACTATCAAATCTTATCAAGTGTTTAGTAGTTTAACCTGATAGTATAGTCAAATCAGGTTAAATCTTTTTATTCTATTATAACTTGATTATTCTATCCTCTCTTCCACCCTCTGATTAGACTTGATAGGATATCTCTTCTCACCCTACCCCTCAACTTGATCCCTTTCAGTCCAAGCCTCTTTTTCTTTGCGAAGAACCTCATCCCCACCACCTGGAACAACCACGATCTCTCTCTTTCCCCGACCAACAACCATCGTGGCTCTGCATGGGTGGGTGATGCAGATCTGGGCGTCTAGATAGCGTGAATGAACTACACAGAACCGTTAACTCCATGAAACGGTGAACACTCAAACACAAACGACGCTGATTCCATCAAACTGCAGGCGATTTTCCAATCGACTTCAAGAGTCGGTGGCTCCAATGCATTTTTGAAAGCTTATGTGCAGAAAAGAGAAGTAACAGGAAGAGTGAACCTTTTGGGCCTAACAGTGGTTTTGATTTGAAAGGGGTGAACAATGTTGTAAGATAACAAGTGAAAAGGCAGAACTTTTTGTTTCTGAAGAGAGTGTGGAATGAGAAACAGATATGTCTGATGAGCTTTCTTTCAAATTCGAACATGGGCGTTGCAAATACTATAATGCTGTTGAGCTTGCTGCTGTTGCTCTCTCTTGAATGGGGGAAAAAACAAGACACTGACAGAGTGAAGGGAAGAAGAGAGAAGGTGAGGAAGAAAAAATATCAATTAGATTGGGTGGAGTGATTGGATAACAACATTTTTTTATTTTTTTATTTTTGGTTTTTCTGGGGACGAAAATAATAAAGGAAACAAAATGGTATTATATTTAATTGATCCAACAATCTGTTATCGCTGCGTGGGTAGGTGACACATATCTGGTCGTAATGTGGCTCGTGTGGTGATGCAGCTGGTGGTCGTCGCTACTCATGGTGATACGGCTGTGTGATTGTAGAGATGGTGAAGAAGGTAAAAGATAATATGGTCATAATAGATAGTTACATATACTATTAAGTTGTTTATATTATTTGCACTAAATGTTTGATAGTATAAGAGTTTATCAATTTATTTATACTATCAGATTTTATCATATTATCTTATACTATCATATTATATATTATCATGTGTACCAAACGTAATCTTAAGGTATATTTGGATTGATGATAAGAGATAAAATGAAGTAGAAAGCGAATGGACTTACGTATCATTGTTGGTAGTATCAATTCCATCATAAACCTCACTTTTTCTTCCCCTAAATTAGAGGAAATGAGATAGAATAGAATGATATAGAAACAAAATGTTTATAATTTTTACTATTTCATTTCATTCCGTTAAAATTTTCAAACAATGCAATAGTAATTTTCATTTATTCTATCATTAAATATTCGAGTAATATAAAAATTTTATGTCATTTCATCTTATCTTATTTCATTCCATCCACCATAATTTATTCAAACATAACCTTAACAATGAGATAATATGTTAGAATAGTTGTAAAAATAGCATGTATTTTTTTTTATACATAAAATAGTATGTATTTGGTTATATGTAAATAGCACGAAGCATCACCATGTCTAAATAAATATATACCTAATATTTTAAGAGTGAAAAGCATTTTCGTACCCGAAAAAAATAAAGGAATCTGTGTTGAATCAAGAAATAAAAAGGCTTCTGATTAACACTAATAATTTTTACCGGGAATTTTGATTGACTTAGTCGCATAGAGTTACTGCCAGAGTGAATGAGAAAACGAGAAAAATGGTCACTTATATGACAGGCGATGCCGATGAGGAAAAAAGGGAACCCCTGCCTATGATATCAACATTTGGCAGCACTAAAGGTGGAATCGACTTTTAGATGCGACGACGAGTAAACAGCAGACGTTTGTCTAACCATAGTTGTGTAATTAATATTATAATTCAATAAATATAATAGTACAAAGTTTTTACTAACAAATAATAAATATAATTACTTTTTATCTAAAAAAGAACACTTCAAACTCTTAATAATATAATTAAAAATTAAAAAAATTATTAAAAAGGTAAATTGGCCCAGGGGCCCATGGTCCGAGCTGAGCACCAAACCATGCTGTTTCCAAATGTCACATTCAAACTTAAAAAGCTTGTAAGACTCCTCAAAAAATAAAAATTAAAAAACTTGTGTGTGTTTAAAAATATTATAAAAATTTAATTATGTTTAATAATTAATTATTATATAAATTTTTTTTTTTATTATAATCGATTATAATAAATATTATTTTTATTTTTACGTTTAGATATATTAACTAAAAATAATTTTAAATTAATATAATTTATTTAATAATATAAAAAAATTTTTTTATACATTAAATTATTAAAATAAATATATAATAATTAAAAAAATTATTTAATTGAAACAAAATAATATTTACATCTCAAAGTATAAAAATAATTTAAAAATTAAAATCATAAATTTCAATTTTCAGTATTATAAAAATTAATTTAATTTTTTTTTATAATGCATTAAATTTCATACAAAAATTAAAATTAATTTTATCAAATATATTATAATACTGTGTAAATAACTTTTTGAAAAAAAAAAACTATTTATACTGTAATTTTAAATATTACCAAACACACACTCTTATAGGATAAGCTTCTAAATAAATAATAAAATTATAAAAAAGATAGAGTCACTACTTTCAATTTTCACTGAGACGAATTAAAGAAGACAGAGGAAAGACTGGAGAGATACTAAGACTTTGCCATTGCAGGTTTACATTTTCAGACTTTGTTACTTGATGAGAAACTCAAACCATAGAGAAAATTCGAGGATAAGTTGCTGAATCTGTGAGTGCAGAAGCAGATACCTGCCTTGCCGAATCTAAGGTGCAATGCCGTCACCTTTGCGAGGTTCTCCTTGCTCCTTCAAGCAGTTCGCATTCTTCATTGCTGATGGTATTGACGGCTTCCTCTGCAGCTGGTGTGGTGCTGAAAGCGGATCGAGAGTCAGGCGAGTCGGACAATTTAAGCATATTTGAACGGATTTTACCAGTTTGATCCAAAAAACGGTTCAAAGTTAAGACCAGATAAACCCAATGGCTGGTTCGTGACTTTTCTGGCCTGATCATCCGAGCCGGACCGTACAACTATGCGTCAAACAATCAAACACATCATGATTCCCTTGAAACTTTGAAAAAATCCACGCCGATTAGTCAATGCAATTCATATATATTGATAATTTTGCAATGAAAACAGCCTCATTAATTGCTAAAATGGAAACTAACATCTTATCCCAGTAACAAGTTCTTCATAATCATACGGATGAAAAAACCGAGAGCTTTCATCTGACAACAAAATTTGATTGATAATATGAGAAATAAGGAATACAGCATAATTTATGCTACTACTACTGAACTACCCAAAAACACTTGAGACTAAACGTAAACAAAACTCAGTATACAATGATCCAAATCTCATCACTGGAATTCCGGAAATTCGATCAAAGCAAAACATAAAAAAATCACCCTTCAAATTCTTAGGAGGCTGCAGCGACGGACTTGTTCCTGGGGGTTGCTTGAGTACCTAAGTCAAGGTGAAATAGATATTCAGCATCCATGCAACTTAGATTAAATGTATGAACTAGAAAAAAATAATAATAACTCGGTTTGAAGAATATAATTAACCTTCTCTGAAGTTAGTCTTGAACCTACGGGGAACATGACGGAGATACCTCATACGGCCAGTTCCTGTTGTTTTTCTTCGGATAGCCTTCACACTCCAATTGTCTGAATTCAACAAATAAGAGCTCATCAATAAGCTCTACTGCACTAAGCAGTTGGAAGTTTAAAAAATAAATCACATCAAAGTTTTAAGAAATCAACAAACCATTATAAATGGTAAACGTTATAAGATAATTGAAAGAGGATTGCCAATGGTAACAAGCCAAGGCCAAGATAACTTAAACATAAATAATATGTGCTACAGATCAAGATAGCTTCAGACGTCAATAGTCCACAGTTATTAAAAAATCAATGCCAAAAGGAAGCACTGCTGACAAAGATAGATAAATACACCCAGATGATAAATGGAAGCAGTAGCCAATAACCCTGAACGATTATATGTTAGGACAATGTATCAACCACCAATTCACAGATAATTCTAAATTAAAGCATACCTATCCTTTCTAATCTCTCAGATATTTTATAAAATGGACTTCCTATATACATAACCAATGCTCACATGAATTGCTAGCAACCCAATAATTGCAACGTTGATTCATTCAGATGTAAATTGGGCAAACACATCCATGTTGACTAGGAAGGATATCTCATATCCGATCCAAAAACTAGCAGTTCACCCTGCCAATCCTCTGAGGTCCATATAACTCAAATTTCTCCAAAGAACTATGTGTCAACGTAATGGATTGGTTCAATCCAAAGCTTTAGATAATAGGTGCAATCCAAAGAAACAAACCATGATGGTTGTTAATCATTCTAGTTCTACACACTCCACAGTCTCACAATGCATCAATCATCATGCTCTATTAAAGGGTAGATCATGGTTCTGTCACCCACTATAGATATACAGAGTAGAGTCCGTGTCCTAACTTGTATAAAATCATAATCGGATCAGTAATTTTCCAAATTCCAAATCCAACAACTACATAAAATTCAATAAGTCATCCTTAAGTTTAGTGTATCTCAACAAAATTGAAGCACTGGTAATAAATAAACTAAATGAACAAAATGATATATAAAGCAATTAAAAATTGAATAATAGCTAGAAATCTATTTCTTAAAAAAGAAAAAAAAAGATGAACAAAATGAGAAAGAAGTTACATTTTCGGACGCGGCTTGCTGGATAAGCACAAGCGGCGCATCGACTTTTCTGGATGTGGAAGCTTCTGCGTCCGCATCGCACACAGAGTGTGTGCGTCTTGTTCCTCCTCTTCCCAAAGCTTCCCGTTCCTTTTCCCTGTCACATTACACACAATCACAAACAGTATTCATTTATTGCATGCGCTGGAGAAAATTCACACGGATGCAGAGAGAGAAAAAAAAGTCACCATTTCTTTAGTTGCAGAAACCCTAGAACTAGATGCTTAGGGCAAAAGCTTCTTAGTACTGCGCGGTTATGGCGTCTATATAAGTATGTGAATGAAGCAAATTAGGGTTTATTTATTTGATTCGGGGCTTTATTTTATTTCTTCGGCCTTGGAGAGGATCCGAGACTTGGTGTAGACTGGGGTATGGATGCGGTTTTACCAGGTTTTAGGCCTTATTGGGCTTTCAGAAATGGCTTAATGAAATTATTTTGGGTACAGAGTGAACAAAAAAACATGAATAACAAAAACTTTAATTTAATTTTAGTAACCAAAAAATAAAAGAGAATAACAAAAAATTTTAATTTGAAAATAATATAGATATAAAAAGTTAGCGAATGAATAAGAAAAGTGAAGAAAAAATGTGTTAAATAAAGAAAAAGAAAGAGAAAGATATCAAAGAATATGTTGCATTGTACTACGCATAAATTATTTGTTATTTATTCTTAAAAAATATGAAAATGATGTATTCTTATTTAGTTTTGAGTAGGGGTATTCATATCCAAATCAATAAAAAAAAATTGAAAACTAACAAAGATTGAAATGAATTGAATTATTTTAGATGAAATTTTGAAAGAATTGATCGATTCGGTTTAGTTTTTAATTCCATTTTGTGAAATAGATCCAAACCGAATCGAATCGATTACTACACTATATATATATATATACTTAAATGTCCCTATAATATCCATAAAATTATGTTTTCAGTCCCTATTATAGTATTATGTTTATGGAATTCCCCCATTCACCATTTCTTCACGTTTTCAGCACAACACCTTCACCCCTCCATTCCTCCCCACCTTCACTACTTCACCCTCCCCCCACCTTCACCCTTCCCCCCTCCATTCCCCATAGGCCGACCGCAACGCAAGTCCCCCTACCTTCCCCTCCCCCATTTCGGCCTCCACCACGCAAAGCAACCTTCATCTCCAACTTTCACCATCCCCCTCTCCACCCATGCTCCTGCAAACCCCATCCACGGCCACCGCGACCACACCCAGATCTGTGATGCTATTTATGATCTCTCTCTCTCTCTCTCTTTCTCTCTCTCTAGGGTTTCTTTCTCTATACTATTTATGATCACACTTTGACACGCTCCCTTCACCAAAATCAGGTTCTTCGATTTCTTCATCTTCGGTATATCACTCAGATTTTGAATCTCCAATTCCAATGCGTGTGGTTCTTCGTTGATTTGAATCATTTTTCTTTTCGATTTTGCAGATTGGAGCAGGTTCGAGGGATCGAAGATGGTTGTTTCGGAGCCAATCACGCTGGGGCAGGTGTGTAACACTATGATTGTTCGATTCGATTATGAAATCCAAAAAAGTGCTTATTTTCAATTTGATGTTAATTGTAGTGACTGTTGAAGGGTTCAATCGATGTGTGGTGGTAGTTCTTAGTGGTGATTTGATTTTCCTGATTTGCTTTGGCGTTGTGTTGTTTACATCTGATTCTTATCAAGTAGTGAGGTTATTGAAAGGGAACTTTTGGTGTTGGACAATAGGCATAACTGTCATTCAATTAGGATGTGTATTAAAAGTAATGAAAATTTATTTTTAAGTTGGAAGATACACAGTTATGTAAGTTGAGCAGCTAAACCTGTCATAGTGGATCATGATAATAGTATGCTATGGTACACAGAATGTTGGGTGGGGGTTTGTTTTTATGATATTAAGCAACATGATAAGCCTATAAATGTTTGGGGGAAAAACATTTAGGACTTTAACCTGAATAATAGTATAATTTGTAAAATAAAAATATTATATGCAAGTCAACTTCTATGATGTTTGTTCAAATTTGAGTATATTGACGTGGAGTATACCTAAATGTAAGGAAAACTTATATTTTTTAAAAATCGAATCATTCAATTCAATCCAAACTGATTAAAATCGATTTGGATTTGATCCGTTTAGTTATTGAAATTTATCTAATCCAAATCAAACTGATGATACTTATATTATTTGGATTGAGTGATTTTTTACCTCAAAATTGATCCAAATCAATCAAAAAACACCCCTAGTTTTGAGATCCCCAAGACAACCGAAGAAGAGAAATCAGTAAGCAAACTCAAAGATAAACCTCAAAGGAGAATGAAACAGCATATCATAGTCCACATTAGCACATCTTTTTTCCAGAAAATCATCACATTAGTTTTACTATTGAAAATTATGAGCAATGAATGACTCTTTAGTCTTTGCAATCACAGCTAAAAAGTGACAATGTCGCGGACGACTGTGAGGTCTGGTACATAAAATAATATACTTATTAAAGTGTCTCCATTAACTAAATATTGGAGTTTTTTCTACTGGCGACACATCAATAATACTCATTAAATAATATACTTATTAAAGTGTCTCCATTAACTAAATATCTTCCATTTTTTTGTTGTTGCATAATATCTTTCATTTTAAATCCATTCGAAGAAAAGTATTTTTGTGAAATAAATTTTTGTGAATTTTATGATTGGCTTCATTTACTATTGTGAATGAGTAATGACCGTTAAATTTTTCAACTAATATTTTTTTTTTCATTCTTTTATTTTGAATCAAGATCCTCTCTAGTTTAAAATAAACTGAAAAAAATCTTAACATTTAAAAATTGTTTTTTTTATGATAAAAATTTTAAAAAATATATAGATAGATAATTGTTAACCATTAAATTAGTAATTGCACATCTCTCTAGTTTCTCTTGGACTAGAGAGAATTTTGATCCCTTAATTTCACATGTTGGAGTAAATAGTGTCTAAATTGGAAGGTAATATTTGAAACCCATTTAAATTAGAAGTCAATATTTGACATTATTAATAATTATTCCCTTTTATACCAAAAAAAAAATTATTCCATTTTCATGTATAATATTAACTTTTGATATTAGCATGAATCTGGGTAATTAAAGAAAGTAAATTTCCTAAACCTTATTTCGGGGTAAATATTGATGAAAGAGAGTATTTCGGCCTTCAATTACTAAATAATTTTTAAATAATTCTAAATTTTGACGTTAATAAATGGTGTTCTCTTAAAGTTTTTGCATGACAGATTGTTCATAACAAATTTGAATATTGGAAAAATGAGGTTATTAAATACCATTAATGATGAGAACAGATTTTTGCATGACAGATCAACCATTTACTAAAATGGACTCAAAAAATTTTGAATACTTTGTAAAAGGCCTAATTATTTGGGTGCTTTTTACATATGGTATGAGTGTTTTGAGGAGATTTAAATTCTCTTATATATTTTTTTTATGTGGTTAAGTAGAGGTGGGAAATAGACATAAAAATTATAAAAAAAATTATAAATCATAGTTAGGTCTTACTAATAAATACTTTTGTGTATATATCTTTTTTTTACTTCACTATATGAAAGAAAAATGAAATTAGATGATGCAAATCCGTTTTGCAATATGGTAGCAGAATTTCATTGTGGTGCAATATAAGTAGGGGTGTCAAAATTGATCAAGTCTGATGAGTCGACTCAAATAACCCAATAAAATAGATGGATTGAGTTAGTAAAATATCAGCCCAAAACTTATATGACTCAAACGGGTTGAGCCTGAATGGACCGGGTCAGTATATTTTTTTAACACTATATAAAACTAAATGAGTTAGATTAGACTAACAAAATTTCAGCCTGAAACTTACATAATCAGAATGAGTAAAAAAAAAAGACCCGACTCGAATGGGTCTGCCTGATTCATTTTGATACCTCTAAATACAAGTCACCGATTGCTTCAATACATTATTAAATTGAAGGTAATATTCAGCTACACTTCTATGTTACTAGGCATTTCATAGGTATAATATTGATGCTGTAGTGGTGTTGTAGGCTGCATGTTTCATAGTGAGAAATTGAGAATTGTCTTGAGATTTGAGCATGAGGAATAATAAAAGGCAATTTCTAAGATGTTTTGTGTGAGGCCAACTTCAATATCATATCTCAATCAAGAGTCCAATGGTGCCACATGCCGCAAGTGAAGCTATCACAAGCCTGACTGCCATGTGTTCCTGATTTAAGCAATTCTTTTCCTTTTTCCCCCCGAAAAAAATTCCACAACCCGACCCGACCCGACCTCATTTATGATTTTTTTAGATTTATTTTTTGAAATGTCATATTTATTTTTTTCCTTTTTCCCCCCTTATCATATTTATTTTTTAAATGTCAATTTATTTTATTATTTATTTTGTTTTTTTATGTTGTTTAAATTTAGAAATAATAAGTAGGTTTTAGCTTCAAATTTCTTTTATTTATTTGTCCGATTAATTTTTTAATTAATTTTATGCTTTTAATTTGTTTAGTTTACGAGTTTGGTTTTGCAATCACAATAATAAGTTGATAATCTCTAATGATACTATTTATGTAGTTAAATTTGTCATTTTTTATTAATGTCAAATTCTTAACTTTCCAATTTTTCAACTTACTGTATGGATTCCATTACACTTCCATTTGATATAGTTGTTATACTATTATGATTATTTCAAGGTTTTAAATTAAACTTACAAAAAATTTCTTATAAATTATTACATATACTTATTTAATAAAAATATTTTTATTTAAATTATATTTATTTTATCATTTAATTCTTAATTTACTAGTAAATCAATGAATGCAAAATATAGCAATTCCAATAATGGTTGCATAGTGATGGCAGCGGATATCAGCAACCTCAATAACATGAGTAACGCCTTAGAATCAAGCCTAATTACTTAATGGGCCGGAAGCTCTGTAGTCTGCATGTAAATTGGTTATAATTCCCACATAGTCACAATGGCCGAAAACCCATTCTCCAAGCTCGTATCTAACCAGACAACCAAAACTGGATCTTCCTAGATTCCATATGGAGCTGTGGTCCATATCATTGTAAAACATTAATAAAAGGAAATGTGAACAATGTACCCCAAAAAAAAAAGACGAAATGTGAACACTACTGCTTAATAGCTTCTTTAATTTTTTTTACAGAAAAAGCAATTAAATTGTCATTATTGAGTAGAGGTTAAAAAAAAAAGAACGATTTTTTTCATTAAAAAAATTATCATTTTATGTTAAAAAAAAAGAATCATCTCACTTATGACTTATCACGCTAGTCATCTCGTCTCACGTAAATTAGATGGCTTTTACAGAACTTGAATTTTCTCCCTTTACTCAATAATAATAAAGAATCTTGTTATGAGAAAAAAAGACACAAATTTTATTATAAAAAGATTCATTTATGTTAGTGTCCAACCATTTTATATAAATACACTTTATGTTTTTTTCCCCATAACATAACCCTCTCCTATTAATAAGTAAAAGGAGAGAATTCAAATCCACTTTTACCAAAGACTTCTTGAATTTAAGTATATGAATGAACACCTAAAATTACTTACTATAATAAGTTATATTAATTTATAAAATGGTCCATTAATTTATTTATGGTTGAGTCTTATTATTATTAATTTTTTTCAATTTAGTCCTTTCATCCTCTCTTCCAAACCCTTAGCCACCCTTCTTCTCTGCCTTCCAAACTCCTCCTCCCCTATCACATCCCACCATGGAGGTTTCCCCATGGGTTGCTTTACCATCTGCATCTTTAGAACCCCAACATCCCCAACCTCTCTTCTTCTTCTTGGGATTCATTTGTAAAGTACCAAATCTAAGTCAAAGCACTTCAACCAAAAATCAATTATTGAATACCATACATGTATTTAAAGGAAAAAGTAGGTTCCATTATGAACTAAAAAGTAGGTTCCATTATTAACTTCCACCATGATTCCAAAAAATCTCACTTGTTTTTTCTGACTTTGATCCTCTGAGTATGAGCAGCTATAATGCACGGATACGGGTACGGATATCGGGTACAATACAAATATGGTACAAGAATACGACTTTTGTTAAAAAATTAAACTAATATTTATTAAGTATCTGAATATCTGGTACTAATATAAGTATATATCTGATACGGGTACGACAGATATTATGAAGTACCCTTGTTTCATAGATGAGCAGCGATGGCACTACCATAGTGGCCAACATGAACTACTTGTCGTCCTTCACTAGTTTGAAGCCTTCGACCTTGATGTTGGGTCGCAGTGAAGCATGGATCTAGTCACTATGATGCCATCACAAATCTAGTACGCAAGGGTGAAGGTGAAAGTCACAGATCTGTGCAGTGGTGGGTGGCTGCCGGAGGAGTTCCAAAAAAAGGTGAAGGTGAAAGTAAAATTTGATTAGGGACTAAACTCAAAATAATAATAATAATTGAATTCAATAATGAAAAAAATTAATGGATCATTTTATAAATAAAGGACCAATTTGTAAATATAAATTTTTCTTACTTACCTTCTTATCAAGTTGCTGATAATTAATTCCTACCATTCATCTATTTTTTGCCCATCTAACAGGTAACAGCCTGGATATTCAGGATCATTGATGGACCCAAGCTGTAGGGTCCATCTGATACACATCTTGTAAACTATTCACGTCTTCAATGATACTTGAGTTCTTTGAAAAGAATTATGTAAACATTGAGTAAAGTATTTAATACAATCCAATCATAGTGCGGGGATAGCTCAGTTGGGAGAGCGTCAGACTGAAGATCTGAAGGTCGCGTGTTCGATCCACGCTCACCGCAATTTCAAATTTTCACTTTCACTTTTTGTCAAAGTATAGGGTACAGCATACATGGAAAAAGTTAGAAATGGTTTTTGTCAAAGTATAAGGTACAGCAAAGGAGGAAAAAGTGAGAAATGGATGCAGGATACGAGTTGTTGATTGTTGCAGGTTGGGGGAATAAATGCTTTTTCTTTTAGGTCTTTTGAGATCTTGTTAGATTCATACGCAACAGAGTCAGAGATGGTACTAAAAGGAAAAACTACTAGATATTTGTATAGATTCAGTGTCGGCTGGAACTGGAACCAGCTTATAATAAGCAACTCGTGTGTACCTTTCTTTTCGTCGTCTTGTCCTAATTCCTTAACCAAAAAGCATAACAATGAGCGTTCCCTATTTCGCTGGCGTTCTACATCACTAGATTTTACTTTATCTCTTTATTATGGGCACATTATTATAACTTTGGTTACCCTACTGTCGTTGAAAACTCATCGGAGGGACAATAGTAAAGGAAGCATAAAAAGGTGAAACAAGAAAACAACGACTAGTATGTAGATGAAGCAAATGATGGAAATCAATAAACAGGATATTAGAATAACTGGATTTAATTTCATCCCACGATTGGACATATGTCATATTAAAATAATTGAGTCTAATTTCACTCTAAAAAATTAACTCATGAAAAAAAGATTGTTATTATAAGTAGTATTATACTATATGATTAATTGATGTAGGAATTTAACAAAGGAAATTAGGAAGAGAAGAGTATACATTATCATTTGGTGGTGCTTGTACTCTGTATTCTTCTAAAGATTGTAGCACCACTTAGCTATACAGACGATCACTCCTCATCTAATAATTGGTAAGATTCTTAAAGCAAAAGAAAGTAAACAAAACGTGTGACCCTGTGGTTCAATTGGATTATTTTTTTAAATAAAAAAAAATAGAGAAGGATATATTTCTGAATAATGAGAACAAAAATAAAAGTAGAAAATCATCGAAGCTTAACTCAAGTAATGACAAAAGTTCATTAAAGAAAAGAAAGTAATAAGACAGTAGTTATGAGTAAAAATTGTATATTTAATCATGTTGAATAAAAAATTAAAAGAAAAATATGACAGTATCTGAAACTAATGAATATATATGACTTGACACAGTCAGGGATTAAAGAGGATTTGAGTGAACCTTTTTCCAATGCCAAGTAATTTACAGGAAACAAATGAAAAATAGGCATTTCTCTATATAGAAGTAAGAAAGAAGATCATCCTTCTTTTGATTTGTCTCGTTAGGTAGTATATATGTGTATCGATAAAAACTAGAATTATATAGGAAGATGGGTAACTAGTATCACAAAGATAGAACTAAGTAAAAAAAAAAGAGTGTCAATAAGATAGAAAGTGCTTCTGAGAAAGCTTGGATTGGATAGAAGAAAGCTTTTTTTTCACTATGATAGTAAGCATGCCTTAAAGTTCAAGCTTCATTTTAGAGCTTTTATATATAACAAGCAAGTGAATGTCAAGGACTAGGATTTGTTTTGACTTTTGATTGAGAAGTTCATTAACTAGTTAGCAGAGTGGCAGGTCCCAATCCCAAATTTTGCTTGGTATCTAACATTAACAGTGGCACACAGTCATAATCTCCTAATTAATTAAGCCAACGACGAGACTGTCATTCTCCTATGCACACATCCATGCAAGAATGACAGGCGCCCCCACAAAAGACACTAATTACTTGGAAGATCAACGTCGCTGAAATATATGCAGCATAAAGAAAAATGCGTGCTATATTTTATAAAAGTGATGTGATATTGCAGATTGTAAACACATTAGATAACCACATTTTAACAAATTGGTGTTAATTCAGATTGTAAGTTATTATTATTATTATTATTGTAAGAAACTAAATTTTCATTCAATTGCATCGATATAGAAAAACTTGGTTGAATTAGTTCGAAGAGGGAAAAATTCACACAACGCAAGAACTTAAAAAAAAAGGTATATATACATTATTATTAAGAGCAGAGGTAATCATTATAATTAGCATATCTTGTGTTGTTTTAAATTTAATATTTTGTCATATATGCTGCTTTTATGGAATCGGCCTTCTGCAGATAACTTAAGATTGCACAACTTGAATGGCTTGAGACTCACTAGATTTTAATTATAAATCTGGTCGGTCTTTGAGTTTTATTTTACTTAAATTTTTACCATATATTATCTATAAGGGGTGGTACAAGTGATAAATAAATTTGAACTTAACTTTCAAGAGTCCCTTTGTAATGCCAAAGGTTTGAGATCACAAAAAAAAATACATTTGCTATCAAGGACAAACTCGATATCTCTCACACTCAGAGTGTGAGAAAATCTCATAAGAGTAGAAAAAAACAATAGACGTTTAAGTTTGAATCTTTTTTAAATTGACAAAACCCAACTCTGTAATTAAGTGTAATGATTTGTCAGGCATAATCAATTAGTATATACTATTAATTTGGACAAATAATTCTTAATTAAACACAATCTATCATATTCACTCAAATCAATTATTAAACATGTGTAAAGTTATGAAATCTCATGATAAAAATGTATTTATCTTTAAAAATATTTTTATACATGCCAAATAATAATGTAAGTGTCTAAGAAATAACATGATAAACTATGATTACTTAAAAATTTCTCTCATTGAGACTATATCATGCTTTGCTGCGCAATAATTAATTAGGATAAACCAAATCAACAATTGGCATGGAGAAGTTGCAGCATCTATACGTACCTGATCCATTTGTCTTGGTCCTTGTCTTCTTCAAGCTACTACAGGAACAACTTTCACTGAAAGCATTTGGCCTCTCAACTAATATTACTTGGCCCTAATCTTCCTTCCAAAAGATGTATGAGTACTCTTATACCCACCCCAAGAATTAGTGAAGAAAACACAAAACCCTTTAAGAAATAACCCAATATCCGCTTGTGAATTTTCCATTAAATTGATATCACGGGCTGTGGACGTACGTGTATGTGTTGGAAATCTAGTTTAGGTTTCAATTAAAGCAAAATGAGAGATTAGGCCCCTATCAACCAGTTTGAAGCAATTGCTTTAGAAGGAGTTTTGAACATAATTAAATTGCATCTTATAGTGTTGCACTTAGGAAAACCAACAACTAAGGTGGTCCTGCTAAGGTGTATAGCATCCACAAGCTTGATAGGGCAATTCACAAGGTACTTACACATGGTGCACATGGAGGGTAATCAGTTTAATCAGGCTTCAGGACCATCGTAGTTTGATCGGTTAAAAGGCCTTATGTGTGTGTGGTCCAAGACTCCAAATTATTGATTATCCTAACGGCTTTGATGAATACGACCATTATATTCTTTTCTGACTTCTTTATTCTTATTAACTATTGGACAAAATTTAATTTTATATTCTTATCTTCATTATATTTATTTTATTATTTAAATTATGACATATATTTATTAATATTTTTTTTTAAATACTCACATATTATAACTTAATTAATAAAATAAATATAAGGAACATATAAAATTTAAATTAAATTTTGTCCTTAACTATTTTTTCCTGATTTTTTTATACCCAATTTATTGATCTTCAAAGTTTAATTGGTGGTTCACATCAAAAGAAATCATTAAATGGTGGCTGGGAGGAGTCAGCATCAAGTCAGATGGCAAGCAGTTATTTGTCAACGAAAAAGTCATCAATCAAACACTCCAAATCTGCGATTAGGGTTGGATCAAATGATTGGTATATTCCCTGGAATGTCTGTCAATGAAAATCAAATTTTATAAGTCCGCCGGTTAGTCTTCTTATACGTTAGTTTTATGGGGATTTTGAACTAACCTTCACGGAATCTAAGTAATGTAATATAAAATATAGTTAATTCATTTATATAAATGATTAACAATATCATTTCTTGTAAATATTAAATTAGTTATATAAATAATTAATAATTTATGATTAATAATTTTTTTGTTAACATGATTAATTATATATGAATAAGTGATTAATTCAATTTAATAATTAATAAATTTAATTCGTGTACCATACCCTTAGGATTAGGTAAAGCGCACCTTATTTTTATTTGTGAAATTGGATTTGGAAAATTTAAAATTTGTAACCTGGCGACTATAAATGATATGTGTACCATATAGGTAATATGTTAATAAGCAGTGGCGAAGTCATGTCCAGAAGTTAAGGAGAGCATTAGTAATTAGTAATGACATACGAAGAGAATTAGAAGCAAGTACAATAAAGAGAATGCAAGAGACCAATAATAGCTAGAAATAGAAGTAGCAAAGGCATACAAAGAGAACTATTAGAGATTTCTAAATATCAACCTCATGAAAGAAATTGTGGAAGGAAAATTAAAGAATTAAAAAAATATATAAGAATTATGCTAGAGAAATTGGAGAAAAGTATTAGTTAAAGTAAAAATAGAAGTTTCGTGTCTAAAAAATCTTAGAGTGAGAGTGGAAAAATAATGAGCACATATATGGTCATGGAAAAGGAAGGTTGGGTTGTTGTCAAGGAGGAGAGGATTAAGAAAAGGGATAACTTTCACTCTTGTAATTATACCAGGTGTCAGTCTGCATCAATAGAGGATTGAAAAAATCTTGGCAGTCTATTAGGTTTAAATAACAACACAAGGGTGATAATATTATCGCTTTAGCGTTACTAAATTCTTATAGTTTTTTTCTTAACAATACTTTTTTTTTTCAATTTTACGGGGAGCCTATGCTCTCCCTAGGGATGGAAATAAATAGCCATTGGTGTCATCAGGGCTGTGGCACTTTACTTATTTTAGGCTGGCTTAACTGCTGTTTAGAAAATGAGTCGACTTTCAGCGCTTTTTAAAAGCTTGTTTATTTAAGAGGTCAGTCGACCTCTCAAGAAACTTGTTAGCTATTAGTAGCCGACATGTTTATATTTATTTATAAAATTATATTCTATTTTTTTTTCAATGGCTTTCAAGGCCTGCATTTAAAGTTTAAGCTCTATTTGAGGCTATATATAAAGTTTTGACTGTTGCTATTTAGAGCGCTTAATATAAATCAGCTTCTAAATGACTTTCAGTAAGCCAGCCAGTGCTTTTTAAACAGTCGGCGGACCCAAAAAAGACTTTAATGTAATGTGCCAAGTTCGCAAATATTTAGAATACGTGCCTGTTTAGGGTGAAGAAGTCGACTGACCTACTGTTTCATCCCTAGCTCCCCCTCATTTGAATGTGACTCTGCCACTGTTAGCAAGTTTTAACAAGTAAAATGAAATGAAATTGTTTTTGAGTGTATCAAGTTTAATGAAGGTTAACTCAATTAGTATAATTGAACAATTTTTTGGTTTCCCAGAGTAACCAAACATTGTTTTCATTTGTGGTCATTTATTAGTAATTAAGTCATTTATAAATATTATTGTAAACTTTTACTGAAACTTGTAACATGGCCTGACCTTAGAATGATGAACTACCCCTCCCGTTTATACTATAAAAAAATTACAAGATATTGAAATCCATCTTCTTACACGGATTGAATCTGATATATAAAATTTTTATTTCATATATTCCATATATTTTGACTATAAATTACGTCAAAGTTAAAGAAGCCGGGGTTTATTCCACCATTTATTTATGTTGAAAAGGAGGTCTAGGATAGGAAGGAAGAAAATAAGTTGAAGTCAAAGTTATCTAAGTAAAGTTTAAATTTGAGATCATAGGGTAATTTAAAATAATATTCTACATACTTTAAAGTAAATTTAAGACATAAGAATAAAAATTTTATATGTAAAAAATTATTTATATAACATCTCTTTTTTTAAAGTTTGATATTTGTATGAAATTACTAATTGATGAAAAGATTCGAACTGAAAGATAGATGTCATGTGAGAACTGAGTAAGGCATAGGAACGGCAAAGGACAGTTGATGGCATTAAAGGCCTAAGAGGGGCCCAATATAGATGGCTCATGATATTATGGGCACCATAGCAATTGATAACCTCTCTTTCTGCTTGCCTTAATGAAATACGCTGCAGAAGAAGAAAACTCTTCGATGTGTACTTCTGTCATACAATGTCTACGCAACCTTTTTTAAAATTAAAACCCCCAGCTAATCCATCCTCTTGTAACGTACATAACAGAAGTATATGCCTTGTCAAATTCTCAAACTTTCCGCTACATGATTAGTAGTAGTGATAATGGAAGATGAGCAGGTAAATTCAGCAACCAAAAAAAAAAAACACAGATAATGTTGAATCTGCTGTGAGCATAAAAATTCTGTACACCACAGTACTGCTGCAACCAAAATCTAAGCATGCTATTACTCCTTCAGTGCAAAGCTAACGCAATATGAAGGAAAGATGACTGACATTCTAAGTATATGTATGATGTTGAAACCATTATCATGTAATTTGGACTAATTATATCTGATGTGTCCACAATCCAACCAGGTTACACGTTTTGGAAGCAAAATATAAGCTTCATGTAGTGAACATCTCTAATTCACTAGTAATAAGTAGATATATAAAAAAATATAATATTTAGTCTTTGAATTGGAAATTTCTCATAAAAATCTTTAAACATTCAGATGCAGTTGCATGGGTTGAAAAAATGCAGATGAACTAATGGAGCTGTTCTTCAGCTTATATCAAGCACCACATATAATTATCTTCGGAAAATTATCAAGTCAAAGAATGAAGAAAAAATGCAATTAAAATGAAGCAATGACAGAACTCAGTAGAGGAAATTTGAGAGTTGAAGCAACTAATTAAGAAACCAAAAAAAAAAAAAAGCTCAAAACACATGACACTTGACAATCCAACTCCAATCAATTTTTATTGGATCTCATCCCAAATACAATCTTAATTGAACAGCAAAACTAATGTCTCAAAAGAGTTAGGGGTACTACTTATTGTCACTTTGCTCTAAAGATCCATATATACAATCAAAACAACAATGAATTGACAAAGCTCTAAGGTCTTAAATTCAATTCTTAACTGAGTGTGCAATTGAATCTAGGACCCAGGAAAAATTATGGAAAACGGCGAGAAGATAGAGACTAAGCTAAATTGCAAATCAACTTTTCTTAACCTCCTGAAAATCAAAATTTACCTGTTATGAAAAATTACCCTTTCAAATTTCAATCATTCAGGATTGGAATTGCTATCCCCATCACCCCAGATACAGAAAATTGAGTGAATTGATGAATTCAATTCAATCAAAGAAACCCTCCCAAAATCCAAATGACCAATCTGCTATAGCTCCAACCAAATCTTCTCAGCTTCAAAGCCAGCATTGACAGTGACACTGTCCATTTCCCTACCAAATCCAGAAAACTAGTGTCCCTCAAATTCCCTTCCCTGTTCCTCTTCACCACAACATCAACATCATCATCGAGGAACAAACATAGACAGGTTAGATTGTGGGTGGCTCATACCTGAACGAGGAACGACTGCAGTGGCTTACTGGTGAACAACGAACCGTGAAACCGGCGGCAGCGGCGGCTATGGCGACGGCTGATTGGGGAACAATGGGGTTTCGGTGGCTGTGACGCAAAAGCTTCAGCTTTCCTTTGCCGGAGACGACGGTGGCGGCGACGGTACCCGCGGGACGCGGCGGAACATGAAAGCTTAGTCGACCACGACGTAGAAGCCTCCAAGTCGCAGGCTTCTCCCTTCTGATTTTGTTTTAGGGATTCTAAAGTTATAATCTGGTTGTGTAAAAACTAAAATAAAAAAGGACTATTCCATAATTTTATTTTCAAAAAGAGTTTATTTATAATTAAATTTATAAAATACCTATTAAAAATAATTTAGTCCATATGGCACTAATTAATTGGATCATGTAACCCATGATTTTGTATGGATTCCATAGCAACCCTCCAAGAAAATAATTATCTTACTTGTTTATAGTCAATTTGATTTGATATCCCTTAAAATTAAGGAAAACATTTATGGTATAAAAAATTAAGCAAAAAATTTATGCATGAATCTTTATATTTGTTTCATATTAAGTCTATCCTTAATTTTCTTTCTTATCCCTATTTTTAAGGGAACATTAAACTAACTCTCACAACGTGGTTAATTTTCTTTTTAAATGCTCCCATACATGCATGAATAAGTTCTTGTTTTTTTTAACTAAAATAAACTTGGTTGACAGAAATTTGAGTGAGTTATTATTTGAGGACTGAAAAATTTTATCATAAACCAATTAAGGGACTAAACTTTTTTTATTATCAATTAAGAATCTCAATTTTTTAAAAATATTTTTATTAATAAAAATGGTTAAAAGACAAAATATTCAACTAAATAAATAAATAAATTATAATATGAAAAAATATCATATATGTCCTAAATTTTTTTTTTGAATTAATAAATATTATTAAAATATTTTTTATTAAAAATAAAAAATATTTAAAACAAAACAAAAATCTTGATTATTGATAATCAAAACAAAAATTCTTAATTGATAAATTTTAAAGTTTAGATGTACTTCTACACTATTTTTCTCACATGAATTTACAGAAGAAAAGAAGAATCTTGATTTCTGTTGCTCCCCTTCCTCTTTGTTAGGGATTCCCCCATGAACTTCGAGAAGATATTTGGATCACAAAACTGGATTAGATTGCTGAAGTCAGCTATTGGACTTGGATGTTGTTGGTCCAAGAATCGCCTACAAAATCACCCGGATTTTAGGACTATGTGCTACTACTACTAATGAAGCATTTTTATGGTACTACTTTTATTTTTTTGGAACGTCGTACTAGTGATTAATTAAGAATCTATAAACAGATAATAAAAAAAGAGCATCTATAATTTTGTTTGGTAATAGTTAAAGTAGATGGAGATAGATGAGATAAAATGGGCTAACTCGACCAAGAGTTGACAAAATAAGTTAATTTAATTTAATTGAGTCAGATTAAGTATGTTTTAGATTAATATTTTATTAGTTTAACTTAATCTATTATGAGCTATTAATTAGGCGGGTTGGCCAATTAATTTCATAATTCTTTTATTTAAAAAATATAAATTAATAAAAAATAAAAAATTTGAGTTATTTAATTTTAAATTAATAATAAATAAATTTGATAACTAATTTAATTGTCAATTGAGTTTTAATTTTTCAAACAAAAAATAATAATTTTCTTTTAGATGTATATTATTATATTAAAAAAATTAAAATTCAGGTTAACGGGTCAATCTAACCTAAAGCAGACCAACTCAAATTTTGGGTCAGGCTATATCAGGTCAAGTTACGTCGGGTCAAATTAAGTTCGAGTCTAAATTTTTCTAATACAACCTATATTTTTTGTCAAGTTATTTGAATTGGTTCATCGAAATTAACCTATTTTAATAGTTCTAGATGGAGATTTAGATAAAGATCGCAAATTCAAGTTATGAGAATACTCTTTATTAGTATGTTCGACTCCTAGTACAAGGACACAATTTCAAAATTTAAAAAAATAACTTATGGAGAGATCGTATAACTTTTGTATTCCTGTAATCGAATAATGATTAATCTCATGAATAGTTTAAATGAGCCAAATATACGAGAATATCTTGTGATCTAAAAAAACAATAAAAGAGATGTTTGTGGTTTACCTAAAAAAAAGAAAAGATTTGCATGGCTTGAACATTTTTTTCTTTTTAATTTGAAGTCTCAAATTACAAATACTATTTTTTACCTGATCTTGTACTTGTCCAATACCACCTTTATAGTAAAACCATTGTTGATATTTTTGGATTAACAATGTTTCGACTATCCATAGCCTTGCCTGAGAATAAATTTGCACGGATATTGTATGTATATATATATGGAAATGAATCTTCCCATGTAAAATTTCACATGAACTTGTTATTATATATGATATTATGCAGACTTGGTATTAATATATAAGTATATACTATAATAATTAATCTCGTAATCATTCATATGATCCACAATTCTTAAAATCAAAACAAGGCGGTATCGATATTCAGTAGTAGAAAAATGCTCCCTATGTTTTAAAATATTTATCTTTTTAGATAATGAAATTTGTTTTATTTTATTTGTAGATTTAGAAAATCAAAAAGGTATTACTTTTTTCTATTTTTATTTTTGTCTCTTGATATCTCTTTTAAGTAAAATAACTGAGAATATTAATTAAGTAATTAGATAATTTAGTCAAATATAATTATATTTTAAAAAATTAAAAATATTTAATAACTTTCTAAATCTTTGTAAAAAACTTTAAACGATGTTTATTTAAACCAGATGTAATAAAATACTAGAGGTACTAACTCCATGAGCAATAACCTAAGTTGCCCTTACTCCTTAGAGGATGATAAAAGAAAAAAACGAAAGTAGGGATAAGACTACAACTTTTTATGAGAAGTAGGTCATATGGAAATCACAAAGTGCAGTGCTAAATTTGGGGTAAAATCAAACTTGGGGCTGTAAAATTAATGGTAGCTGCTTTGGAAGCATAAATTTGGGCACTGTCAGCCAGTCCTGGAAAGGAATAAACACTATGATCCATTGCGATTCTAACCTCCCAGAATTGACAGTTTGACGCTAGAGTGACGTTGACCCCATATGCTGCTACCCTTTTTCTTTTTCTGGATAAATAGTTCTCCCTTTTTCTTACTATGATTACCAAGATTCAAATCAAATCAACTTGACAAGCTAGAGTGTAATCACTTCTATATTTTCCCCAACTTGCACATAACTAGTGGGGTTGTGTGGCTCTGTACGCTGCTCTCTTTCTGACAAAGCACGGCAAAGGCATGAAATCACTTTTAGAGTTAGATTATAGCTGAAGGTTGAAGCAATGCATACTGTGGTAAGTGGCAACCGTATAAAGGGTGGTTGCTATTGAAGCCAAGCCTGATTTGGTTAGCCATGGAAAAAGTTACTTTACATGGAATTTATTTTAGAGTGAGTAGGAATATTTATTTTTAAATTATTTAATAAGTTAAGATTATAATATGTTTTATCAAATTAAATGTGAATATTTTGTTTAAGTGTCTTTGTATTTTAAAAAATTATTTTCTTACTTATTGAGTTAAGAGATTTTTTAAAAAACAAAAAAAGAATAAAACTAAATACATATTTATTTATTTATTTTCAAAATAAACTCACTTTAAAAAATTATTTTCGTTAATCATAAAAAATAGGTCATCTTAGTGTATCTTTCACAAGGTCATGTGAAAAAGAAATAGGCATAATTTTAAAAGAATTACACTAGTGATGCTCTCTTTAAAGCATTTGTGTTTAATTTCTCATCACATAACAAGGTCCGGTAAAAAACACGAGTTATTTCTTGCTTGAATTCATGTGATCATTGTTAATTTAATGAGGGAAATTTTACACTACTTCTTTTTTTCAAAATACATTATTTAATATGAATTGTCAAGTGTTTCATTAAATATTGATTATTTTTAAATATTTATTATAAAATAACATTAAATGAATACTAATTCAGAACTCGTCATCATTAACATATCCATTAGTTACCATTAAAATTCCCATTTAATGAAGTTGGTGAGTGGGGGAAATAGGTAATAAATGTTACAACAATTCTACTGTAATTCCCTGCAATTAATGGGTTCTGGCAGTTTTCAAACGCACATTCTTAAGTTTATGCTGAAAAGCGAGGGTGGTCCTCATTCCTACTTGGAATGAAATCATTTCGATAACGAAATTGCATGGAAATGGTAATAAAAATGGTACACAATCTAGAATCTAACACCCCATCCCAATTCACAAGCCAAGAAAGTTTTTTCCTCATTAGTCATTTAACTTTTGCTTTCTTCTCCAAAAGATTGTTCACAAAATAAGGAAAAGAAAACCCCGAACCGAACAATTTAAGCATTCAAAGAGCCCCCCCAAAAAAAGAACATCATAATGTTATACTCTATTCCAAAAGAAAAAAAGAGAAAAAAATGGAAATATAGGTTAAACCGCAATCACAGCTTTCTCAATCACTTACCAGACACTCGCTCTATAGAACATCCTCCATCACCCCGCCCTCTTTCTCTGGCATTCTGTTTCTATTTCTCTCTAGAAAGTCAAACCTACTTAGAAATAAATTGCAATATGTACTAGACGTAGAGAGAGCCAAGGACCCCCTCCCTCCCCCCCCTCCCCTCAAAAACAAAAACCACCATCCTTCTTTCCTTCAACTTCAGTTCAATATCTCCTTCTCAACACCAAGCTGACTGATGTGTCCATGAAAATTAAGCCAAGGGCACCACAGGAAAATTGTCCCACATTTTCGTTTCGCTTTTGCCCACTTGTCCACTCATGAATTGGAGGAGCACCACTTTGGTACTAGCATTGTTGTGCACATGTGTGATGACATAGCACCACTAAAATCCTCCGTTTCTATTCATGTACTAACTTGAATCTCTTCCTCAACAAATCTCTTCTCTTTTATCTCTGACTTGGCCAAAACCGAACATGAATTATGAATTTGGTTGCGGCAAAAGTGAGCGACCAAAAACAGTACATTGCTTTGCCTCAGCTTTCCGAAACCGTTCAATATCTTGAGCTATGCTCTTGGCATCCATGGATGCACCAAGTAGTCCCTTTTTGGTAAAGCCCACTGCATAGAGCCCGCTTTCACCTTTCCACCCACTTGGGAATGGCCTCCTAGGGAACCCATCTTCCTTAGAGAACATACCCTCTTCCTGCACATATACCAACCATTTCAAATATATTAGTTTGTTTTGGTTAATTTATATCAATTTCAGAATTCAGATACAGGTGTCTTTATTCCATTCCATGTTTTCCTTATTCAAAAAATAAACTTGTTAAAATCTTGTATTTAATATGTCAAAATAAATAAATAAATAAAAGGATGAAGATTATGTTTCATACCTTTAGCCAATAGGGCACATTGCTTTTGTAACCAGTTGCCAATATGATGGCATCAAAATTCTCTGTCCTTCCATCCACAAATTCAACTGTATGACGTTTTAGCCGCTTTATGCCTGGACGAACCTATACCAATTTTGAGCTGACATACTCAGATTTCATTTGTGTGTTGAGTCCAAATAACCAATCTAATGAAAATAATTAAGCCCACCAAACATGATCAGTGAGCATTTTTTGTCAATTAGCTTTTGGATTTTATTTTTTTTTCGAAAAATCTCAAAAATTCTAATCCTTGTGCTTCACCCACGATTTGATTGAAAACACACAATGATGGAAAATCTTGCAAAGAAACAAAGAAGGGGGGAAAATTTTAAGGGTCATTTCATTGAATATATATAAAAAAAGGAGGAAATGTATGTTGCACTTCATGAAAAGCAAAAGAAAAAAAATTAGGTAGCAGCATTAGTTTTAAGAAAAAGCATGGTCTAATTAAGATCTTTGTGACCCCCGAAAAATGAAGATTTGGGTTTCAAAAAAAATAAAAAAAAGTTGAATTTGATGTGATAAAAAGGTAAGGGGGAAGTACCTTAATGTCTCCACCTTTAATCTTGGCAAGGGTACCCACGTCTAGCACAGGAGTCTTTCCGGACAGGTTTTTGAGTTCAAGGGGACCCAAGGTTGGCCGGTCCAATCCGAACCGAGAAGTGTCACCGAGCATAAGCCATGACACTATGAGCAGGAACCGATCGACAAGTCGCATGGGCAACCACTTGAGCAACCACATGGACAACCCGAAAGTTGATTTTCCCAGCATCTCTCGTGGTAGGACGTGTACCTTCAACCAAACCAAAGAAAATTCAGAATAATTTTAGTAAATTGTAAAAAAAAAACAAATAAATAAAAATAACAGCTTCACTCAAACAATTAAAAAGAATAAAAATAAAAATTAAAAAAAAAAGTGTGAGGCAAAAAAGGTGCAAAAGGTTGGAGGTGATGTGCGAGGACTTTGGCACTTCTTTGGCCTAATTAGTTGCAGGGCCATGCTCTATGTGCAGTAGGGAAAAGGCTGAGAAAAATCATGGGGACGAAAGAAGAGAAAAAGAACTATTGAGTACAAAAAATCACTCATCATATTCATACCCATGCTGCGCATGCTTGAGAATTCCAAGAAAGTGTAAGATCAAATTTTAATATTTGTGTTATGCAAAATAATTATTTAATTAAAAGTTTCGAAATCATCTTAGAACAATCTTTTGGAACTTGAAGCCGGTGGATGCAAGAATGAAACGAGGGTTTTGCAATTTGTATGAAGTTTGTGAGATTAGAAAAGCCGAACCTGTGGATGTATTATCCTTTTCTTTTTCAGAATGAAGAGAACATGGCTTGCAATTTTTATTTTTCTAATTGCGAGATAGTGATTAGTGATGTGAAACTTCATATAAGAAATTTGAACTTTATATTTTGTGAAAGTTGAAATTTTTGTATGAGCAAAAAAGATTTCCCATCTGGGGTTTTGCAAACCAAGTTGTCTATATGTCGAAATTTGACAAAAGTCACCACACCCATTAAAAAAGAACTAGAAATCAAAAAAGTGGGTGTCTTGTTACAATACTTAAATTAACTTTTTTTTTCATATTAAATCAGAAATTCCAAATCAGGAGGGACATGAACTTTTGAACAAAATAAAGCTTGCATACAAATTTTTTTTTTTTCTGTATAACCATATTCAGAGGCAGAGAGAAAGAAGAGTTCTTACTGTATCTCTGACCACAAGTGAAGGACTTGCATTATGGTTGCAAAGATCCAAGCACACTTCCATGCCTGAATTCCCACACCCCACCACCAAAACTCTCTTCCCTCTAAACTCCTCACCACTCTTATACAAACTTGTATGCCTTATGGGGCCTCCAAATTCCCCTATGCCATCAATATCAGGCACCACCGCCTCTGCATTCTCTCCGGTGGCAACAATCAGCCACCGGCACACATACTCCGTCGTAATCTCCGCTTTGTTAACACTCTTCAAGCGCCAAAACCCAAGCTTGGGATCAAATTCAGCATGTTTGACCGTCTCATTGAACCTTGGGCTAATACCAAACCTGTCTGCATAAGTCTCCAAGTACTTTATGAACTGCTGTTTTGTTGGGTATGTTGGGAAATCAGGAGGGAAGTCCATCAAGGGAAGCTCACAGAATTGCTTTGGCAAATGAAGGCGTAGGCGATCATAGGTTTTATGCTGCCATAGAGAAGCTATGCAATTAGATCTCTCTAGTATTACACTTGAGACACTTTTCTCTTTGAGACATGCTGCTGCTGCAAGCCCTGAAGGACCTGCTCCAACAATCACAGGCCCCGGAACCCACACACATGATGATGACTTGTTATTCATTTTCTCTATGAATAAAGGGTCATGAGCTTGCTTCCCTTCTATTTCTCTCAGGCAATAGTCCATCAAGAATGCAATGAAGAAGAATAGCTAAGTGCTAAGCTGGTTAGCTTTGGCGCCGAATTTCTGCTTCAAACCGCAGGTTGAGGCCAAGACAGAGCAACAGTTAGGAAGAAATCACGTTGGAGAGAAAGCTCTATATCTCTCTCTCTCTTTCTTTCTTTGAGGTGTTGAACAGTTGAAGGATTAGGCTGAGTTCGGTGGTAATTTTTTTTTTCCCTCTTATCTAAAGAAGGATTAGGCTAGTGAAGAAATTTCCTTAAAATTTGGAGTGGATTAAGAGGGTCTTATCCACTTGTGAGAATGAGTATTTCTTCTTTCTCTCTCTATATGTTGGAGTGTGTGTGTATTTCTGTGTGTGGTTCGATGGAGGAGGGTTAAGCGGAAGGATGAGCACCAACTACGGGGCTAAATCAGCATTCATCACAGAGAGGGACTGAGAAGGATGGTGATATCTGTGTGTGTATATATATATATATATTCCTATTGCTTCATTGAAGAATTTATATGGGCCAAAGCCAAGTGGTAAAAAATAGTGCGGACATTTTTATATTTTTCTTTTGTTATTAATTTAAACTAAATGCTAAATACACTTATGATCATATAAATTTGTTGGCTAATTAAAGTTCAGGATTTATACATATTTAACCCCACACATGGAAACGTCACTATGTTCGTCAACATTAGGGGAGATTGGTACTTTGATTGGGGGGTAGATTACAGAAAATAATTATTCCTTTTAAGCACTTTCAATTGGTTAACAAATCCAAGAAGGATATGAATTACAGTTAAAAGAGTTGTTTTAACAGAAAATAATCTAGAAGATAGCTGCTACTAATCATTCTCGTTGGGCAATGTGGCTTGACTCAACTTGGGCCGGGTGGAGTATGAATTGTATCCGAGGTGTCATCACGTTAGTACGTGGTATATTTTCAAGTAGAGTCAAATACTCAAATATAATATTTTAAGTAAATTCATATCTTCATCATATAAAGATACAAGAACTTAATACTTTGTTGCTTGAAAGATTTTTGTCATTAATTTACTGTTGTAATAATACAAAGTATAACCATCATCTTGGTTTTTTTAAAATATATATATATATATATATATATATTAATTTATTCTTTTAACAATTTAAAGTATTATTAATTTAGCCTTTCAATCATGCAAATTGTTATTAAATTAGTCTCTTAATTAGGACTTTATTACATCCATTTTTCTCAGTCCGACGAAGAATAACTAATTTGATAACATTGTGCATAATTGAGAATTGAAGAGAAAAATTTTACAAAAACTAAAAGTGATAATGCTTGTATCTTTTGAGGATAAAAACAGGTCTTTACTTTATAATTTTCTTTGTTTTGTTGAATTAATAGTGTGAGAAAAGTATTGTAAAAGGATATCAATTTTATTTTGATAATCAATTAAGGGTCTCAACTATAAAATTTATCAATTAAGGATCTAAACTTTATTTTGATTACTAATTATGAATTTCAACTTTAATAAAAAATGTTTTAATGATATTTATCAATTAAAAAATAAATTTTAAGACATATATGTTGTGTTTTACTTAGAATATAAATTATTTCCCTAAGTTGACTGGATAGAGGAGGGTCCCTTATGCTCTCGAGTTCCTTTTATCAACATTTTTTATAGTAGCCTTGGAGTGAAAGATGTTTGGGTAGATAATGATTGAGACTTCAGCTTGTTACACACATATCTTCCAATTGGGGTTATGAACCTATGAATATTATTGTTTTGGACATTTTCAGGTGCGTTAGATGATTGTTTTTATTAGAAATACCACACTTTTAGAGGCTATATGTAATGGCTCATCACTATGAGTTGCAGGGGCCTTTCCACCGAATTGTGGTCTTAGGTATGGAAATTACCATCACTTGTAAAAGTACAGTTTTTAGTCTAACTTATGCATATGATGTTGTTCTTATGAATGACTTACGATTTCGCTGCCACCTTGCAGCATCCGCTATGTGTAGTAGGTGTTAACTCTATGATGAGACCACTCTCTACTACTTTCGGGGATTACTATGTGACCATCCCTGTCTAGCAGAAGCTTAGTTTCATAATGCATTCGAACTTTTTGTCCCTTCCACTAAGGCGTGGGTTCATCGGTTCTCTAATTCACATGGTAGTCTATTCCTTGCAGCTCTGTAAGAAATAGAGTCATGTTTATGGGGAGGCAAACTCCTATGGACGAGCTCATATGAAAGTTATTCTACACGTACGCTTTATTTCAGTGCTTACTAGTTGTTAGAGACAAACCCACACTTCAGCATTCAGTTTCTTGGTCCTTTCTTCCATTTGGATTATGTAAATTTAACGTTGATGAGAGCTCTTTGGACAACCTCGACAGCGCATGTTATGGTGGGTTGTTACATGATGAAAATGGCCACTAGTTGATGAGGTTCACTGGCTCGGTGGGTGTGGCCATCAATATTGTGGCGGAACTCTTTACATTGAGGTAAGAATTACATATTGTCTAAGATAATGGCTATAGGTTGCTTTTTATGAATTTGACTCCATGAATGTCTTGTACTTAGTGACAAAGCATATCCCTCCTTTTCATCCTCATTTCGTCCTCACCAATGATATCCAGATAGTTGTTACAGAGAAGTTGGAAAGTTCATTTGCTGCACATTTCCATAAGGGCAATAATTGTGCTAATCGCATTGTTAAACTCAGTGCATCCAGTGAAGTTCATCGCTAGATTTGGAACTCACCTCCTCTAAGCTTATCGCCATTGTTGTTACTTGATGAGAGTTTTAGTTACTCATAGTTAGTTATTTTTGCTTTTGTAATCTACCCCAAAAAAATGTAAATTATTTTCATTTATCAAATGAGATATTTTTATCTTTTTAACATTTTTATTCATAAAATTAATGTCCTTAATTGGTTAAATAAAATTTTAATTCCTTAATTAGTTTATCATAAAAAAGTCTAGATTTTCAAATTATACTTCACTCTTAAAAATGTAAGTTTCTAAATAATTGAAGGAGAAGAAAAGTGACCATATCTAATTCACAAGTACTTAATTTGGTTTAAATTGAACTACAAACTCATAAGCTATTATTTTAAAATTTATATAATACATCAGTTGTATATTTTATACACATACCACTACTTTTTTGACCTTACATTAAATTTATTTACAGCTTGATTATTTTACTTTCACGATTTGATCAAAGATAAGCCATCTATATTAAAACTATGAATTTAAATTTGTTACTATATACTTATATTCACAAATTACATACTCATTCACTGCTAAGTTAATCCATTGAGTTTTATGTTAAATGTATTTGATTACTTAGTTGAATTCACTTATTTTTTAAAACCAATTTACATTATTCACACTTAAATAATATATACTTGTAGCCTTGTAGGAATATTTGATCAAAGACAAAGAAATAATGTATATACCTCATAAATGTGTGCAAAAATATTATTTGAGTATTGCCATTTGAAGATTTTTTTTTCTTCGGTTGAAGTGTTATCTAAAGAATTTTACATTTAAGATTTTATAATAAAATGTTTTTTAAGTTATTTCAAATATAAAAATTTTCTTAAGTTATTTTAAAGATATATATTTATAATTTTCTTAAGTTATTATGAGTGATCTAAAAATTTCATGTTGTATTTTAAATATTTATTTTATTTTTTAGAGCGTTAAATATTATGCTTATATATAAAATTTTTAGAATATTTTAAAAATTTAAAAAATTATTAAAAAAGTATTTTGAGCTTTATAGGTATAGTCACTAACAACTCTTTTAACTTTATCTCTGTATATTATAATATGATTTTACATCATAATAAAAAAATATTTTATAAAAATATCTCAAAAGATTTATATATATATATATATATATATATATATAATTATAATTATCACTTGACAGAATTCTATAAACTAAGACTCATTTTTTATATTATATTGATAATTGATTGATTATTGGTTTCTTTTCTTAAATTGCCGATGGTTCTCTGGAATCATTGGAAAGCACTTGCAACAGTTTTTTCTTTTAAAAATATATATATTAAAAAACCATTTATAGTTATGAACGATTCCACAAATCATTTTAAAAAAATATACAAACACATTTTGAAATAGGCAAGAGCTGAAGTAGAAATCCATTTAAAGTTTAAACTAGAGAAAACGTTTAGTTAGACACTTAAAACAACTTGGACTTCATTTTCAAATTTATTGGAAAATATTCAAAGCATGTTGAATTAGAATATCGTATATTGAGAGATTTAGTCTTTTACCTATCAAGTTAAGATAAGAAACTTAAAAAAAAAAGGAATTAGACCTGCTTAGAGGCTTAAAATCACAACCAAGAGTTAGTTTCTGTGAATAATCCGTTACATGGAGAGATAAGTTGTGTTAATTCCAACTTGATTCAAGTATGTTTTCTGAATAGAATAAAATGATATAATTCATTTATTTACTGAAGAATCATTAAACAAGTTAATCTATTTTGCTCTCTTGGATTTGCTTAGTCATAATGAATGATAACATCTCTTTTCAATCGAAAAACAAATAAAATAGATATGAAGCATAGGAAAGCTTCCTAACAAAGGAGAATGATGTAGCTAAATAATATATATATATATATATATATATATATATATATATATATATATATATTATATTTTTATTGAGAAACAATATTATAAGCAACTAAGAAATATTATCTAAGTTTTATTCATTACAAAATGCAATACAAACCACAATGATAAATTATAATTATAACTATAATTATTATATAAACTAAAATTAATAACCAAATAAATAATATGAAAATCATTTCACATTTTTTTAATATACGTGAAGTGTCTCCACACCTTTTAAGTGCAAAACTAATTTTGATTTAGAAGTTGATTTTGCCCCTACTTGACGGAGTCCTTATTACAAGGAAACTGTTTAAAATCCTTATATTATAAGTAAAATACGCCCACATGGATTTTAATTGTTAACTAAGTCATACCTCGTGATTATCATTTCACATAATATTATATAAATGTAATATTTTTATTATTACCTGTAAGAGTCCTAAAAAACTTAACAAAAGAATAAATAAAAATGAAACATCAAAATAATGTGTTCAAAATTAGTTATATTCAAACACTAATAGAAATATAAATAGAATGAGTATAATTTTACTTAATTAAAAAACTAAAATTCAATGAGAAAGTAAATCGGTATTGTTTGACAATTTAACCCATCACCATTCAATTTATTATAAACTTAGATGGTAGATTGCCAAAAGTCTTGACGTACATTACAAATCTAGTTAGTTTTTTCAATTATAATTTACCCTAATTAAAATTAGAGTTTAATTTTGATGCATTATTAATGTAAAATTCTTTTATCTAAAAGTGGTTAATCATAGTAGAAGTGAATTGCGATTCCAGTATAGCTATCAAAATGGGCTGGTCCGACCTATTTGAACTGACCCGACTCAGGTTTAGCTAGATCGGGTTATGTGTAGGGATGGCAATTTTACCGCTCTGACCCATTAATACCATGAATGGATGCTACTCAAATTCTCTCCGAGGATATAAATACTGTTAGTCTTATCCTCGTTTAATAAACGCGAGTGCGAGGGGTGGTTCCCCATGCCGTTTCAAACCAAAAAATTTTATATAAATATTTTATATAAAATTATTAAAAAACTTAATTATATAAATTTAAATATTATAAAATTATATAAATTAAAAGTATTTTAGGTGTTTGATATTATTTTTAGATTAAGTTGTATTAAAAAAATTTTGAAAAAATATATAGTATTATACTTTTTTTTCATTTTTTATTTTATTTTTTTTATTTTTTTGAATTTTTTTATAATTTATTGGATGGATCATATGGAGAAAGATAAAATGGATCAACGGATATGGAAAGCAGGACGGATATTATTCGGTGGGGGCGAGGACAAAGGCTATTTTTATTTTTGCATATTTTTTCGAATTGGTATTTTGTTAACTTAGTCTACTCTTATGTAATGTTAATGGATCAACCCATTCAGGCCGGGTCAATTCGGGCTATTTTTATTTTTGAGCTGATATTTTGTTGGCATTTTAGCCCATTTTCAGATTATTATCGAATTTGGATATTTTTTTGACAACTCAAAATACAAGCGAAACTTTCTTGCAATGTCAGGAATTTGAATTATAAAGTCGTCACTTTAAGAATGACTTTATCTAACTATCATTTTTAATTCAAAATTACATAGTTAAAGATAAAAAAATGTAAAACTCTTTTACATTATCTTGTAATCATGTATTGACATTTTATTTTAATGAGTTTAACTATTTTAACAATTATATAAAATATTAAACTCATTAAATAATATAATAAAATATCATTATATGTAAATATAAAACTTTTTTACTTTTATAATATATCAAAATGAAATTAAAAAATTATAATACATCATAATTTTTAAACTAAGGCTAAAATTAGTGTAGGGTCATGACAAAGCAATAATTGTAGTTCATTGCAAATTGAGCAACTCATTAAATATTAGATACTGCAGGCCCTTCAACTCCCTAAATCGCAATGAGTGACCTAATCATTGGAAAAGGATATTAAGACAATAACTATGCACAAATGAAGGCCATATAAATAGATGACTTCGAAGAAAGAGGGCCACCCTTAGACTTGACAGTGTAGGTGGTTATTAATGACCTCTTCAAGAAATTATATATATCCTCATTCATTTGTGACATGAATATCGCATCCCCTACGAAGTCATGACCGACATTTATGCTTTATACTATATATGAATATCCGTCACATTTACATATACTGTTTTTTTTTTCCTTTTTTCTTTTAAAGAAGATCGTGGCCTTCAAAAGCCCAACGTTCTTAAACCATCAGATATATGTGTAACCCAAAAAAACCCATAATATATATATAAAACCCATATATATATATATATATATATATATATATAATATATATATATATATATATAAACTCAAATATAACGCATATGGTATCGGCACTCAATCATTTAATATACATGAAACAAGTTTTTTTTTTTTGCCAGTTGTTTCCTACAAATTTGGTTTGGTTTTATTAGTAATCACAAGTGGCATGATGACACACTTTACCTTCGACAGAAGAGTTTTTATGTTTTGAGAAACTGATGTATACTTCTAGCTTTAAAATAGTTGCAGCTAAGTGATAGAAAGCTTTTAGTTTATTCAATTTTCAGAATTCTTTTGAAACCAAAAAAAAAAAAAAATTGCGTCAAGAAGAATTTAAAAAAATGTGTTTAACTATTTTTAACAAAAATAAATTACTCGTGAATTTCCTAGGGTCAAGATGAAATCTCTGTCTTGAAACTTTTGTTGGTTGCATTCATAATAAAAAAACAAAAGATTACAGAATTTGAAGTCAAAGTTTACCAAAAAAGGATTTTGAAGTCAAACTTTTTAAAAAATAAAAATAAAAAGACGAATGAACTTTCGCCTGATCAACTCATTTAATTCATCATTACTTGCAATCCCTGAAAAAACAACGTTGTCTCTGTTTAAAAAGTCTCTTGAAATTTAAAAAGATTAGTTACATAATGAGTTTAGTTAATGGAATTAATAAAATATGAAATTTTTGTTAAGTTAAATGTATAGTTGTATAACTCAGATCAGAAGTCAACTCGTTAGAAAGTTGGATTAACGGTCAGACCGTGAATTAAGTGGTTGAACTGAAAAATTCAGATAAAATAATTATTTTTAAAAAAATATTATATGAAAAAAAAATTAAAGGTGATAATAACATATTTGTTGAATAATAATATAAATTAAAAAAATAAACATATTATTCAACAAGAGTATATGATTTAATAATAAAATACATTTCATTATAAGGGTTAATAGGTTTTGTGTTCAAATCCTAAAATTACAAATTTAAAGTTTTGAATTAAAAGGAAGAAAATCAGGCCAATTCATCCAAGCGACTTACCCAAGTTTGATTGATTTGTTGAAAAAATCCATAATGAATGAAGGATTTAGATAGTTTACATGGAATTTTAGGTTGAAACCTCATTACCACCATTATAAAAAAGTGAAATTATTATGATTGGTATGAAACTATAATGTCTGAATATGAAATTGACAAGTTACAACAAAATGAAAGACTTTGCATCCTATCCTATTATTCTCCAATCTCTATCAAAATGAGTTTATACATATTAATTAATAGGAGTTGCTCATGTCTAGAAATTAATCATGAGGTTCATCTAAATAATCTTCTTGATTGAATAATGTTAAATACACACATTATCTCATATTTGTAAAGTTTTTATTATCTTATTATAGTTGGTTTCATATAATTTTTAGAGAAAATAGCATTCAACTACCCTAAACTTTCACTCAGTTGTAAATAGTCACCCTAAACTTTTAAATTTTTCAATTTAATCCTTAAACTACTCTAATTATTGTAATTAGTCCTTCATCCAATCTCAATCATCTAACTAAAGAAACATTGTATCATGTATAAGCACGAGTTAATTGACATTGCAAATAGATCATTAATGACTCATGTGCTTGCATGTGAAGCATGAGAAGTTCTTACTACACAACTCTACTCAAATTATAACACATGATACTTATATCGTACATGTCATTGGATCACAAAATAAAATACTATCAAATTAAATATGAACAGTTACAAAACTGTTTAGAGTATATACTTTAGGAGTATTTTAGAATATCTTGTGACATAGTGTTCCATTAGTTAGCTAACTTAAATTGAGCGAATTACGAAAGACTAATTGTAAGAATTAGTGTAAATTAAGAACTAAATTAGAAAATTTAAAAGTTTAAGATGACTATTTGTAATTGAGTAAAAGTTAAGGGTAGCTACATATTATTTTCCTATTTTTTGCACAATCATTCTATCACCTCACACAAATGTAAAACGATACGATGCTATAAAATGTGTATTAAGCATTTTCCTTCCTGACAAGGAAGAAAATTCTAGTGACAGACAGCTACAAGTGTCTCTGTGTACGTAGTTTATCTTGATTCCTCCATGTCGCAAGATTCCCAACCACGACATATGGACACACAAGCATAAACAAAAACAAAAGGAGGATAATTAGGGGTGTTCAAGACCTGACTCGTCCTATTAATACATTTTGGCCCAAAATTTATTGGAATGAGTTCGGATTCTAAAAATTAGACTTGATATATTTTTGTGTTAGGTTCGGGGTCATATTTCTGTTGGCCTAACCTGATGTAGTGTCACAAATTATTTTAGAACTTATACTTTTTTTTTTACAATTAGTTATAAATAATAAGATTTCTTGACTTAAATCAATAACTTTTGCATAACATGATAATATATTTAATTGATATTATTTATTTTAAATATATATTGTAAAACATACCTTAATTTTAATTTCATATTTCTAAAATTTTATAACTTAATTATGAATAATGTCTACATTTATACATTTTATTTAAGTATGAGATTGACCTATTCATTAATTGAACTATGATCAGACCAAATAAGTCCAAGAAATTGGCTTGATACAAGTATTAGGTCATGTTTAGACCAAACTAGACCCGTCCCAACCCAACCTATGACTTGGAGGATTTGGATAAATGTGAAGGCCAACTTGGACTTATAACCAACTAGTGCAATAAGCTATGCAATGCACATGGGTAAACATTATCAATTCATATTTCAAGTATCTATTTATACATATTATCATAATTGACTTTAATTTTGCGAGTATTACTTTTGTAAGTGCAAATCAATCTCATTAGACACTTTCAAGGCATATATTTAGTTATGAAATGTACGATGGTTTAAGGTACAATAGAATTATACAATAGATTGAAGAAAATTGATATGAAACAATCCATTTACTTTAGACCATATCATCCAAAGTATTCTACCAAAGTTATTAAGGTATACCCATTGAATATGATTTTCTGTAGCTGAGTTGCAAAAAAATAACCAAACAACTCAATTGACATTGTTGTTGTATGACTACTTAACTATAAAGTAACCAAGTTATTGAATAATGTATCAGCAATAGCATATATTTGTTGCAGTATTGAACGAAATAAACATATAGATACATAAGTTATATACTAAGTTAATAATAAAAATTGGAATAATAAGAAAACACTTGCATATGCTCGTTAAAGCTGATACCAAATCTTTTGGAAAACTTCTTTGAAAACAACATTCTTGGTGGATGTACATAGTTCCCCCATCATCATTAGTAATCAAAATTTTTAAACTTTTTCTAGACTTAACCCTAGAAACAGCCACGTACAATCGCCCATGGAAAAAGATTGGTCGAGGCAAATATAAACCCACGTGAGATCATGTTTAACTTTGACTTTTGTTTATAGTCATAGCAAAGCAAAGGGATAACAGAAATTGTCTTCGTTGAAATTTCAACAACAATCCCGGACCAGATGGGATCAAATTCATCTGTGGTATATAAACCTTGTCCCCAAGTATTGTTGATGGTTGATGGTGTAGACCATGATCTATTTGATATTCAAGCAACAAATCAAACCAGTACACAGTTTGTAAGAGACCGATACACCAACTTTGGCAACTGTTAAAATTGTAAGGCCTTTTGGCATTTTTTAGAACGGCTAAACGATTCAACATCTCAAGATTGGATTTGACCACCTGCTCATATAAAAAGATAGAAAATCTCATATATAAATGCTTGTTGGATATCTTAGCAAATCAATCAATTACTTTATTTGTTGGTAATTAATAGTTAATAGCATTAGCAATTACTAGCTGCTACCTAATAAAAAAGTAAAGTAGTTGGTACTTAGTGATTCATTGCATTATCAATTATGCAAATACTTGTTGGTACTTAATAGCATTAGCAACTACTAATTTATTATAAAAAGTAAATTGTTGAATGAAAACTTAAAATGAATTTTAAAAAAAATAACTTTTCAATGTATTAGATGCCTTTATTTTATCTTGTGCACCACGCCAGTAGGAAGATTAAGCCATACTCTAGCACAAGTCCAATCCATTATATCATGCTTTGCTACCAGCATAGCATTGCTTATGGTGTTGATAAGAACACCATGGGAGAACCAGTGGCTTTTTTTTTTTATTTGACATGCTATGACATTGACTATTGTAACCTTCGTAACTGAGGACTGATTACTTGAGGCCAGAAAATTAGATATCAAATAAATCAATATATAACAACAAAAATAACGTAATTAGAAAGTGATTTTTGGATTCATATGACCACTTAACTTTGCAGAAACCAGTAAAATAAAATAAATATCCAAATTCATGCAAGCAAAATACATTGATTACCAATTGTTAAAAATTGGAGCACTTATTCCTTAAGCACTATGCACACCTCCCTAAAGCTGGGTTTCCCCCACAAATGCATATGAAATTTTGAGCACCTATACCTACTACATAGAAACATGACCAAGCGTATGAAAAAAATTCCAATACTGATATGCATGAAATTGTAGGTATAGAATGGAAGCCACTAATTTGCTTGAAATTTTATGTACGTTCCATATGCTGATATAGGGCATATTGCTACTAAGTTTATGATTAGAACCAAGCTATCTTACCTCAATATTGGGAGCAGTGAGGTTAATATTTTACTTAAAAATTAAAATCTTCTTGCACCAAGAAAATATGAATTTAAAGGCTCAATTCAATTCATGCAACCGTTTTATCTTAATATTGGGAGCAGTGAGCTTAGGACCAACTGGTAACGGTGCATTGTCAGTATTCTTTTTCCTCTAAATGGCAATTATGCCTTAGAAATTGGTTGCCTGAGAGATAGCACAAATGGCACTTAAAAGCACTTCACAAAAAAGAGGAATGCATTATACAAAAAAGGAAAAGCATTAAGCAATAAACTCCTTCGTATATGATAAAATTTCTAGGAAAAGAAGAAGGGACTTGACACATACAATAGCAACTTAAGGCTTGACTTAGACATTGGATTATAACTGTGCATGTTGATTGATTCTAAGGTAAATTTACAGAAGAAAAAAAACTATTGAACTAAAATGTAGAAATGTATATAGTGATCTAGCCATCTAGGCTTCTTACTATTCCTCAAGCCTTTGCAAAGAGCACTCTGCAGAAATGTATATACACTCCTCAGTAGCAAAATTTGATGTTTTGATTTTAAAAAGCTAAATGCATTTTATCTAGTTAAGTCCCTGGATGTTCCTTTTTTTGTTTTAAACTCAAAATAATTTTAAATATAAATGTGTCTAATGTCTATTTGTTTTTTTTTTCTCCAACACCATACATATACTTTCCAACACTACATGGTGGAAACAAACATCTTACGTACCCACATGAAGCCTTTTGAGCAAACTAATGTACTTTCAGCTATAATTATGAAACCATCCTGCTAAGTTGAAATATTCTACAACCTCAGTCATTTATTTTGGCAAAAGCGAACATACCCACCACACAAAAGATTAAAAACTAAAAGTAGAAAAGAACAACCTTTGACAGACTAACAAAAGAAAGTCAGATATCAAAGCGTAAATTTAGTACACAGACAGGCACTGCAAGCAGAGTTGCTTAACTATCTATTACAATGTTCTCATATGGAATGGATACATGTTAATTTTCTGAGTTTCTAATCAATAAGGACAAGCTGCGCTGGCAGGATTCATTTGTTGTTTCTGTGGGTGAAATAAGCAACCATAATTTAATGATCTTTCCTAATTTAATCATTGTTCCCATTATCCTTGATGGATAATATGTTTAATTTAATGATGATTCCTAATTTGCTACAAAGAACTGTATATGTGGATCAAGAGCAAGTTACCTTAATAGTCCACAATATTCCTCGACATATGAACTAAAGAAATACTGTAGCTTATTTGTTTCTTAGAAAATTTTAATATTTCAGGTGACGGCCATATATAGTTTATCAAGAAGGCCATATATAGTCTCACAAGAGGAAAATTTTAACAATAGGAAAGATGCCAACTATACTTTGTAAGAGAATAAAAATATAGCACGTCTTTCACATAAGAATTTCTACCAATGAGAAACAGTGAGATAAAAAGGATACTTGTATGAGCTTATGTAAGGTGATTATGATTGGTTTGCAATTTGACAAACATTACTCGGTGAAAGCAAAGAAAACCAAGAAAGCATGTTTTAGAGGTTTGGAGAAACTGCAGGGAACTTGAATCAACTGAATCAAGCTTTGTAAATTCAACATGTTCATTCATCAACACAAAACATGGATGTCAAAAGAAAAAGGAAAATGTATGCTAGCTAGCAGTTAAAAGCTATGAGTTTACCTGTATCCCAACAGTTCATGCAAATTGATTTTTGCATCCTATTCTTCTCTAGTAAAGTTGCCCTATTTGATATTTAGTCTCAGATAATTTTTCCACTGAAGTCTGCAACTCTTTCCACACCTTAACAACCTTGTTGATTAAAGTAAAGAAATGGGTAAAGATCAGGTTTAGTTCAAGAGAAGTGGGAATTCCTATTTTAAAGGTTAATGAATTAGAATTGGGTTACTTATACCCTTTCATACTTACCAACTTGTATGAGCAGGTCACGCCAATTTGAAGCTGTTGAAGAACTTTAAGGTGGGTATTTCCCTCTTTATCTGTAATTTTCACCAGTAATAGACAAATTGTTGTACCTAACATGGGTTTTGGCATTAAAAAGATAAAAATGAAAAAGAGTTAAGCAATGGTTATGAATCAATATTTTTAAGGAGTTAAAGAGCAGATAGATGTTCAAAGGACATGAATTTTGCTAATCCAAACAAAATGAAAAGGCCACCTAATAGAAAGAAAGACCACACAATTTTTTTTATGTCAACAGGCTTGAAAATTGGAATTATGTTACTCATTGAATGCTATCCACGAATTATAAGGAAACCCAAGTTGGAGACTTTTTCAATTTGCAAAAACAAAGAGAGAAAGTAAAATATAGAAAAAGAACAATGAAGTTGACAAAGGAAACTTAACGAAGTATCTCAACCATCTTCCTCCTATGCCACCAACAATCTCACTGTGAATAGGAGAATAAACCAAAGTACACAGACATTCAAATTTTAGATTCATAGTATGATTCAAATTTGAGCTAGAGATAGAGAAAATGTTGTTATTACACAACTGGAATATCAAAAGATTGGCTCTGCATGCATTTAGGATGCTGACCAGTGAATTCAAAATTTTTTCTATAAAAAAAATGTATTTCTGCTTTTACGATTAGGGCTTTGAAATATACACCAAAAAAGAAAACTTTGAACTTATAAGAAAGGTGGGCTATTGGTTTTCCTGACAGAACTCCTTCTAGGAATGAGTTGTTTTTCCATTAAATACACTCACAAAATTTCCAAATATAGCTTGCTTCAGTCAACATCAGGGAGGATTCCATCTCCTTATTTTTTCCTAAATCAGATTGCTCATAACCAAACAGAAACTAGCACGCTCCAAAATCAGCTTACCTCGATGGAGCATTCTGTTTCCCTCTATCCCAGACCAGTAGCTACTTCTCATTCTAGGAGCAAGATACATGTCACTTGACAAAGTAAGCAACATTCACCATCTCAAATGCGAGTACATTGTGAGAATTATCTCACTCACAGGAACATGGCTCAATTTTATAAAGAACGTTGTGGATGGGTTGAGAATTCTTACCCTTTATTTGGAAAAAAATTTGTCACCCTGTTCAATAATGCTTGAAGGAGATGCTCTAGCATCACCATTGCATGAACTTATCTTGTCACCAGGCTGAAGAAAATAAGGAAATTTACATATGTAGAGCCATTCCTTTCTCTCAAAAACACAAAGAGAATACATAATGGAGTTTCTCTTAGAGAAAGGAACATTTATAAAAGATAGACATCCTACATAAGAAACATTTACACAAACAAACGGCCATCTAAGAGCAGTGAAATGAAAAAATAATAAACAAACCAAATTCTTACCTGGTTGTGTTTCATTTTAGTTTGTCATCTACGAAATTCATCTTAGTTCAAATGTCATGCATAAGGGCCTTTATCAATCAATATCTTAACACCTTTATCCTCAACCAATTCAACAAATTTCCCTACTTCATCTGTCAAAGCAGCAGGAAGTTTAAGTTCAGAAAGTCATAATGCATCCATCTCCAACTCATCGCAATTGAAAGGCATTAACAATAATAATAATAATAATAATAATAATAATAATAATAATAATAATAATAATAATAATAATAATAATAATAATAAATGCCCAACAGGATTAAACTTTGCTTGATGTTCTTAAGATTTGGGACATGAGATTTTTGATTTTTTGATCAAAATGCTATTAATGATAAAACTATTTATCAAATTGTCATACTTTTGAAACTATATATCAAATTGTCACACTTTTGGCCATGCTGACTTATTTTTTAATTTTTTTTGAGTACCACATAGATAGCACCAAAATGTTTGGCGTTTCCAGGATGGAGTTATCACGTGCATAATGCCAAACGCATTGGTGCTATCTACGTGGCACTCGAAAAACGCATTAAATGTTAACTTTGAGTCGTACTTTTTTACCTTAGTATTTGATTTACTTATTGGGAACATCCAAGAGTCAGTACTAAAATGCATGCTTCTGGCTAATGATATAGTCCTAGTTCATTAGTTGGAGAATGGTAACTTCTTAAGGTCCACTAATTATTTGATTACTTGTGCTACTTCCTCGTTGACAAACTTCAAGGTATAATGTATTTCATTATCTCAAATATGCATTCCAATTTTTCTTGCAACTTTGCTTTCTCACTTCAATAATCCAAAATTCTTAGCTCATAATAAAACGAATTGAGCACTTTCATGATACTATATGTCAACATGATATGTATATGCAACCAAAGACAGAAAAAGAATAAGCAAAAACATCCAAAGAAATCTTGAAAAGGGCCACAGTGAATACAACTTCTCACATGCAAACATTTACTGTATTGGATCCATATGTTGCAACACAATACTATGTGCCTCTCAAAACAGGAGAAAATGATCTAGAAAATATAGAAGCCACCAAGAGGAAAACCTACTCCATATCACCAATTCATCTAGTTTCAGACTGTAATAAGATATGATGAAAGACCACTGCTAGGATCGACCAAAGGCTAAATCATCCTATGATTATACCATAGGGGCTCCAAAATGAAAAATTCCTAACTAATTCATCAAGGTTAGGAGCAACACAAATTTGTAATAGAACATATACATATATATATATATATATATATATATATATATATATATATATATATATATATATATATATATCAATCACAATCAGACACAAATTATCATTTTCCTCATTCCATTATGAATCACAAAATCAAGAAGCTAAGAACCAAAATGAAATTGGCGTCCAAATAGGGAGAGAGAGCATATATTATGATAATAGATAAATAGGAATAAGTGAGAGATACCTGTGTAATTCACGGTGTAGGATAAGTTGTTCCAACAGTGAGCCTTGACTCCGGCTATCAAGAACAACCTCTGACGCTACCATCTAGGTAGGCTTATATCATGCAATATCTTTTCTCATTATATCTGTCGTGGAGTCAAATATTTTGTGTATAATATCTTTTAACACTATGTGTTGTGTACAATCATGTTGCAGAAGGATTTTCAACATGTGGTATATTGGTCCACAGATAGGAGATACAATGCTACCACTAAAACCTGCAGCAACAAAACAAAGAGATTTATTGCTATAGTAGAAAATCAGACATATCTAGTTAGTAGGTTTCAAAGAGTTTAGATAACTAAGCGCGTGTGACAGAGTTACAAATGGGAACATATAAGCACCCAAAACTACATAGATGGCCAGCCAACATATACAACAACAGATTATATGCAGCTCCTGCCCAGGCAGTTTTCGTAACCACTCTTGTTGCTTTGATTATTTGAGAATTTAATGGAAAAATCAAATATAATATTGGAACATATTGGAGCAGAACAATCAATGCAAGAGCATTATTCTTGTGAGAAGCTTGAAAGCTTCTTGTTGTCGGTATAATAAACTATATAACCATCTAAAAAAGAAATTTTCAATCATCTATGATCTATGTCTCTCTTGGCAAAAAACTTTGAAACCCACCATACTAATCAATTCATATAAGAAATGAAAAATCATAGGGAGAAGGAGAGGAAAAATCATAATTGTAATGAGATACGAACTAACATTTCAATTAAGTGAAAAAAACAAAATCAATGGTAATTTTGAAAAAAACAAATTTAGACACCAAAAGGGGAGAAGGAGAGGAAACACAAAAGTGAAATGACATACCCACACTATCTAGATACAAACTGAGTAGCTACTAATTCTAGGAATCCAAGTCCATGAATTTCCCGCAGCCAACCCAAGAACAATAATATGAAACAACAATTCTAACACAGGTCCATGAATATATTAAATAAGCATTTCAAACTCATGGAGTGGAATTAGTATGAAAAAAGTTATAATGCCTTATATGAATTCAACAGTGGGAGTGGATTGTTAAAACAAAGAACTGAAAGAAGTAAGAATTATGTAGTAAGGTTAAAAATAATAAGATTGCATTACTATGCTATAAGGTTAAATAAAGCAAGTTTTAATAAAAATAAAAAAAATGCAAGAGAGAGGAAGATATGTCCACATTCATTCACTTATAGGAAACAGAGCAACAAATGACAAATTATGTTAAGAATACATTAAGCTTACATAAAGCAACATATGCATATAAATCAACACTGCCCTAAGCAAAAAAAGGGATACATTGAAAGCAACATAAAAAATGTAAACAAAGGCTAACAATCGAAAACACAAAAGAGCACAAAATCAATTCATTGATTCAATAAGTGATTTATAAAAATTTAGAGAACAATTTGGAGAACCTTTTTTGCCAGGCATTTACTTTTCACCTTTAATATAAAATCCCAGAATATCGACCATAATCCAGCCTTGCTAGTTCCTCAAAGACACCCTCCTGTTCTTCAAAATCTACCAAAAAAATAAAATAAATATAAAATCAGCATAATTTACAAAAGGAAAAGCCATAGTAAAGGATGATTTAGAGAGGAGGGTCACCACCAATACATGTTTCCACCAAGACTAGAGCCATCCCAACCATCCTCCACCGTGAACCTTACCTCAGATCAGCCTTCACCTCAACCCCCAAACAAAAGTAACCCGTCACTAGAGTCCAGAGATACCCAGACAATCCTATTCCCAAACAAAACCCATCGCCGCACACCTCTATTACCATCAGAAACCAAATCGCGATTGGGGAAGCAAAGAAGCATTTGAAATTTGAAAAAAAAAAGGAAGAGGGATCTCACCCACCTTTAATCCTAAAAGTTGAGATTAAGGTTTTAGGGATAGCAAAGAAGATAGATTTATTTAAGGCTTCTGGGGGTAAGGTTGCTCAAGTTATAACATTCCTAGTGGAGCTCTAAACTCTACTCGTCCTCCTGCTACAACATTTGGTGGTGGAGGTGAAAAAGGGAAGGAGAATGAATTTTTCAAGAGATTGGAAAGGAAATGAGGAAGAAGAGAGAAAGACAAAAGTCTGTAATAGAAATAAAAAACAAAACTATTTCACAACACCACCTGAAATGGATTGAAACTTTACGTATGCATTTGACATATGTAAATGAACAGTAAAATGAATAGTAATAAAAAAGGTTTTGTAGTTGTATCATGTTTAGATTTAGATATCCTAGTTATAAATTAAATTGGACCACATTATAACCATATTAGAATGAAAATAACCAACAAATGTTAAACTTGTAGGACCATTTTGGCACAGTTTTATCTCTGTATTGAACAATTCATCATTCACTTAGCATTATATAATAAGATAGTATGAGTATGGAACAATCCTGAATGTATTGAAATAATGTATATATCCCAGTGAAAACCTTAGCCTTTTAACATTTCAAAACAGTGTCATTATATAATGCACTTAATTCCATCAGTTAAACTAAGATCCATCAAATAATAACAGGAAACAATCAAATCTAAAATGATGAACCTGAGGGGGTGTATGCCCAAGAAGTTTACAAAGCAGTCTGCTTTCAGCTAGAGGATGCTCAGAAAGAAGTGCATATACAACTTGGTTCAAAACCTGGGAAAATCCAATCATTCAAATCCAGTAAAAACCATTGAAACTAACTAAAACAAAAGAGCAAACCTGTATTGCACAGTAAGCATAGGAAAACAGAAAACGTTTCTATGGCATTTCATCTTTCACGTAAACATTTCACCTCTGGCTTTAACATGGCAAGTAAACAAAACATAGCAAGTATCTGGAAATAAGCAAAACAGAGGTAAAAGTGTCATCACTTGATTATAAGATCACACACACTGTACAAAACTGAATGTGGAATGCATCCAAAATTGATAATAGAACATGTTCAACAAACATCAAACCATGTGTTTTCTTTCTGCTAAACATTAGCAGCAACAATTTTATATTTATATATATATAGAAAGAGCTAGTAGAGAGAACACACTGAGAGTAGAAAAGAATGGAAACCCTAATTCTCTTGAGCCTAAGAGAACCAATTCCTTTTTTGCACCCATCTAAATGAAAAGGCAATGGGAAAAAAAAAGGTCATACATGATAAACCATTTGTTGGAAAGATGCTAAGAAAAGAAAAACCTAATCGCATCTGAGCCCAAAACAAAACAATATGTCTTACCCAGATTTGGTCTTCCATAGTCGCAATACATGTCTTACCCAACATTGTTCTGTTCCTCGCCAAGCAAACAAACCTGATTGCATCTGAACCTAAAACAAATCAAAATCAAAATCAAAATCCTAGATCATGTTTGAAGCTGAAAGAAAAAAGAAAAGTTAGTTGAGGAAATGGAGAAACAAAAGGAAATAAATAGAAAAGTTGAAAAAAAAACAAATAAATAAAGAAGTTATGCCACAAACAGAACCCACCATCTCAGCCATGCACCCACAACCCACCGAGCCCATGCATCGTGGTTCAATTGCAGAGGATATTTGTTAGAATGAAATTTCAAATTTTTCTTCTAATCTAATAATCTTCAGCCTCTAAGAAGAACTAAAGCAAAGGTTGAAGAAGATGGGTAAATGGGAAGAAGAACAGTGAGATTTGAGAGGAAGATAGAATCATCCCTGGAAGAAAAGATGCTGATGTCATTGTAAACAGATAGATATAATTATATAGATGCCAGAAGAAGTTAGATGGGAGATAGTGTCTTCTTTTGTGAATTTTGCTCCAATTCAGGAAGCAGATAACAAAACACTACTTAAACTTGACCATCATATAGCAGATTATATTCATATTGGTTTAAGTGTATGTCAAGTTTCACAATAATTTAAAAAAATGTGTACCAAAATAATGTAAACCCTAAAAATAATTATGACAGATTTCAACCATGACAAAAAATTAAGACTCAATGCACACCCTAAAAATAATTATAAGAATTCCAAATTCAAAACTATCAACAAAGCAAATTCCCAAACTACTGGCAATTGCACCATTTTCTACTAAAAAATAATCGAAGGATAGATATATATGGTAAAGGCCAAATTTAAATAAACTTGAAGGTCTACTTTGGTCAAATAGGAACACATAAAAATCATTATGAAAAAACACAATATTATAGAGAACTTGACAAATAAAGGTCTATCACTCCTAAAGGCATACCCAGCATAAAGGTCTATCATGATATTTAATCACCATCATCTAACACCACTCTAAGAACTATCTAGTTGGCTCAAACTTTACAATATACTCAATGAAAGGGAAAATTAAATTTATGTAAAATACTTCAATTTCTAAGCTAGCTAGGGACACATCATTAAAAATTTCAATTAGTAAAAAGTTACTGACCTTATTCCTGTTTAGTAATGAATTACATTAAGGTAAGGGTTGCTGCCTTTGAGAGGTCCCTCAGTTCCCTACGATTTAGAACATGTAAAAGAACATATCGTCTACCATCAAACTAAATCAAAATAAGGAATAAAAATAATTTTGCTGAAAAGTACAACGTGAAAGTATTTCTTCTTGAAGTAAAATGAGAAATTTAGTGATATCTTAAAGGAAAGAATGCAATACAAAGTATAGTATCCTTATGAAATTATATTGATGTGAAAAATGAAAAATCACTTCCATGTTCACATATTTTCTTCCGTAAATTGGAAGATATAGACCAAACATCTCATGAAGCAAATATTCATGAAAATATGTTAACTTAAGAATAAAAATGGTTGAGTTTATATTTTGAAGCCAACATTAGATCTCAAATATAAATGAATATATTCTATTTGGAGTTAACAATTCATGCAGTCCTCCAACTCCAAAAGGCGATATTCTTTTTCTTACTATTTAATCAATAAACACTCCCTTATTGATAGGATTTTTCAAATCTGAAGCACAGGATTATTGTGGAAATGGAAATGAGCAAATTTTAAAATTTTCTTTCTTATAATGTTAAGAGTGATATCATTAGATAACTTAATATCTCATGGGTTTTCCATAATCAATAGATATATCACATTTGGTGTCAATTTGAGCACAAATTTACTCTAGATATTAGCACTCAATACTGGCTTCATTGAATAATTTAATTAGAAAGATATGTTAGAAGATCATTTTGTAATTTGATCTTCAACTTCAATGATTGTGTTTTGTAATTTTTCTTTAACTACATTTTAGTCAGATACTGGAATACTACATAGATCCACAAAAAACTCACTAGTTTATTTGTTAAAATTTCCCTAAAACCCAATTAAGACATACAATTTGGTGTTTGAGCAGGTAAATCACGTTGATTCTGCAGAGGAAAGATATTTACTTGGGACGATTTATGAGGATTTTAACCAGAAGGAGAAGAGGAATAATACACACCTTAGGGAGTAAAACGCCTTCTAGGAGGGAATCACATGCAGAGGATTTTAGGATGTGGGAGAATTCAAATTTCAAAATGCAATGTCACATGTTGGAATATGATGGTTGGCATTCTCAAAACTGTGAGAAAAGGAAGAATGGCAAGGTGTTTTTAGTTTCAGTTTCTTCTAAATAAATAAGCAAAGAAATTCCATTTTCTTCCAAATAATGAAGTACATAGTCATGATAGCTCAATCATGCAAGACAACAAGAGCTTGATCCTGCTACCTATTTTTTGTAGTTAGCTTATTTCTTGAACCTGAGGCATGTTAGAAATGTCATATCATATGAAATAACTACAAAATACATTAATAAAGAAATTGAAGAAAAAAAATGTAGAAAGGCAGGATAGAATCTATATCTAACAGGTTTGCTTATAAGAATTAAGAAGCAACAATGTATTTTGCAAGGTAAATCAACCTCTAAAATCTTATTTTAGTAGCTTTGCTCTCAAAGTATTCAGGGATGTTTTCTTCCAGTCTTGTGGCAACCTTTTGGTGTGAAATCATATCCAACTTTGAAACTTTGAATTCATACCTCTTCCAAATTTCTAGACAATGATATGCAAGCTTTACTTTCTCAAATCTCAAGCTATATTTACTGTTTTATCTATTTCATTTAATTCAGCTTGCGCCTTAAAGAAAATGAAGTAAAGTGACTCCTAGTGAATGATGAGCTAATTTAGTAGTGTAATAACATGTAAATCAAGATTAATCCAAAGGACATGTAGTTGGTAGTGAACTAATTTAGCATAACCTTTATTATTTAAAAAGAGTTGAATAACACTTTCCTTTAAGAACGCATTAATAATCAAAACCAAACAAAACCAATGGCCTTTTATTACTAAAAATAAGAAAGGGCTGGAGTACAAACTCTAGGCCATAATTTTGGCCTCAGATTGAAGAGAGAAAATGATATACAAACATCCATGTCAAAGGGTAACTTGCCAAAAGGATGCATATCCCAATACCAAATTCAACATAATCAATCTTAACATTCACACAGAAGCTAAAAATGTAAATGGTATGTCTCCCATTTAATTGAAGAGGTTGATTAGTTGAGTTGTGGTCAAGTCACTTAAACATCACCTAATCACAATGTCAGAATAAAAATTACTAACTAATTTAAACCCAAAAATGAAGGAGTTAAGAAATCCCCTAAATCAAAATATATTACAGATTTACACATTAGTCTATTTACCCTTTTGCATTTAGAGGTAAAGCAAGAGGCAGTAGGTTTACCCTATTAAAATTGAGGAATAATGAACAAAATGAGTTTATAATCTAAACATACAGTATCCTTCCCTCCACTTGTGATTCTCAACTTACAACTTTGTGGTGCATTCTGAAGTATCTAATTAGCTATGTTATTCCCTTTCCCTGATCTTGATTTTGTGTTAATAAAAAAATGTAAGTGTTCACATATGAAATGCTAATATTTGCCTAAACTGAAGCTATAATATATATTTAATAGGCTTCTCTATAAGAAGTTACAATATATTTGTTGTCTAATTTTGTAAGGACCTCCTAGGTATTTTGAACAAAAAACTTAGCTATATAAAGGCAGAATAGAAACACAAACAAACCTTCTATGTAAAATAAAGCTTTAAACTATATTGATGCCATGATATCTAAAAAATAATAGGTAATTTATATGAGAAAAGAAACAAAAATGAGAACCCAACACAGGCAAAGTGAACTAAAATGAGGAAGACTAAATATTTTCATTCTTATCTGTTGAAACTCAAACAGAACATAATGCCTTTGTGCCTCAACATCAAACACAATATGAGAGGAATAATGAAAATGCAACAAGAAATGAATCTCAGTGTGAAAGAATGATGATAAATCCTGAAATGCAAGAAATTTGGAGAACAACAAGAAATGCAAAGTTTCAATTCATTTCAATCCATTTACCTATTTCTGTTTTTTTAGTCTTTCTCTCTTCTTCCTCACTTTCTCTCCATTCTCTCGAAGAATCCATTCTCTGTGCCTTTCTCACCTCCACAACTTAATGTTGTAGCAGGAGGATGAGCAAAGTTTACAGCCTTAATGCTACAACTTGAGCAAGTTGAAGGTGAGATCCCAAAATACTATCCAAAAAACCTTAATCTCAACTTTTAGGGTTATGGGTGGGTGAGATCCCTTTTCATTTTTTTTTTCAAATTTCAAATGCTTTTTGTTTCCAAAAAAAGTGATAAATTTGGAGAACAGCTGACAATTTTTTTTTGGACAAAGACATCCCTAATCTTATGGCATGATATTATTATCAAATTAAAGTAAACGGTAAAAAAGGAAAATAAAAAAAAATGAAATAGGTATATGAATTGAAATGAATTGAAACTTTGCACTGTTTAAATAAACAGTAAAATGAATAGTAGAAAAAATGATTAGGTAGTTGTATCGTATTTAGATTTCTTGTGTCTTCCAGAAAAAAATTACTTTGGGTCGTTGCGAGCATTTATGTATGTTCTGACCTTCTACTCATTGTCATAGTGAAATAGATATAGATCTATATATGGGAGGCTTTTACAATGCTCCATAGAGAGATTGGAGAGCATTGATGCTCCACATTTAAAATTGGCAATAATAAAGGTGCATGCAAATTTTTTTATTGTTTTTTTAAGAATGTGAAATTTACTTTTATGTTGTTATGTTTGAGACTTGAATTTATTGCTAATTAGTCCCTATAAAGTTATTTTTTTTTTATAGAAAAAAGTCCAGTTCGGTGAATGATCTCGATGGAGAGCAAATGAGTTTTTGACTTCTCAATAGAGTTCCACAACTGAGAGTTATTGAGTGAAGTACAAAACCATTGAACAATTCCATACAGAAGCCACCATCAACCGAGGTCGTCGTAGAGCTTGACGGGGCCATCAATGACGGAGGCAACGAGCTCGAAGATTGGGGGGCGCCGTCACTGTTTCTTCTCCTCATTTGTTGTTGTCCTTTTCTCATCATTGTCGCCCTATGATTAGAGTGGTCAACTCCAGATTCATGTCTCCAAAGGTGGCTAATACAGCGGAAGGACAGTGGTGAAGTGCATTAAGGGAGAGAAACGCCGCAGTCAACCACAGCGACTAGGGATGTGTAAGGGGAAGAGCCACTGGCTACCTTTGACCTCTTCCCCATGGAACCAAAAGCATCACCCACAACAAGTACCACTTCCTCATCATAATATACAGCAACACATCAAGCTTGTTCGAAACCCCAAACCCATAAACGAAATCCCACTTCCATGGCCGAGCCGCATAATCTCCATCCCACCATTGATACTACCAAGGACCTGAGACCCTGCATTCACACTACCCACCATTCTACTGACGACAATGTTCATCTCCTTCACATTTCAAAGGGAAGGGTTAATGACTGTGTGACATGGAGGCATTGCATTTCGGGGCTTTAGGGTTAGCATAGAGACATGAAGCTAGGGGTCATCTTACAAAACACAAATTGTATATTACATAATATAAGGGACCTTGCTTCAAAGTAGAAATTTGGTGATTCGTAACCTGCACTGAAGGTCACAGGTAAGCAACACAAGCCATTGATCAAGTTTTAACCGGATGAGGATCACTTTTCTCCATTCTCTGTCCCCTTTCCTATCTTCTCACTTAAATTTTGACAAGTGTTCTAAATTTAATTATATGTCTCATTCTTACTTAATTTATTTTACAATTATCAGAATTTAAGTGGAGGGACAGGAAAAGAAATAAAAAATAGGGACATGTGATCTCTATACGTTTTAACCAAGATCAACACTACAGAATTAATGGATGGAACATCCATGCTCCACCCCTCTTTGGAGATTTGAAAATGTTACCCAATAATAATAATAATAATATAGTAGCCCAGTTGTACAACAATTAATTCCACAGTTTTGTATTAGTAGGGAAAAAGAAGGGGCTTCTTGTCCGTAGTTCTTTGAGGTTGACAATTCTCAGCCAAAATATTCGCATAGCTTTCTTCTACAATTCCGCATTCCTATTTTTAGATTGTTTTTTGACTTGTTAAAATCATATTGAGAGTCTTTCTAGAGGAAGCCATGGCTCTTTTAGATTAATTCTCAAAGCTTTTATTAGTTTTGATGATAGCAATTGTTGCACGCGGAATAAAACTAACCGAAAATTTTGTCCTGTTTTTTCTGTTATGCTACTTTGCAATATTGATGGTTACGTATGAATTAGCCTTGGTTTCAGCTAACTCTTTCTCTTTATTATGAATGAAGTATTTGCGGTATTGATGGTCGTATGAGTTAGTGACTTAGTGTTGATTTTTCTCTTCATTGTTAATGAAGTGCCTACCTTTGTATGAGTTAGTTTTGATTTTTGATAACTATTACTCTTCATTAATGAAGTGCATACCTTTAATAAAAAAATATATTTATATTTACTCTATAAAGGATAGATACCGTAAAAAGGTGGTGATGTTTATGTCTCAATTCATGCAATTACACTTCGTGTTAGATAACATATAACACTTCCAAAAGCACCTGTGTGATACATATATCATGCGTCATATATATCTTTACGTCTTAACATTCTATCAAAAACTTCTGTTTTCTTATACACAACTAGAATAGCACCTGTGCGTTATACGGAATTATAAAAAAATATAATGATTATTTTATTACTATAAGAAAATACATTTATAATTTTTATAGTAGTTATGGGTGATATAAAAATTTAACCTTGAGATTCAAATATTTATTAATTTTTTTATTGCATAAAAAATATCAAGTTTATATATAATATTTTAAAGATTTCAAAATTTATTAAAAAAGTATTTCGAGTTTTAGGGATTGTTACCACTATTGCATTACTAATTTCCTTAGTTTCATTTTTATATATTATAGTATATTTTAACACCATAACAAAAATATTTTATTTTATAAAGAAATATCTCAAAAAATTCATATATATAAATATAAATTAATATTATTATATTAATAAAATAATAACAATGAAATTCAAATTCAAATTTGTAATAAACGAATGAGTACAGTTTAAAAATGATACTTGTAAAAAAGAATCTTGAAATAATTTATATATTTTTTTATTTTTTCTTTAAAAAGATAATATTAAAATTCCAATTTAAATTACTTTGATTTCATAATCTAGAAATGACAATTGATAATTTTTTTACATTTTTCTTTAATTCTTTTTAATAGGATAGCAATAAAATTTAAATTCAAATAATATTGATGAACAACTTAAAACTAACACTTGACAAAATTTTATAAATTAAAACTCTCTTTTTATATATTATATTAAACTGATGATTGATTAATATCGAATTGCATCATTCTTTTTAACTTTTCTATTTATTTCTCTTTTTGCTAGTGTAATTCAGCTCCTTTCACTGTGACGTTGTTTAAACAGAAGGTTACTGCTATATAATGAGTATATGTTATACAAGTGTATTATGTACGTGATGTCATTTCATATATACTACAGAGAAAATAGTCGTTGTTTGAGTCGAAAGAAACTAAAAATAATAATTCTAAATCCTCTTAAAGCATTCTAATAATAGAAAAAATATCAGATGTTGCAAAATCAAAATTAATGCAAGAGAGAAGACAGAAAAAAATAGAGAAGCTTATTGTACTAAAGAAAAAGGAAAAAAAAGAAGAGAAGCTTATGTGATATTGTGCAGCAGGCAATCGGCCAAAACCATACGATGCAGTGAGATAGACAAGTGCGAAGTGTATATAGAGTTTGCGATAATTAGCAATTATATTTTAAAAGTAACTTGAGATGTTTTGGAAGATATTATCTCAAAATTTGAAAAGAAAAAAAATTAATTAATAAACTTGAGAATTATGAATTGAGTTATGAATTAAGTCATTTTTTTAAGATAATTCGTAACTCTATTTCTTTATGTGTAAGTAATATATTAGCAATGTCGTTTTTAAGATAAAATAATCTAAAAACTTTCTTTGTATCATTATTTTTTACACACAAAAATACTGTTTTAATTTGTAATATATTTTTTATCTTTCTCTCAAAAAAATAAATGATCTCTCAAAAAGAATTTTCATGATTTTATAATAAAAAATAAAAGGAACATTTAGTTTGTTTTGAAAAAGGAGATGTTACCTTTATTGATGGAGAAAATGAAAAAATGATAAACTTATTTTTTGTTATAAATAAAAAAATGATCAAATTTAATGAACAAATTTTGTTATTGGCCAAATCTAACTTAAATATACAAATTTTTTTATTGAACAAATCCAACATAAACATTCTGTTATTGACTAAATCTAACATAAACAATAAATAGATATAATCAAATTAAATTTTTTTAAATATATAATAAAACACCAACGGATATTTCTAGCTATTTGGAATATACTAATGCCAAGAGTCACTTAACCTTCCTCCATTGGTGGTATGGAGACGGGAGACTCATGCTACTTCCTTATTTTATTTTCTAGTTTTCTTACAACCTCTGAAGTACGGAGGTATTCACATCACATCTTTGCATGTTTGGTAGGTACCTGGCAGGAGATTGTCGTGGTAGAGAAATAATTACGTAGCCAATGCTTAACATATCACTTTTAGACATTACCATTAATTTGTTGACACGTTATTAACCACGATTCTATTCATAGTCCAGCCAGCTTGTCAGATGGCTAAAGCTTGTCGTTTCACATAAACTCTCTAAAATATGATTTGCATACACGATAAATATAGGATTTTTATATTAATGTCTTAACCTTTAAAAATAATAATAATAATAGTTATTATAATTAAATTATTTTAAAGACAATTATAAAAACGCTTATATTGCATAATCAAAATTTATGTACATGATTTCACCAAAAATAAATTAATATACATAATATTTTCATAAAAAACATCAATCCTTTAAAATATTTACTATGTAATTGTAGGGATTTAATCCTCTAAAATAATTTATGAAGCAAGTAAGTATTTATCAATCATTAATTGATAAGTGAACCCATCAATCAATAATTGATAGATATTTACTTATTCATAAATTATTTTAAAGATCCATTTAGATAGCAGAATTAAAATTGAAATATAGAATTTTAATTTCATTTTAATTTTTTCGCATTAGAATTGGTTCTTTTTAAATTTACATGTTTAGAGTTTAAAATTAAGATAAAAAATCATAATTCTAAATTCAATTATAATTTTATTGTTTAAAGATATGATCTAAAATATTAAAAAATATTTATAAAAATTAAAATTAATAAAAATATTCATACAATAATATTTTTTATAATATAATAGTTATTTTTTCATAAATAAAATTTTCATGAATTTTTTAGAAAAAATAAATAGTTATTATAATAATTTTTATATAAATATAAAATTTTAATAAATATAATTATTTATAAATAAATATAAAAAAGAGAAATAATTTAATTTTTAAATTATAAAATTAATAATTTTTAAAATATAAATTAAGAATTAAGAAAGAATTAATTTAATTATTTTTTAATTTTATAAAATTAATTTATAAAATTATAATTCTAATTTTAAATAATATCTTAAATATAAAAATTAAAATTAAAAATTTTAATTTTAATTCTAAATTTTAATTTCATACTCGTTACCAGAAACCAAACGGATACTAAAGGATCCTCCTCCGTAATTGTAGTGGGCAATGCATTCTCTTCTGTCTCTTTTCTCTGCCCACGGCTTAACCACCATGTACCAGTACTAGATTTCTGTCCGTTACATAGTCGTTGACTTTTGATTAAGCTCAAACCCATGCATCAGCAAAATTAAATTCTTTCTCTAGAAAGTACAAAATGGAATTGTGAGCTCGTGTGGGTCCCAAGTATTTCATTGCAGCAAAAGGGTTTGGTTTCTATAAGTCTTAAATTGGAGATCGTGAAAGTAAGCCTTCATAATGGATGAACAGACAGAGGAAGAGAATGAGAGATGGAAGGATGAAAATTTTCTTTTCTTCTTTGAGAAAATGAAAGAATTATATTGCTGATTTAATAGTTGAAATTTATTGAATTATGATAAAATAAATTCAAATTCTTAATTCAATGAATTTAAATTATTAAATCAAAAATATATTTTTTTTCTCAAAAAAAAAGAGAAGATCTAATCTGAAGATGAAATGATAGATGTGGAGAAAGTAAGCGAGTAAAGACAGAGAGAAAGAGAGATGGCATAAGCATGTGAGAATCAGAGAATGAGTGATACCAACATGTTTACACATGTCAACAAATAAATGAGTATTACAAGAAAGTAGAAATTTTTACATTTACTTCGTGCACCTAACGGTATAAATACGTTTTGTGTAGTTAATTTTATTTATAAAAAATGTTACTTGATTTTATTTATAAAAAAATTTACCTAAAATAATAAATAAAAAAGATATAATCTATAGAATTTTCTTTTTTAACTAATTATTCACGTAATTTTATTTTGGATTGATATGATAATTAAGTAAAATTCTATCATTACAGGTATAACTCGCTTGGGATTATAATAAACTTCTATTATGATTAATCACTATGAGATATAAAAAAGTTATTCTATATAATAATGCACATTGTTTATTTTAAAATTTCTCGTGCTAGCTAGGGCTAGGCAGCTATTTTTAAAAAAAAAAAACTGCATATACACAGAAAGAGGATATTTTCATATTTTTCAGACAATTATTTTATAAATGGGAAATTATTCTTTAGATCATTAAATTTACCATCTTTTTTATATATATTTTTCATAGAAATCGAGTCTTGTGTTGTGTAGATCCATGCAAATAATGGGTTCTTTATGTCAAATTGAACTAATTTTTACGTAAAGATTTTAAAAAATATAAAACTCCCGTCATAAAAATAATATGCAAAAATCGGTTTATTAATAAGGTTTCAAACAATAAAATATTTTTAAAAATAACACTGTTAATGAATACCCTTACAATACTAATCAAGAAGAATTTAATATTATTTATTTTTAAAAAATTAATAAATAAATCCTCCTAATTATTCTAAAAACATTAAACATTTTTTGAGTTCTTAATATATCAAATATTTTTATTTTTCATTTAGTATTTTCTCTTTTGAATCTTGAGATAGGCTAACATGAGAAATTAACAGCTTTTTTCAAGTATTTAATTTTGATGTAGTATTTGTGTAAATTATTTTTGTCGATCATAAAATGGTTTGTTTATAACAATGACTATTTAAGAAGTTATTTTTCTAAGAGTTTAATATTGATGTAAGATATTTTTACACTATCATTCAATTTTGTTTTGACATCATATTTAACAAGTTTGACTATGTTACTAATTATATAAGATGTCAAACTTATTAAATAGTATGATAATGTATAATTTGTAAATACATGAATTTTTTATATTGATAGTACATTAAAATTAAAATTATTTTTTAAAGATTGATGCATCAACACATAATTAGATAATAATAGTATAAAGAGATTTTATATTAATTATAATAAATCAAAACTAAATTCCATTTTTACTAATGCCGTTTCAAAAACAAAATGAAATTTGCATAATATATCGTCAGCTACACATAAAAAACTCAAAAATCAGTTTGATCTGAGTAATTGAATTTGATTGAACTTAAATGTATTGTTAGTATAAATTTTGTTTAAATTGTTATTTAAAAAAATGTTTAATTCTTACAATAACTGCTTCAAAAATCATATATATGATAATATATAATTGAGTTGAAAATGTAAAAAACTTTACATTAATAGTACATCAAAATTTATCTCATTAAATTTTGTAAATAAGATAGTATTATTATTATAATTTAAAAAACATGGATGGTGCTCGTACCACTAAAAGTTCAAAATAATAGAATGATACAGAAATTAAGTGTTGGTGAACTAATAAAGGAAATTGATGAAAGTAGCCGAAAGCCATGAATGCAAAGAATGTGATAGCATTGGGGTATTAATCTAATCTCACATAAAAAACAATGGGCTAACCTTGAAAATGAAAAAGTTCATACTAGGTTTAGTAACATGAGTTAGTCCCTCTCAAATGGGAACTGGTTTTAGAAGCTAACCTAGTCTATAAGCCTATACCCCTAAACACAATTTTATTTTTTGATCGTCTATAATAATCGGTTAGGAACAAAGGGTAAGAGGGGTTATTCACTTCCGAGGTGGGGCCTTCTAAAATTTCGCACCAAAAGCCCAAACCAACCAATAAACTGGGCTTCCTAAACCACGCGGACTGCTAGGGACCATGACCTACTGTTGTAGGCTCCAACCGAGTTCAACTTTTCTTTTTTTGGGTATAAAGTTCAACTTAATTTTTTATTACAGAATATACCCCACGCTGACTCTGGTGCGTGCAAGTCTATATTTCCTTTAAATTATTGTATGTAAAAGGATTTTTTTTTTGTTATAGATAGCTTATATCTGAAACTCTAGAGATTTCAACCAATAATTAAAAAGAAATAATGAGTCCTTTTAAACACAAAATGTAGAAGTTCAGTTTTTATAAAATAGGAATGAGAATAAATAGTGTCTTTATAAACACAAAATGTAGAAGTTAAGTTTTTGTAACAACAAATACAGCTTGAAATAAGAGCATGTGCCTCAATGATCATATATAGCACATTCTACTTTAGAATTGTCAACAACTTTTTTAAGTAGAATGTTGGTATATTATTATTATATTTTTTTACATTATCACCGAATCCTATGTTTTCATACTATTAAAAGAGTCTATTTTTTCAAGAAATTAATATTGTAATTAAACTCTTTTAATATTATATAAGAATACATATATCATAAAAAAAATGCTTATATATATATATATATATATATATATGACAATACCTAGTATGAAAAAGTTTTATTATGGGTGCTCAATACCAAACCCAACTCAACAACTCGGCATGGTCTGAAGCAAATCAGGTTCGGTTTAGGTTCTAGAATTTTGGTCTAATCATTTTTTTATTGGGTTCGAGTTGACTAATTAAGTCTGACGTTATATGATATTCTAAAATTTAAAAATTTTAAATATTAATGATAAATTATAAAATTTATTAACTTAAAATAATATGATTATGTATAATATTATAATATTTTTATATTAATTTAATTTATTTAAAAATATATATTATAAAACATTTCTTATTTTAATAACTTAGTTATAAAATTTTATGAATTTACTATATATAAAATCCAAATTCATACGTTTTATCTAAAGTTTAGATCAACTCAATTTCAATTCAATCATTAACTGAGTAATCATCAGGTCAAAATTAGATCTAAAATATTAATTTAATCAAAATATCGAGTCGAAATTGATCCAAGTCAAATTCGATCCATTATGTTTTACATTGGTAATAAATTAATATTAAAAGCAAAACTTCTATGTTCTTATGCATATAGTAGCTATAAGTTTATACCTAAGAAGGCATTTGTTCCAAGGCATATGATTTTGTTCGTAAGCATGACAATCCTAGAAATATTATGATTAGGAATGATATTTATGGGTTAACTCAAAAATATATTTGGTTAGCATTTAATGTTTTGGAGAATGTTTTTCAAAATTTGTTTGGTTCACAAAAAAAATGTTGTGGGAGAAATAAGAAGAAATTCTAACATGTTTCTAGAACAATAATAAATACATGTTTCAGGTTATGTCATTGATTTAATTATTTTATTTAAAATTTATGTGAATTTGCTTGAAATCAATGATAAGTATCATCTTGCAATATGTATTTATTGATACTCTAAAAATATAATAATTTCTCAAGAAAGAAGTAGGAATGAAAGTAAATGGATATGTTACAAGATAACTTCCGACATTCTCATGTCATGGGAAATAACATACCCAACCCTCATTATTGGAATAAAAATCAAGTAAAACATGAGAATGTCACTTTCTTAAAAATCAATAACATCGAGGAATTTTTTTTAAAGCTTTTATCAAACATGGGAATGTCATATTCCCAATTTCACTTTGCCAATAATAACTTTGATAATTCTTGAAACAAACTCACCTTAAAGTAAAGATTTTGTTTATACTCATTCCAATCCTTTTTATCTGTCGTTTCATAAATTTTATTATGTTTCATATTAGATGTTGTTTTAGAATTTTAATACAGAATTAATTATTTTATATCAATTTTATCTTTATTTTTTTACTCTATTAATTATTTAATTCTTAAAATTTCTCAATATTTACATATCTAATTTATATTTCTCTCTTATCATCTCTTTTATTGATCAATGAGTCATGATAAAACTATCTTTTATGATTATTTCTTTTTAAAATTAAGACTATTAAATTATTTTTTAATATTAATATTATTTTCTTAAATGATAAATAAAAAGAAATAGAGAGAGCACAACTTATATCTTTTTTTGGGAGTTAAGCTACGATAGATTTGCGTGTGTTCGTCTAGCTAGAGACCAGGGATTAAAGTTTACGAGCCTCACTGTCTAACTTCATTTGACATAGATCATTCTTGATATTTTTTTCACTTATAATTTATTATTTTCCAAATTCTATTCGGTGCCAATAATTATTTAAACCATAACATTTGCATGTTAATCAATAATCGGTGAAAATATTTTTATTTTATTTTATTAGTTTAATTGTTAATTAATTAAAAATATAAATATTAAGGCACGTCTTAAAATTAAACAAAAATCTTTTTAAGAATTTAATTCTCCATTAACTCATCTATTCTATAAAGTTTCATCAAACTTTTTACAATGTCAATGTCAATCCGATAATGCATGCCTCGTATTCTGCCTGATTGTTCGAGGTAGGGAATTTGAACTTCAGGAAGCTCTCAATAGTCGCCCCTTCCAGGTTTTCAAGAATTACTCCAGCACCACTTTCCATAGGGTTAGAGGATCCGTCAACGAACACGGTCCACGATACTTTTTTGGTATCACCGGGGTCCGATGCAAGTTCAGCAAGGAAGTCTAATAGTGTTTGTGCATTGATTGCTAATCTGGGTTCGTATGTTATACCGAACTCAGAGAGTTCAATGGACTAGGCGATCATCATTCCTGCTAGGTCTAGCTTGTGTAATATTTGGCAGATTGGTTGGTCCGTTCTCACCACCACATGATGGCATTAGAAGTACTACATTAGCCTTTTGGCTGTAACGATTAAGGCAAAGGCAATCTTCTCGATCTTTTGGTAACGGAGTTCGAGACCCTATAGTACTTTGCTCACTAAATAGACTGGTTTTTGGCCTTTTGCCGTTTCTTAGATTAGTACTGAGCTTACGGCTTCCTCATGGACCAAGAGGTATACAAACAACGTCTCTCCGGGTTCTGACCTCGTCAAAATGGGGGGAGAGGATAGTAGCCCTTTCAGTGATGTGAAGACATCCTCACATTCCGGAGTTCACTCAAAACCTTTTCCCTTTTTTAGCAGTTTAAAGATGAGGAGAGATTTGTGAGCAACTTTGGAGAGGAATCGTGTGACGGCCGCTATCCGCCCTGTCAGCTACTAGACCTCTATTACATTTTGAGGGCTACGTATGTTGAGCATCGCCTGACATTTGTCAAGATTTGCCTCAATTTCGCAGTAAGTCAATATGAAGCCCAGGAACTTCCCGGCTTGGACCCTGAATGCGCACTTTCCTGGGTTAAGCCTCATATTGTGCTTTTTTAGTTGCGCGAATACTTCTCTGTGGTTTGCGGTATGTGATCCAGATTGTGGGGTTTTGACTATCATGTTATTAATGTAAACCTCCACCATTTTCCTCACTTGATCCTCGAAAACTCTATTCATCATCCACTAGTAGGTAGCTCCTACATTTTTCAAACTGAAAGGCATTACCTTGTAGCAGTAGCTGGCCTTTTCAGTGATGAATGCAGTTTTATCCTCATCCCTGGGTTACATCAAGATTTGGTTATACCCGGAGTAAGCATCCATGAAAGATAGTAGCCAGAAGTCGGAGGAGCTATCTCTAAGTTTATCAACGTTAGGGAGAGGTATGGATCTTTGGGGCATGACTTGTTCAGGTCTGTGTAATCCACACACATCCTCCACTTTCCGTTTGACTTTTTTACTAAGACCACATTGGAGAGTCATGTGGTGTACGAGATTTCTTTGATAAATCTGGCACTGAGCAGCTTCTTGACTTACTCTTCAATGATTTACTGTTTTTCAGAGCCCACTTTCCTCTTCTTCTAGGAGACCAGCTTCGCATCTCGTTTAATAAATAAACCATGACAGATGAAAGCAGGGTCAAGCCCAGGCATGTCAGAGGACGTCCAGGCAAATAGGTCTTTATTCTTCTTTAAGAGCTCTATTAGTTGGTGTAACACCCCAAAATTTCCTATCCTATAAATAGTAATTTTGACAGCTAACAGAATTTTACTGTTTAGTAATTTCTGGATACTGTAAAATTATTTTGTTTATTCCGCCAGCGTATTTGATCATTTTGAGTGATTTACTCCGTGTCAGAAAATAATAATTTTTGGGCCGGAGAAAATCTTTCTGTATTTATTTCTCTTGACTGTTAATTATTTTTAACAATCTGACTTGATTTTCATACGTTTTCTAATTTTTGTGATTTTATGTATGATTTTAAATTTTTTTCTGTTTATGGGCCCTACGAGGTGTTTGTGGGCCCAGGTGACCATACGTGGGTCCATGTGAGTCCCGCAAAGTGAAAAATTTTTCTACGCATAGAAAAATTTGTACTGTTTAGACGGAGACAGGGGATCTTACTAAACCTGAATCCGGAAACAGTTTTAGAAAATTTATTTTGTCTTGTATTTATTTATCTAATATAAAAATACAAGAAATATATTCTTTCGTAGAATTTTTAGTAGATAAAAATAGAAATTATATTGCTTAAGTCAACATTGGTGGTTTGGATATCTACTATTGATTCAATTAACAGTTAAGAAATAAATTTAATAAAAAAATATAAGATAATCATCATTGATTTAATCAATGGTGTGAAAATAAACTTAGTTAGGCAAGCTTCAATATCAATCGTAGATTTAATCAACGGTGTAAAATTAATTATATAAAGTGACCATTTACAACCATTAGATTTAGAGTTGATCAAGGGTGGAGATTTGGTCTTAAAAAGTGACAAAGACCATTAATAACCATTGGATTTGAATTAATGGTGTAGATTTAGTAAACAAAAAATTTACTACAACCATTTTGGACCCTTGGATGTAAAGTTTGAAGGTGTAATCTTGACCCTCCATTTTGAAGACTCATCTAAGGGCTAAGAATTAAAGGAGAAAGATCCAATGACTCAAAAGAAGTCTTCCATCTACAACCTAAACCTAATGACTATTTTAATCCAAACCATCCTTTTAATCAAGGGCTAGGATGACTTAGGAAAGATGACTATGCAAATTAATCACATGTTGCATGCAAGGAGAAGGGGGGACGGTTTTGCATGCATTTTGGAGAGGAGACAAAGCTAGCATAGGCTTTTTAGGCCAAGGAAAAAGATGAAGTCAATAATAGCTATTTGAATTTGATTAGTAACTATTTAAGCCTAATTTGATTAATCTAATGGCCTAATTAACAAGTTAAGTAAACTAAATTAAATGTTAAATTGTTATAATCTAATTCTTAATTAAATATCCTAATTTTATTTAGAGGTTATAATATATGTAATTATATATCTAATTAATTAGTTATTTAATTATATAATTAATTAAGATTGGTTAGGAAACTAAACCTAATTAATTAGCTACTTAATTAGCAAGTAATTGGACTTGAATTAAAAACAAATTAAGTCCCTAATTCATGAGAGGCCACATGGCCATGCAGCCCAAGGAGGCTTCTCAAGTCTTCTTGAATGGACTTTTATGATTATTGGAGGACATATAGGGACATAGGCCATGTGCTACTCCATATGCATCCAATTGGTGATATTGTGAGTCAAGCATATCACTTAATCTCTCCAAGACTCCCACGGCAGCTGCTCACTTTCATTCACCCTCCTAATTTCATTTTCTCTCACATCAAAAAGCTTACAACACTTTCTCTCAAAAACTCCAAGAACCCAAGCACACATTTCTTTCCATTTTCTCTCTCAAATTCGGTCAAGCACCTTAGAACCATCATCCAAATTTCTATAATTTCATCCAACTTGATTTTCTAAACCTAAACACCATTCTAAGAACATCTCTAGTTATGAGTTTTTCTAAAATCATTCATCTTGAGCTTCAAATCCAAGCTTCAAGTTTCTATCAAAAATTAAAAATTTCATCTTTGTGCTTCAAGAGAAACCATTCAGTCAAGACACTCAAAACCACCATCCAATCTCTTTTAATTTCATCTAACCATAGATCTTGAATCTACATGATATTTTAAGCAACTTTCATGTTGGAGATTTTCTCTAAATCATTCATCTTCATGGACTTTCTTCAAGAGTCAAGTTATTGAGTTTTTAAGATGAAGTATAAGAAGACTTCAATTCTTATCTCTTTTTCATGATCTAAACCATGTTTGATCCATGATTCCTCTTAATCAAGCTTAGTATACTAATTTCTATGTATTTTGTTTTGAATTTGAGAAGCCCTTGGTGTTGAAGGACTTGGAAAGAGAAGCAAAATCAAGAAGCTTTGAGGGTTTTCAAGAAGTAAGAGGGAGATCCATCTCACCAACCAATTATGGTGGTGGGAGATGGTCTTATATTTGATGGATTGTGAATTCATGTGAGAATTCCAATCCATGGTCATGTAATAATTAATTGTGTGTTTATGAGCTTTGCTTTATTTTCTTGTGCTTTGATTATGTTTTGATTATTTTGTCTATACTTAATATGCTTTGCATGATTTTATGGCTTTGATAGTATACTTATAATATACATGATGTGTATATGGAATGTTTGTGATATTTATAATGAAATATATATATGTATGCCATGATGTGTGGATGGAAAGAAAATTGATCTTGGTTCCAATGGCCAAGGAAGAACTACGGTTTTGATGCCCTTGATTTGGGTAAATGTTGAAATTTTTCAAGAACAAGAAAATTAAATTTTGATCCCTAGAACAATGAGAATTTCGGCCAAGACACCTTAAAATAGGTGTTTACAAATTAATATGTTTATGGAAGAATAAAAATTGGATTGATTTGAGGAGTATGGAAAATGAACTAAAGGTTTATTTTTTTTAAGAAAACATGAACACAAATTTTAGAATGAAATTTTATTGATTTATTTTGTGTAGAAACAAGAATGGAACTTATTTAAGTTAGAAGAAAAATATTTGATGGTTCCAATGGCCATCTATAAGGTTTTGATAATTTAGAAAAAATGTTTTGATGCTATGAAATACAAGAATTTTCAAATAAGAATTTTTGAAAAGGAAATTAAGTGTTATAAATTAAGTGAAGTGGAATTTTCATAAATAAAAGAAAAAGAAGATTGAAAGTATTGAACTTCAAATTAATCAATTTTTTTAGAAGTGATTTAGAAATATAAAGGAAAACGTTTGTAACTTAAAATTTCTAACAGAGAATTTATTTATTGGGTTTTGGAAAACGTTAAGAAATTTAAAGTTAAGAAACAATAATTAAATCAACTCAATATGATTTTGTAGGACTACGTTAATAAAAAGTGATTTTTAAAAAATATATATTAAGGAAAAGATTTTTGACTAAGAATGAAAAAGGATTTGCAAAGAAAGTGAAAATGAATTTGAACAAATGGGTTTGTGTTATGACCAATCGGTACTTTGGTTTTGAAAATAAAACTTTAATGATTTTGTTTGTGTAAAACCATATCAATTTAGAAGGAAAAATATTTGATGGTTTCAATAGTCATGTCCATGTTTTCGAAGGCTTGTAATGCATTGATTTTAATGAAACAAAGTGATTCTCCAAGTGGAAATATAATTAATTTAATACAAGAAAATTGAAAAGGGAATCAGAGTATTTTAGCACTTGAGAAATGAATTTTTATGTAAATGAAAAAGAGAGGTTGCAAGTGAGCCTCAATTTGTTTTAAAAAAAATTTATTAAAATCTCATTGGATTTTGGAAAGCATTGGTGATTTTTAAAGTTAGAAACATTGATTTAATTCAATGGAATTGTGAATTTGTGAAATATACTATGAAAAAGATTTTTTTGAATAAGAAGATATATTAAATGAAGTATAAAGTTATATTATTTTGAGGAATGTTGATTTGGAAATGATTTGAAAAAAATGAAGAATATAATGGTATTTTAAAAATTTACTAACGTATAACTTATTTTTGAGTTTTGAAATACGTTAGAAAATGCTAAGTTTTGAAACGTTGATTTATTTAAGTCCAAAATAATGTTTGGAATATTGAGGATTATTTTATGTAATTGTAAAATGGTAAAAAATGATTTACGTATCTTAAAAATGATACTTCTACGCAATTTGAAATATGTTAAAATATTTCTACGCGATTTGAATTACGTTTAAATATTTTATGTAAGTTTAAATATTTTACGTGATTTGAAATACAGTTGAAAAATCATTATGTGATTAAATAATGATAGAATATTTTTACGTAATTATGAAAAATGATAGAAAATTGTTATGAGATTTGGGAAGCGTTTAAATATTTTACACTATTGAAAATATTATTAAAAAATATACACAATTTTGAAATGGTGGAAAAATATGCGATTTGAGAAACGATATATTTTACGCGATTGAGAAAGACATTGAAAAATTAATATGTGATTTAAAAGTGCAATAGAAGAGCTGCGGCATTTTAAAAACGTAACAAAAGTGTTACAGTATTAGGAAAATATAACAGAAACATTTCAGAATTTTGAAAATGTAACAGAAACATTTTGAAATTGTGAAAAACATAATGGAAATATTATGCAATTTTGTGAAAACACAGCGAAAGTGTTTTATAATTATGAAAACATGATAACATGATTTTGTGTTGAAAATATAGTATAATTACTGTTGAACCAGTGTATGGACACTGTATGAGAAAATGACATGTTTTGCCTATGATTGACATTTGGTGCATTATACATGCATTGGAAAGATATGTCTGTGATCGGATTTGGTGCATTATACGTGTAGCTAAAAAAAATATATGTGTTGAAGCATATGATTATATTGAACAAATGAAATTGAAAAGATTTGGCCCTTTGGGGTTGGACTTGCACTGATATATTCGTGCATTGTATAAAATATAGCTAATAGCTATTATGACCATTGTGGTTGAAGAGGGAATGAGAATTGATAGTGAGGTCTATGATGGATCTTGGGGCGTCGAGTAGCGCGACGGTCGACCACCGTGGACACCGGTGAGTGAGTACCTGTGCCACTTGGCGATGCGATCCGTTACAACGCATTGACGATACCCGACAAGAATACGATTCTTTTCAACGACTGGGAGATTGTCTTTGGGCTAAGGCTGACAATTAACCAGAGCATTCTTCTCGAAATTGTGAAAACCTCCATGGAGTTGTTTTTTATAAAATGAGTCTTTGTGTATATGCATAAATTTGAGCATTTATATCTGTGTGATATATTAATTGAGGAATATTGGTTATAACAATTGTTATGAATACTTGGATGATGATGATGATAATCATGATAATATGATTATGGTATGATCTATTTGTATGATATTGTTGGCTGTGTGTTATCTTTGTGCTGCCATGTTGGTATTGGTGTAGGTGATCTCACCTCTTTATTATGTCTTTTTTTTTGTGTCTCAGATCTTTGTTAAAATCAAATAATAGAAAGATCGAGTTGTCTTAGACATAACGGGCAATGGATACTCTGAGATTGGTGACAACAATAAGGAGTGGACATTCAAGACTCGAAGGTGTGCAGCGTTGACAAAGAAACAGATGTCTGATGCATCAAGATGGACAGAAAAAGGAATAAGTATGTTAAAGTTTCTCGTTAGTGTTGTACCGTGCTATTAAGTAGGACCCGTAATGGGGTTTACTACTGTTAAAAAAAAATAAGTCTGTTAATTTTATATTTCTCTTTAAATTGTGATATTAATTGGTGTCAATATTGCATAATGAATAGTTGAAATATGATTTTCAATATTACCTAATATTTTCAGTAAATTTATGTTTCAGTAAAGAAGAAATTTTGAAATCCATATTTTATAACTCAAACTTTGTGCGAACTTATTTTCAGATTATGAGTCGGAAGTCAGAAATGTGATGCCCTAGCTAGGGTGTTACATTAGTTGGGCCCTAGAGCTAGGGTGTTACAGTTGGCATCTCTCATGTTCCTCCAGATTTGCGCCTATCTTGGTGACTTGATCAGGTTTGTCACCTAGCTGGAGTGGTAGCAGTTCTTCTTCCGGCTGGGGTACCCCGGATATCTTCACGAACATCTAACTCAGTCATAAGGATATCGATTAATAACTCCATGAAATGCATTATTTGCGCCCTATATTTGTGTTATATTAATAACTTAGTCCTTGTTTGTTATGCATATATGGAAGATTTTAGACTTATATTTTTTTAATTCTATTTTGATATCTTCTTATATGAATTTGTGTAAATCTTGCATATTCTATAAGTGATTAAGTGGATTTGTAATTGTTATTGACTTGATGTTTTCTCTATTACAAGAAGGGCTCCAATCAAGCTAAAATTTAGAGAATTTGGACCAAAATTTGAAGAGAAAGCCGAGTGTGAAGTTTAGCAACTCACACTGTGACAGAGGCATGTTCATGTCGCGGCGTGGTGCATTCCCCTGCTGTATACTGAGAACTTGAGGCTTGAACGTTGCGACATAAAGGAGCGTATGCCACTGCGTGGGGCCCTAATTTACACACGCACCTCAACGTAAGATATGTATTGCCGCGACATGACTCTATTTTATGAGCTTATAAATATTGTTTTATTTGTTTTAGTTAAGAGTCCTTTTTAGTTTTAGAGAAGCTGCGACTAGGTTTTCACTTTAAGGATGAGAGGAAGCCAAAAGGACCAAGGTTAGAGGTCATATTCTTCATAGAAGGAGATTCAAGCATCAAAGATCACATCCATGAGCTTCCTTCATTTTCCTTTTACTTTCTTCTCTTCCCTTATCATGAATATGGTTTTTGTGGTTATATTTTCATGTTCAATAAGTAGATAAGCTATATTTAGGGATTTCTTTGGATCCTCCTTTGGATATTGATGATTTTGTACTTCTTTGAGTTAATATAGTATATTTGGTTTTGTTCAACCATATGGATCTTAATGTTCTTGATTATTTGACTAACTTTTAAGTGATTTGTTGAAATCTAATGAACCTAAACATAGGAATTTGGATTTGAAATCATATGTATGGTTGATGCATATTCAATTTCATTTTCTTAGTGGGATGAGTTGATTCGCTAATAGGATAGAAATATACCCCTTGGTTATGCATAGCAAGTGTTTGAGAATAGACCTTAATGAGTGGAATTTGCGTTAATTCTCATGGAAACATAGTAAATTAGGCAAATAAAGCATGATTGATTGACCTAAACATAGGTTTTTAACTAAAGTAGATTCTCAAGCTAACCTAACTATTTCATTTATGTTAATTAAGATGATTGCATATTATTAATTGAAGTAGGGGTGAAGAAGGATTCCCTAAACTCTAAACATTATCTTTATTTCCATTTTATTATATTTCAGTCTTTAAATTTAATTTAAATGCAATTTTTCTTATTTTTATATTCTTGAATACAATTATTTAAGCTACTGGTTGATATTTAGCATTAGAATTGCCATTATGCTCGTGGGAACGATATCCTACTCTTCACTGTATTACTTGTTCGATCTGTGCACTTGCGGCCTATAAAGGGACAAACATTGACTTGGTCTAAAACTGGACCGGATGTACGTGTTTTGGTCTTCCTAGGGTTACAGATCCTGAGACTCTCATTGTAACACTTGCGCACTGCGATCTGATCTTCCTTGACCGTGATCACCTCATTATTTTTGTTAAGGAATTTCATGGCTAGGTGGGCAGTGGACACTCCAACGGCGATGCCGTTCAACGTAGGTCGTCCTAAAATAATGTTGTATGCTGATGGGCAATCTACCACCAAGAATCTGACTTTTATGGTTCTGTAAACTTTGTCATCTCCAAGGGTCAGGAATATTTCAAAATAACCAACCGGGGTGATTTTCTCTCTAGAGAAGCCAGTGAGCTCGCTTTCATAGGGGGTTAATGCGATATGGGGAATTTCAACCTTTCAAAAACATCTGTGAACATTATGTCTACCGAACTACCCTGGTCGACGAAAATACGTCGGACCTCGGTATTAGATATTATCCCAGAGATTACGAGTGGATCATCGTGATCCTGGATAATATCACCGTAGTCCTTAGCGGTAATAGAGATCGGTGGTTCTTCCCTATCTTTAGCACAAGGTTTGCGAGTAGAGCTAGAAACGCTCAATACTGCGGTCCGTAGTGCTTTCTTTCTGGAATTACTAGATGATCCCCCACCTACAAATCCCCCAAAAATGGAACTAACAAGCCGGTCAGTTCTATTGGCCCCATTTTGAGTTTCCTAGTTCCCATCCTATCGGTTGTCAATGTCACGGCGAGGTAAAGTCTTGGATTTTCTAACAGGGCTGCAGTCCTTCTCCTTTGGCGTGGCGTTGGACTTCGCCATGGACTACAACTGAGTCTTCTATCTCTTTGTCTTCAGCGGTTATCGTTACTTCGGATTCCAGCGATATATTTCTGCAGTCCTTCCTCTTTAATTAGGGACTCAATGACATCACGGAGATAGTAACACTCTTCTGTTTCATGGCCATAGCTTTTATGCCATTTAAAGTATTTTGAATGGTCTTTCACTTTTTTCAGAGGAGGCGGCCTTTTAATATCCTGAAACTCAGTCTGGAGCACTTCTTTGACAATTGTTTCTCGTTGGATATTTAGAGGAATGTAATTAGAATATTTAGCCTAGTACGCTTCACCCTCCGAAGAACTCTTAGGTTGGTTAGAGCTCTAGTTATTCTTTTAGTGAGTGGGTTCATCTTTTTCCATAGTCTTTTTTATCTTTGATAGTCTCCTCAAGGTCGATGTATTTCGTGGAGCGAGCATGGAATTCATTCATGGTTGCCAGCTTCTCTTTTGCCAGGGACTGAGAGAATTCAGAATCATTCTGGAGACCACTTCAGGCATAGTGAAGGGTAATTTGGTCGTCCGGGCTAGCCACACGAGGTAGGGCGTCATTGAACCTTTTGATGTACTCGCGAAGAGGTTCATTGCTCCCTTGGCGAATTCCAGAAAGGGAGTCAACCAATTTAGGCTGCTCCTTGGCAGTGGTATATTATAGCAAGAAGCGAGTCACGGGTCATCCCACTCGGTGACAGATTTTGCAGGTAAAGTTGTGAACCAACGGAAAGCACCTTTCTTTAAAAAGAGGGGGAATGCGTGGCACAATAGCTTTGGGGATCCCCTGTGGAATTGCATAGATTGAACATAAGAGTCTAGGTGTTCCTGGGGGTCCGTTTTCCCATCATAGGGCTCTAAGTTGGAGGGCGACTTAAAGTTTCTCAGGGTCCTGTATGCCATTAGTTCATCCGAGTAGGGTTGCTGTTGGACGCCAGGGACCAGGGCATTGTTTCCAACAGCACTGCTGCCTTGATCGTGGGCGGCCTTCTTATGTTGTGGGTTGTGTCCTTCCTTCCGTTGTCATTCTCAACATGCACAGAACTTTCAAACTCGTCTAGTCAGTGACGTTAGTCTTCCAACTGATGACGTTGTTCATCGATCTGCAGCATTTGTTGGGCCACGAGCTCTTGGAGACTGTTTCTAGTCATCTCCGAGCGGATGATGTTTCGACTAGAAGCACGATCAGTAGCAACGTTGTTCAGCGGGCCTAGGCATGTTTGCATTGGGGCCTTCGACCCTTGAACGACATTGTAAGCTCTTTCTCTAGGGCAGTCAAGCCTGTCTATGACAGATACTCTGCATGACGGATGTGTACTTTCATCAGAGAGTGAAGTCTCATGTCCGTCGTGTAGATGTTCCAGGATATGTGCTTGGTGTCTTACGGCAGAAGCTTCAACTGCAGGTGATGGAGCTGGATAAGGGGGGGCTGCGCTGCTGGCTCCTGTCTTTGTTCTGCAGGGGGCTGCGCAGCATCCCTCCTTGAATGTTGACGTGTGTTCACCATGATTGTGTGAGATTAGAAGTTTATCAGTTTCCTGTAGATAGCGCCAATGTTCTAAAGCGAATTCAGAGGGTACCTGAGATAGGCACGTGATAGTAGTTTCCTCCTTGAGCAGTGGCGACCGAGTGTGTTGAAACAAAGGGGTAGATACCTGTAAAGAGACTCCAACGCTCAAGTCAGGCTGTGCACAAGTAAGGCAGTATATGATGAGTAATTTACTGGTACCTGATTAAGGCTACTTAGCCTGGTATTTATAGAGCGTATATAAAATCATCATGCAATCTGTATTGAATGCAGGTATTTAGGATTAGTATCCTAGTAAAGATTATTTTTTCATTATTATTGGGGTGAATCTCTATAAGTTAGGAACTCTTAATACGATAGCTACTTATCAATCTGAGGCAGTTATGAATCGTATAATATTGTAAATAGATGATTGATAGTTACGAATATTTAGGGATATATCATCTACTCATATCTAGTAATCTTGATATTATGGTCCAACGTTACTCAATGTGCATGACTCCAAAATCTGAACTGCCTTTAAGGCTTTAGCTACGTCGTCCAAGGCGAAATCCGATTATACATGTGCTGGATTGATCTAACTAGATGGGATCCCAGATCACGATCGAGAACAAATACTCTTAAAGAACTTTTTGCAATTTGGACAAAAGTTTGTGCCACAAAAATTTGTCAGACTCTAAGATTTTTTTTCGTAAGTTAACCTTTTAATATTATTCGTGGTTTGAGATAGTAGGCGAGATGTTAATTTATGAGTGATGCTCTCCCACTCGCATGCGTTGTGCTCATGTTCCACAAGATCTTTATTTTCTCACTTTTATTTTTTATTTTTGAATCTTCCCCACCATGAAGTTTTATAACAAGGGGTTAATGCATATTGGCATCGGATGGAATCTGCCTCACCTTAACTTATATTTATTTAATTAAATCTTTGGTGTATATACATGTATACCCCGACGGCAAGTTGGGAGTGTTGTTGTGGATGTCTAATCAAGCATTCACCTTTATTCGTTCCTTGATTAAATTATTTAGGCCTACTTTACCTAAGAACAATTAATATTTTTGTTGGATAACTTTATCTACGACCATTGGCAGGCTTATTACAACTTCATAAAATGGTGTGCAGTGAGACCATAAACTATTGTGTTATGCAATCTTTTTAGGTCATCACAAAATGCATATCCAGATCACTACATAGTCCACATGAAATCTAATGATGTTAATAAGCTATCATGACTTGGAACATTCATAAACATCTCAACCAGTCTATCTAATGTGTAATTGACATCCTCGTAGACATGGTCATATGTCGTAAGTACCACTAACTTCTGCGTTTTACTTTTGCCCTTAATCACTTTTTCTCACTTGGTTAGGTCAAGATATTATTACCTTTATAAGATAATTCCTTACTTGCATAATGCTAATCTGATTATTAGGGGCCCTTAAAGGTACTGATATTAGCATATTTAAGCTTCGTTGTAAGAAGGAATACTAGTTAAAATCTGTTGTTACATACATGTATAATCCCCTTCACAAGAACACTAGTTATATAAGGATTTGGCAAAGATACTCTAGAACCCTACAGGGGCAAACGCTTAAACATAAAGTACCCACAAAAAGCCTCACTTTTCTTATCATAGCCAACTCTTAGTATTAGAAAAATTATTATCTTACACTACGTGTGGTTACACCATTTTATATTAGTTAATGAGATACAAATTTGTGATTAATCATATTTATTGATTAGTTAATGAGTATTTTATTAACTATTTAATACACATGATTCCAGTTAATCAATCAATATACGTGATGAGAAATAATCATCTTATATCACTGTTCAACATCACTTTTTATATTTAGTTAATGATATACAAATTCATGGTTAATCACGTGTATTGGTTGATTAATAAGTAAATTCATAGTTTAGGGTTGAAACTTAGATTTACTTATTAACCAACTAATACACGTTATTAACTATAAATTTATACATCATTAATCAGGTATAGAAAATAATATTAAAAAGTGATGTAGAAATATAAGAATTGATACGTAATTAACTACGATTTTGTATCTCAAAAACCAGTATAAAGTAGTGTAACCAAAATTAGTGTGAAAATATCGGGGTTGTTAGTATTATTATACATAAAATTAGGATTACTTTCACATGTACACCTAGCAAAGCCCAAGAGTATGTCAATTTGACTTGACCAGTGTAGCACAATTACAAGGTTGAGATAAAAAATTAGGGCGTGGGAGTCATGTATTTTAGCCTAATCCGTTTGCAAGCCTTACATCTTCCTGTTCCACACTTCCTCATTCACATGCATATTGTTTCTAAGATCAGAGTTTAAATCAAAAAGGGAAATGAGCAAAACAGTACTGGATTATATCCACCCTAATCCTAATCCGGGCATGTGTCAATGTGTAATTACGCGGTGAAACCTGAACCCCACAAAAAAATAATAATAAACATATAATTAAGTGCCTGTTTAAGTGGTGATTCGTGAAACAAGTAATTATGCCAATAATTATGTATAGAAAACTGAGACTCGCGTGCGCATACCAGTACTTTAAGAAGGTTTAAGTAAATTTTAAATTGGTGTTGGGTTGACATTCTTAAGCATTTCACTTTGATTATACATTAATAAACCGAAAGCATAATAAAACTATCCTATAAAATCACCGTCTTAATATCTTAATAGTTTTTATGTACGGAAAAATTATAACAAATTCAGTCTAATCATCATAGAATTAAGTGGGGACGTGAGCAAAGGTAAAAAAAGTAGAGCAGGTGGCTTTTGGAAGTACTTAAAAAAGGGTTTAAGCACTTGAATTGTTTAATATGTTAATTAAGGGACAAGATGGTGTCTAGTGTGACAAGCAGCAAGGGGAAGTCCAAAGATATACGAAAGTAATAACTTCACTCTGAAGTTTTTCAAAGAATGCAAGCACCTTGATTCTTGCACTAGTAATATGTTTGTTATTTATCATTATTATTATTGTTATTACTATTTGATATTTTTTTTAAAGGTTTTAGAAGATGCTTTTTTCAGCCAAATCAGAAGGAACATTTAATTTTGATATTTGAGTGAGTTAAGAAAGATAAGAAAAGTATAATATGTCGTTTTTAGACTCCTGGCTTAATATATATATAATAATGTTCAAAGGCACAAAGAAATCAGTTGTCTTCTTCTTCTTCGTTAACCTTTTTCTTTTCCCTCCTCCTTCCCCCTTTTTTTTAATCTTTTGATGAGATGAATTTCTTGGCATCTAATTGTAGACTGGTGTCTCCTTTCATATTATGCGTTGCTCTTTTTCTTTTTCCTTTCCACACCTGAAAAAGCCATAAGAATGGACTCAATTTTAAATTCAATTTAGGAAGATGCTCTTATATTGACGTATTTTATTAGACGTTAGAAGATTCCACAAATTCTGAGAATCAGAGTACTTTTTTTGGTTTCTTTTTTGGTATATATCTTAACTTTATACTCTCACAGTGATTTTAATTTTTACTATTCTCCAAGCGTCAAAAATCAAGCTCAAAAGTCAAAATCAAAGGGATTTACTATAGATTTCCCCCTCCCACTACTTATTTTGCTCCATGGGTTTCTTTCACTGATGATTGCAGACTGCCATTAAATAAGTTCAAATGAGAGCTTTTTAAACACTTTTCACACAACAAAACACTTTATATTCCATCAGGTATCATTGTGCACATATGATATCTTTATGATAAAGACATTTTGATATGAAAATGGAATAACCAATTTAATTTATAGTAAATAAAAAAAAACAAGTTAGAAAAAGTAATGAACCAAAAACCAAGGCAAAGCAAATCTCTTGAAAGCAAAGGTGCAGCATTCCATGAGTCATGGTTAATTATAAGAAGCCAAAGGATGTGACTTTTTACAAGAAAAATCATTGCTCCCACTCTCTGTATATGGAGCAACTAACATATATTAGACACAGAATCAGTGTGGGTCATGTTCTCCACTTCTTCTCATGCTTTTAATTATCAGCCACTTCAATCAGTACTACCATACTATAACCTCTCAAACGCTTGATTAGACAGGCGTGGGGGTGTAACTTTTCCATGAACCCTTTCTGCGCTTAGATGAGAATAAAGGATTTAGGTAATAAATTAGTGTCATAGCGACTTGATATTTAATTTGTTCACAAGCTCAGTTTCATGATGGCATGCATTCTTGCTAAGTAAGGCAACCAGATCATTACAAAGAATCTTCTTCCCAAACAATAGTTTGGATAGTAATTATAATCCAATCAGTCTAAATCTCTAATATATGGTTCCCCTTAACCTCAACTATATAGACATTATATATAACATCCAATAAAGTTGAACCCCATCCTCCTTCCTCCAAAAGAAAATGCAATGGAAGCGTACAATGTATACAGCTACCTAGCTTTTTCATGGCACATTTCTTTTACTTTCACAATGACATATGTTATATATGCCAATTACTTCCTATAATCCTGCAAGGGTAAGTTTAATAGAGTTTTATCTTCCATCTTATTCCTTTTTTTTTAAGCATAAAAGTTTAGAGTAAAAAGAGACTTTGACATTCCAAAGTTAAGACAAATCACCAATCTCAGTGAGAGAAGTCGACCAAGTGAATTGGCTCTTCTATCTTATTACTCGTTATAATTAGATATATTAGGTAGACTTCGGTCTTTTTAAAAAAAAATGATTAAGAGAGAAAATTTTTTTGACAAGGTTACTAGGTAGCTTAGGAATGTATAGTTGTAAGGCATTGCTTAAGAGAGGGAAGCCCTTCTAGCTATAGTAGTTGTGTTAGCGTGATTGATTATGATTAATTACGATTGATCATGATTGAGATTATAATTGATCACGATATTTTTAGGGATGATTGTAATTGATTTAGTACATAATTATACTTTATTATTTTCTTTTCCTGTATAACAGTCTTCTTGTATAAATAGAGACTAATCTTCTTGTATACATTCATTTTAAAATATATATAAATTACTAATATTTGTCTCTTTTTTTCTATTTCTAACTTGGTATCAGAGCGTTTAGGCTCTCGATCTAATTCTAGATTCCAGATTTTATACTCTAGATTCCGTCTTAGATTCTAGATCTTCATTTAGACATTACTCTAGATTTATGTTCAGACACCGTTCCAGATCCCCGAAATACCTCACCGCTGCCATTTTTAGTTTTTCAATGAGATCTTTCTATTTTTTATGTTCTTTTTTGTCAATTCAGCTCTGAAAGTTCAGCTTTTGTGTTCTTCCTTAGTATAATGGAGAAACCAGACATTGCCCAATCTCCTTCAATTGTGCTCACTGCCTTCAGATGTTGCAGATATTGTAAAGACTCAGGACACTTGCTTAAGAATTGTCCCACATGTCCCCAAAGGTCTTATTGGAACAGGTTTTAACCTCGTCCCAATTCTTCTAAGTCTGTGCTTGTTGCTACTGCTACTAATAGATCCCCAGGTTCTTCAGCCACACCCTAGGCTACCTTTTCTACTAATGACCTCGTGTCCCTCCTTAAGCATCTACTATCCAATTTTGGTAATACCTCTTCTGGTTTATCAACCACACCAAGTAATACTAGATGATACTTTGATTCTATTTGTTGTAACTATATGACGTCCACATCTCAATCTTGTTCATCCCTATCTGTTAATGACATTGCACATTCTATACATAATGTTGATGGATCTCTTATGAATATTAGTTATAAGGGTTCTGTCTCTCTGCCCACTCTTAGCTTACCTTATGCATATCTCATTCTCAAATTAAATTTCAATCTCATTTCTGTTAGTCAACTATGTGACCTTAGTTACGAAGTCATATTTTCTTCTTCTGGTTGTCGTGTGTAGGATACACGGACAGGACAAGTCATATGGACTAGATGTAAAGTCGAAAAACTGTTTGAGCCCACTAACATTCATGTTCCTCCTGCCTCAAATCTTTGTGCAGCATCCACCTCGTCCTCCATTCAACTGTAGCACCAACGTCTTACTCATAGTTCTCTAGGGAAGCTACATCCCCTCTTATCTCAAGGGGCTCTAAGTTCGGTTAATCGTGAGTCTTTTCACTGCACTTTTTATCTAACTACTAAACAATCTGGATTTTCTATAATTGGCATTGACTAAAGCAATGGTTTTGATGATAACAAACAAGAAAGGAATGGAAGTGCAAAGATCAAGTCTCAAGACTCTTCAAGTTTAGCTTATAGGACTTAGATATTATATTAAGATAAATAAGAGTCACACTTAAGCTCTTTGTTGTTATTACTTTCTAAACTATTTTTGTCATAAGCCTTGCTTGAATTTCTATGTGGAATAACATTAATTTTATTCTCATTAACAAGCATAGAATGTAAACAATTAAAATTATTAGCTTTGGCAAATTTAGAAGATAAGTCCTCAACTTGATTTTCTAAATCAATGCATTTTTAATAAGAAGTTGAGGTTTCACATTTCAAAGGCATTTCCTCATCAAGAAAAGCATATTCATTTTCTAAAATCTCAATTTCATTTTCAATGGAGGAAATGTTTTCCAAACAAGATGAGTTTTTCTTTTCTAAAAACAACAAGTCATCATATAATTCATCATATGCACATTGTAGCTCATCATAGGAAGGACTATAATATGGTTTAACATTATTTACCTCAAAGTCCTTTTTAAGGAAATCACAATCTTCCTCATTATTGTCCATCAAGAATTCGAGAATATCTTCCTTCTCAATTTTATTTTGTTTTGTCTCTTCTTCTAATTGAGTACCATCATTACCAAGAGGCATTGAGCTCATTCTCTTACATTGAAAATTTTCTTGAGGACGTTTTTTTAGAATTGTCTTCCTTTAAAGACTTTTTCTCTTCTTACTCTCTATATACAACTTTATGCAAGAAATCATTGTTAGCAAGATAAAAAGTATCAAGGGTGTCTAAAATTTCTTTGGTACTAGAGCAATACTTAATTCTAGCATAAGCATCATCATTCAAACTACTTCTTAAGATTTGCATTGCTCTAATGTTTAAGGAAAAGCATTTCTTGTCATAAGCATTCCAAATTTGTTTTGATTTGCATGTAAATCCATCAAGCACAATATCCCATAAATCAATATCAATAGATTGCATATAAAACCCCATTCTAGCTTTCCAATAAACAAAATGCACACCATCAAAGAATGATAGTTTATCAATTTCAAAACCTTCCATTTTGAAAAGCTTTCAATGGTTGCCAAACAAATAAAGATCTTTAACTCTAAGCGGTTAAGCTTTCAATAGAGCACGAAGCTCTAATACCAAATGTAATTGGCATTGACTAAAGTAATGGTTTTGATGATAACAAACAAGAAAGGAATGGAAGTGCAAAGATCAAGTCTCAAGACTCTTCAAGTTTAGCTTATAGGACTTAGATCTTATATTAAGGTAAATAGGAATCACACTAAGCTCATCAATTGGTTTTATTGCTCATCTTAAACAAGTTTGCAAAGTCAGGATCTATACTTGTGAAAATGATATTTAAAGTTTGAACAAAATGATTTTTAGAAAGATTGAAAAATCCTTTGAAAATATTACTTTCTTGACAAAATCATTAATATGTTTTTGGACAAATCATAAGCCATTTAGAAAAGTCCCTAACCGATTAGAGACTCTATCTAACCAATTATTAGACTTAGGAGCCATTTTGAAAAGCTCCTAACCGGTTAGTGAAATCCTCTAATCGGTTATTGAGAAAGTCAGAGACCAAATTTTAAGTCTCCTAACCGGTTAGCTAAATTCCCTAACCAGTTAGCAAGTGAATTAGAAGACATTTTTTAAGTCTCCTAACTGGTTAGCTAAATCCCCTAACCGGTTAGCAAATGAATTAGAGTCAAATTTTAAGACTCCTAACCGGTTAGCAAAATCTCCTAACCGATTATCTAGAAAACTAGTAAACACGTACAACAGCTCTATTTGGGCATTTAATGTTTCCCAACAACCACTAACAACTCTAATATGCTTTGGGCTATAAATGAAAGTGTTTGGGCATCAAAGAAATGTTAGAGAACAATCTGAAAATCTTTCTTGAACATTAAATACGAGTTTTCACCATCATTTCATTAAATACTCTGTTTTGAGCTTAAGTGTGAATCCTTGATACCCATAAGTTTCAAGTTGTATTATCTACTCTTTGAGAGAGTTTCTATTCATCTACATCTTTGTATAATTTGTAAAGAGGGAGTGAGGTATCCTTCTAGAGTAAAGGGTGAGGTATCCCTTAGAAAGTGACGTATCTCTCAAAGATTGTAAAAGGTGAGGTATTCTTTAGAGAGTGAGGTATCTCTCAAAAGTTGTAAAGGGTGAGGTATCCCTTGATTGTAAAGAGGGTGAGGTATCCCTCAAAGGTTGTAAAGGGTGAGTTATCCCTGTTTTGAGGTTCAAGCACAAGGGTGAGGTATCCCAAGGTGTGAGGAGCGCTCTTGTTTGTACAAAGGTTTTCCTAACACCCGTGAAGTCTAGGAGATAGTGAAGAAAATCTTAAGTCAAGCTTGGGTACTAGATGTAGGCCACAAGTGGTTGGTGGCTGAATCAGGATAAATCATTGTGTTTGTTTTTTCAACTCTATCTCTTTACATTTGTGCTTTAATTACCTATGCTTGAGTTGAACTTGATATCTAGCTTATTTGTTTGATTTATCTCATAACCTAAGTTGCATTAGAGTAATCCTTAATAGTTGTGCCTTTGTTATGCATGTTCCGCTGCATTTATTAATTGAGTGATTCAAAATGTTTAATTTCTCAAAAGTGTTTTAAAAATTTATTATCACCTAATTCACCATCCCTCTTGGGTGATGGTTGCCATGGCTAACACTTTCCTTCAGTAAAAGTACCTCTATTTCTAAATCTTCTTTAGACCTTATGCATCCCCCACATCAACTATGGGAGGTAATCAACATTTTGTAATATTTATTGATGATTTTTCTCATTTAACCTAGATATATTTAATGAAAAATCATTCAAAACTTTATCAAATTTATATTAATTTTGGTACGATAATCAAAACCCATTTCTCAAAAATAATTAAAGTTTTTCATTGTGATAATGCTTCTGAATATCATGATTCAAAACTTCTCACTTTTCTTGCGGAACAGGGTACATTTTTTGAGTTTTCTTGTCCTGACACCTCTCAACAAAATGGTCGTGCTGAAAGAAAATAACTTCATATCCTTGACTCTGTCCGAGTTATGTTCATCTCCTCCTCTTATCCTGAATGTGCTTGGGGTAAAGCCGCTCTCATCGTTGTTTTTGTCATCAACCGTCTTTCTTCCTCTATTCTGGGTAATGTATCTCCCTTTGAACATCTCCACCATACTTTTCTATATTACAACTCTCTTAAAGTTTTTTGTTGTGTTTGTTTTGTTCTCCTTCAACCCCATGAGTACACTAAACTTAAGCCTCGAGCACATCTCTATTACTTTTTTGGTTATGGCACTGAACATAAGGGCTATGGTTGTTGGGATCCAATCTCTCAATGCATTTGTATCTCTCGTTATCTTATCTTCCAGTTACTTCCGATGTTCCAGCCACCCGACGACGCTGTTCCAGACGTAAATCTTGCACTTATCTTTGCACCCTCTCTTCCTTCTGAGCATCCAACTAAGATAAGAACTCAGTCTACCTATTTTCGTAATTATCATTATTTTTCTACCATGCTTCACTTACATGAGTCTCAATCTTATTAAGAAGCCTCCACAAACCCTCTTTGGTAGCATGCTATGCAAGAAGAGTAATAGTCTTTGGAGAATAGTAATACTTGAGACCTTGTTGATTCTCTTTTTGGTAAGGCACTTATGAGATGTAAATGAGTGTTCAAGATCAAGACTCATTCTGATGGCTCTATTGAGCGCTATAAGGCTTGCTTGGTTGTCAAAGGTTTCACTTAAGAATATGACATTGATTATGAGGAGACCTTTGCACATGTTACTCTCATCACTTCAGTTTGTACTCTCCTTACTATTACAGCTACTCAGAAATGGACTCTAAATTAGATGGATGTGAAGAATGTATTTCTTAATAGTGATTTGGAAGAAGAAGTTTATATGCGTTCACCTCTTGGTTACACTTGTCCATCAAATAAGGTTTGTCGTCTTTGAAAGGTTTTATATGGTCTCAAACAAACACTTCGAGCTTGATTTTTCAAGTTTCACAGCACTATCAGTCAGTTTGATTTTTCCTCCAGTACCTATGATTCTGCTCTGTTTACTCGCAAAAATGATAGAGGTATTGTTATGTTGTTTCTCCATGTTAATGATATTATTATTATTGGTGATGATACTATTGGTATTACTGAGCTTAAACTATTCTTGAGTCAGCATTTTGTGATGAAAGATCTTGGACCTCTCAGTTACTTTCTGGGTTTTGAAATCATTTCTTCTACTGATGACATTTCTCTGTCTCCAACTAAATATGTCTTAGATCTTATCTCTCGAGTTGGTCTCATCAATAGTTGCATCGACTCCACTCCTCTAAAACCTAATGCCAGGTTTACACCTCTAGATGGTACTATACTTGATGATCCTACTCTCTATCGGTAGTTGGTTGGCAGTTTGATTTATCTTATTGTTACTCATCTAGACATTTCATATGTTGTTTATTTAGTCAGTCAGTTTATGTCAGCTTTACACACTACTCACTATACTGCTGTTCTTCGTATTATTCGGTATATAAAAGGAACTCTGTTTCATTAGCTTCATTTCTCAACCAACTCCTCCTTGGTCCTCCAGGCTTATTTTAATTCTGATAGGGGTAAAGATCCCACTGATCGCCGACCCACCACTAGCTACTATATTTATCTTGGTAATTCACTTATTTCATGGCAAAGCAAGAAATAGACTTTAATTGCATGCTTTAGTACTGAAGCATAGTATCGGGCACTTGTTGACATCACATCTGAAATACTTTGGTTACATTGGCTTCTTGAAGACTTGGGTATTTCTCAATCATCTCCCACTGCTCTTTATTGTGATAATAGGAGTGTTATTCAAATTGCTCACAATGATATTTTTCATGAGTGCATCAAACATATTGAGATCAACTGCTACTTCATTCGTCAACACATTTTTCATGGTGTCCTTCGTCTCATTTCCATTGGCATTCTTGACCAGTCAGGTGATCTATTCACCAAAGTTCATCATCTTGAATGGCTCTGCACTGTAGTTTCCAAACTCAAGTTGGTTTCTTCTATACTCACTTGAGTTTGAGGGAAGATGTTAGCATGATTGATTATGATTGATCATGATTAAAATTATGATTGATCACGATTATTTTTAGGGATAATTGTAATTGATTTAGTACATAATTATACTTTATTATTTTCTTTTCTTGTACAGCTGCATTCTTGTATAAATAAAAATTAATTCTCTTATATATATTCATTCAGAAATATACACAAATTATTAATATTTGTCTCCTTACTTATGTTTTTAACTAACTGAACAGATAGTGATAGAAGATCTTCCAAGACCAAATCCTAAAATAAAAAAAATAAAAAAACATAAACAAGTTGGGTAACTCTTCTTTGAAAGAACAATATATACCTTTCGGAGCATTTGTTTCAAGGCATTGATATTATTACATTCTCAAAAATGGCCGAGTAAATTCAAAAACATGTTTGATTAGTATGAAATTTTTTCAAAATTTGTTTGGTTTACAATTTTTTTTTTTCAAATGATAGGAGAAAGAATGTAGAAGAAAGAAGTGGGAGTGGAAATTAATGATTATGTTCTAACATAACTTCCATTCCCACGCCATCAGAAAATAACATACCCAACCCTCATACAACATGAAAATGTTACTTCCTTAAGAATCAATAATGCTTAGAAATAATTTTTAAAAACTTGTATCAAATGAGAATAGAATATTATAATTCCAACTTCACTTTTTTTAAGAATAACTACTAACTAGACAATCCTTTGAAACAATCGTACCCATAAAAGTTACCAATTACGGCTGCCAGTAAGATATATACTTGGTGAAAACAAGCTGAATTTGAAAGTTTGAACGGGTATATTAGTGTAACCACCTAGCATCATTATCCTCTTAATTTTGTTGTATATCTGTGTATAAAAGTTTGTTGTATAATAGTCCGATGTACTACTATAGACTGGCTTTCCAAGCGGCCTATTAATACGTGTTGACCATTTAGGCCAATTAGATACCTGATAACAATGTCTATGCCTGTTTTGAATAAGAGTGAGGTAGGCAGAAAGCCATTCTACGGTAAAAAAATCTTGAGTTTTGAAGTTTTATGGTACTGCGGGAGATGCAAGTGTGCGAAGGAGACCCATACTTGAGGATAAAAGCCTTCATGGGTGGGTTTAATCAAACTCCATCTCGATTCGATATTTTTATTGAGCTTAATTATTTTATTCACATTTAACTTGATTATGACTTGATTAATTATCAGTTAAAGATCAAATTAATTTGATATTTAGATAAAATATAAAATTTAAATATTATGTATAATTAAATTATAAAATAAAAAAGTATAAAATAAAAATTATATATTATATATTTTGAAATAAATTATATTAATATAAAAATATTAATTTAAATTAAAAATTCTTATATTTTATTATTAATTTTTATAAAACTATAAATTTTAATATATTATATAATATCAAACTGAGATGAGTTGAGTCAACTCAAAATATAATCTAAACCTAATTCAAAAATGCATCAAATCAAATTTTAAAATTTGACTCAACTAAATTAACTTTAAATCGGCCAAATTATTAGATCGGCCGGACAATAAACTCCCTTTGCTAGGGACTTGGTCTTCTTTATATACTGGACAGATAGATATGTGCTGAAGAGATAACTCAAAGGGTGGCAATCCAAATAATTTAGGGATTGAAAGGGATTTAATCCCTTAATACCAGATATCAAGAAATTTAATTTTCTTTTGACTGCCTGTAAAGGATTTGGTAGTTAATTAGTGGGACCTAGATAATTAAGCGCTAAATCCAAGTTTCGCAAAGGGCCTGGACCGAAATCTAAGTAAAGAACACTTTTGATTATTAATAAAAATAATAATATGATAACGGGACAGGATTGGTAAAAAATTGTCCAATAAAATGGCGTATACACGATACCTTAATATATGATGTATATATGATGAGGTTATTGTTTATTATAAAAAATAAGATGAATAAATTTTTATCATTAAATTTTATATAAATAGATAAAATTAAAATATAAATATATATATATTTTTAAATAATTTTTAATATTAATTATTCATATAAATTATATATAATTAATATTTATTCTTCTCATTTTTTTGTAATAAAAATTTCACTTATTAAATATGTTCGATCCGTATATTTTATAAAAGATAGGCTTATAGTTATGGGAAAAAAAAATTTATGGTGAACAGCTGGAGACTGAAAATTCTCAACAAATTTTCGAAGAATGGGCAATCAAAAGTGATCACTATTTTCAAAACAAAAAATGGCCAATATTTTTTAAATAAGTTCTACGAAAATAAAAAAAATTATTTCATTTCCCTTAATAATCTTTTTTGTGATAATATAATAAGAACCAATTGGGATCTAATCTCATCTTTAATTAAAAAAAAGTTAAAGTTATCAACTATTTATTATAACATCAATAAACCAAAAGAGAAAAGAAAAAACACTCAGCAATGTCCTTTTTTTATTAACAAAATTTGATTCTAATCTTTAATTTCAACTCTTGTTTTTAATTTCATTTAATATTTTTTATGTATCAATTAATTCAATTAAATAAAATTAAAATTAATAAATCAAAAGAGATTAAATAAAATTAAAAACAAAAATTAAAACAAAAGTTAGAACTAAATTTTGTTCTTTCTTTATTTGCAGTAATTCCTTTTATTGCCAACAACCTTTACCTTGTACTAGCAGTATCTTTGTAGTCCAAATCAACATTAGAGTAAATGAGAACAGGTTCAACAATCTGTTTGGTTCCTAAGAAGTAATTATCAGTCGATATGCACAATGATGCTTCAATTATAGCATTCTCTGTAATTCCATATTTGATAGGGATTCCAAACTAAGACCATCGCCAGAAAGGAGGGGAGGAACTATTCAATAAGCAAACCGCCCCACCATTGTTGGTTTGCCAAATGTCAACCAAACCTCGCTAGAAATTGACTTCCTTAATGACCCACACGACAGCAATTGACTTGCTTTCATGAACAAATTTAACATGAAGGGAACAAAAATTAGCTTTAATTAGTGGATGCCACTTTCGACCACCAAAGATTACCCATTAAAGTAGAGGGTCTTACTTAAGCCTAACAAAAAGACATATTAGTGGACAAAAGTGATGGTTTTAGCTAGATAAACCTGCTATTGCTTACTTATTGAGTTGTGACCATGTATAAGTAAAAAGAGATAGACAGGCATGGAGTGGGAAGAAGGATAGTGCGCTAGCTAGCACGCATTGGAATAGGATAAGAAATAGGTTCATTAAAGTTTTTTTTTTTCTAAAAAAAAGGACCAAAATTGCCTAACTCATGGCTTCTCCATGTGCATTGGATTTAATTTGGGGTAAACCATGAGCTATCTAGAACTTGTTTGGTCTTATCTGGGTTGGTCTCAACCATCAAACTCAATATTACCTTTATCAATCAATTGAGAATAATCAAAATCAGCTTTTGATACTCCATGCCAAACTAACACAAGGGGAGGGAGAAAATGGGAAGGTGAGCTGAGTACTCGTTGCGGTATAATCATGTGATGTTCTTTCTTGTGAATGAAACACTCTGCTAGTGCTAGGTCCGTATTAAATGGGTTTCTCATTTGACTCAGGCCCAATAATTAGTCCCAAGCAAAACTTTAGCTGATTTTGTAGACTGCCAAAATAAAGAAGATAGGGAAAGTAGGTATTGCCCAGTGCCCAACATGCTCCCCGTCTTCCCTCAGGCCTCAATAAAAAGTAAAAACTTATTGGAGGTTTTTCCTTCATTTCCCTAATTTATTCAGCATTTTTGTTTACTTGATCACTGGCCCATTTCATACAGGTTCATTTCACACCCAATAAACTCACCAACTGGGCAGTAGAAATTTCTGGAATACCAAAAAATTCCCAAAACTATTCTTCCATACAAAATTGTAGAATTTAAAATAAAAATCGGGTGGGAAATGATAGAGTAATCTGCATGAAGAAAATACTCAAACCACTCAAATGAAAACGCACAACAAATATGATCGAGTCCTCAGGTGGAATTCTAACGTAGCTGAGTTACAGTGAATGGCATTTGGCCTTAGTTATGAGGTTGTCCCTGACCTACGGTTTTCCACGAGTGTACATACACTTCCATTCTAATTTCTAATATCGGAAGTGTGGGACCAAATAAAGGGCATTAGCCGTGAGCCTACTGTTGGGTATTGTGTTGTAATTGGACTTTTTTTTATTGAGCCCATTTTGAGCATAAAACAAATATTTAAAAAAAAAGAGATGGTAATTGCTGTGTACTGTACACGTGGCTAATAAAAAGGGAATATAAAAAGCCTTTGGCTTCCTCCTTATTCCTGTAGAGACAGAGGTGCGGCGTGGACTATGAGAGAGAAAGAGGTGGGAGTTCGTCTGTCTGAGAAACTTGTTGATTTGAGGAGCAAATGAAAACTGCCATTTATGATGTTGTGTGAGGTGAAAAATTTTGTGAGTTTTTTTTTCTTTGAGTAAAAAGTATTACTTGTGAGATTAAGTGTATTAAGGTTTTGCATTTGAGAGAAATATTTCAAGATTTGTAATTGTAATTTTTTATTAAAATTAGTAGAGTGATTTATGAAATCATGGATGTAAGGAGTTTGCATTCATGTGTTTACTTGATTTTTGTGAGTGAGGGTTTTTCCCAATATTTGGTATTAGAGTGGGTTCAATCTTGCTTCTGGTGTTTCTGATAGCAATGATGCAAGACTTAAGAAGCAGTAAATTTGAGGTAGAGTTATTTGACGACAAAAGAAATTTTAGCTTATAGCATAATACTATGAAAGATATTTTAGTACAATATGAATTGATTAAAACTCTGAATGAGAATGAAAAAAAGTCTGAGAAGATGACAGATGAAGAATGAGAAGAGCTAGAGATGAGGCAATTAGTACAATTCAGCTATGTCTGTCACTTGAGGTAAAATATAATGTTTTGAATGAAACTTCTATGATTGATTTATGGAAGAAATTAGATAATATGTGTATGTCTAAGTCTATCACAAATTGCTTGAAAAAGAAAGAATTATATCAATTAAAAATGGATGATGGTGTAGACATTAGAGATCGCTTGAATTATTTTACAAAGTTAAACACAATTATCTAGCATTGGGGTGAAAGTTGATGATGAGAATAAAACATTGTTGTTATTGTCATCTCTTCCAAACTCCTATGAGAATTTGGTAACAATATTGCTAGTTGAAAAAGAGACACTTAAGGTTGATGATGTAATTGTTGTGTTATTGGAAAATGAAAAATTTAAGAAATTGAGTGTTCAATCTAAAGGAACTATTTTATTGCTAGATCTTATCGTAGTAGAAGTGTGACTCGTGGTAATAATTTTGATAGAGAGAATTCAAGGTCCAATTCTAGGCCGAGACTGGATTATAAAGATAAACAGTGCTATTATTGTCATGAGATAGGTCACACTAAATTTTATTACAAGCTAGAAGCAAATATGGAAGAATTTAAAAAGACTAAAGGAAAAGGAAAAGAAAAGTCTGGAAATGTTGCAGTTATTGTACAAGAACCTTGGGATTATGAAAATGAGTTAATGTTGGTTGAAGAAGATAATTATATCTCTGGTGATTGTTGGCTCTTTGATTCTACTTGTTCTAATCATGTTTGTTGCAAGCAGGAATGAGGTTGACATTTTTTATGCATATTGTGATGAGGTTGTGAAATTGGCTAATGGTGATTGTTTGAATGTTGTTGGAAAGGGCACCGTGAAAATTAAGATGCGTAATGGTTGTGTGAAGACACTTGGCGATGTGAGGCATGTGCCTACACTTGGGAGGAATTTAATTTCTTTAGATAGACTTGATGCATTGGGTTATAGATATTTTGCAAGAGGTATAGTTATGCAAGTGTGTAGAGGTTTTTTGGTGATGATGAAAGGTGAGAAGATTAGTGGCAATTTGTATAAGTTGATGGGAGAGACTATGGTAAGGAAAGGCAATGGTGGAGCATATAGTGATGTGAAGGTGGAGCTTGTGTATATGTCAAAGAAGAAAGTGACAGTCACAAATACTTTGGTGAAGCCTATTGACACTTGTTATTGATAAATGTAGTTTGTTTCAATTACAAAGCAAACTGGAGATTTGTTAGCTATTGTTTTGTGATTGCACCTTTTTTATTGAGCCTATTTAGAGCATAAAACAAGTATTAACAAAAAGGATGATAAGTGGTGTGTGTGATGTGCACGTGGCTAATGAAAAAGGGAGATAAAAAGCCTTTGGTTTTCTCATTCTTCCTGTAGAGACAGAGGTACGACGTCGATTAGGGATGACAAATTTATCCGTATTTGTGATGATCTACGGGGATTACCAGTGATGGGACAATAAATGGGTACCCGTTTAATAAATGGGAGCAAAGGCGGGGATTATAGTACCTGCAAACTCGTGAAGTATACTTTTTTTTTAATATATATCATATATTACGATATTTTTTTCTTTTTCACTTTGAGAAGAGATGAAAAATATGTATATTTTTTATTATTTTACAATGAGTTTTTTTATTGAACGAGGCTATAATGATAAAAATTATTGAAAAAATATATATCATTCATGTAATAATTATTTATGTAAATTAATTATTATAAAATATAAATGAATTCAATTTATTATTTGTAATATTATTTTAATTTTGTAAGAATCTTAGATTGTTGAACAAAGTTGTGATATGTGGGGTGTTAAAGTTTATTTTATTTAAATTTTTTTTAATTTTTAAGATTTTATTTTTAATTATTAATTACCCACGGATACTCGTGAATACCCACCTACCTATGGGGATTACAACTAAGTATCCGTGACAGATACGGGCGTGGAGGCGGGGGAAGCACTACTCGCCTCCTCCCCACCTCGCCCTATTGACATCCCTAGCGTCGACTGTGAGAGAGAAAGAGGTAGGAGCTAGTTTATGTGAGAAATTTGTTGACTTGAGGAGCAAATGAAAGCCACAATTTATGGTGTTGTATAAGGTGAAGAAAATTTGTGATTTTTTTTTTTATTTGAGTGAAAAATATTAGTTTATGAGATTGAGTGTATTGAGGTTTTGGATTTGAGAGAAATATTTCAAGATTTACGATTATAATTTTTTATTGAAATTAGTGAAGTGATTTGTGAAGTCGTGGATGTAGGGAATGAAGACCAAACCATGTTAAATTTATGGTGTTCTCGTGCTTGCTTGTTTGCTTGATTTATATGGGTGGGTGATTTTTCCCAACACTTACAGCTCTTATCCTTTGAGAGCCTAAGGCTATGTTTAGATAACTTAATGGTGGGCGAAATGGAGTGGAATATAATAGGATAGGATGTGATGAGTTGGAATGAAGTAGAATGGTATAAAGTTTTCATTTCATTATTTGGAATGGTGGATGGAATGAAATGAAATATCAATCAAGAATTATAATGTTTTTCTTCCAATACTATTTTAATTTCATTCCATCCTATTTCGCCCAATTTGGGGGGAAGAAAAAGTAGGGTTTGGAATATAATGGGATGGAATGGATGTCATCTTTTCCCTTTCTATTCCATCTTAATTTTAAAAATCTAAACAATAGAACCATACATCATTCTATTATATTTCATCTCTTACCATCAATTCAAACAAAGTCTAAAGTTTTTAACCCAAGAAAGCATGGATTCATAATATACCACAAAATTCAAGCCGAATTTGCCCAATTTTAAGTCATCACTTCAGACCGACATTTGATTCGTTCAACTCGTGTATTTTATTAGACTATTTGAGTTACTCCATTGATTTGGTTATTTTAACAACTTTATTAATGAAGGTGAGGAAGTGAAAAAAATTTATTATTTTGGCTATAAGTGTGGGGTTTAACAAGCTAAAATACAGATAAAATAACTTAAAGCATAATGAAACAATATTCACAGGTACTCGGTGCCACTTAAGTTACCATTATTGAAAAAAATATATTAATTTTAATCTTGTAGTTTATACAATAAACTATGAGTTGATAATTAATTATTAATAGAAATGTAAAAAGTGAGTTTTCATAAATTATTAACTAAGACTTAAGATTTTATACATATTATTAGATTAGAAAATCGTTGAAATAGATGACTTAACTATAAACTTGCTAAAGACATTAAAAGTTAATTAGTAGTGAGGAGTTTAAATAATTTGTAAACGATGGTAGGTCTAAATTGTTCTCGTCAAACTTCTAGATGATCTGGATATAGGTGTCTGGTCGGCAGGTTGCTCGTAAATTCGATCGGCGTGGCAGGGGGTATCTACAATGATACTCTGATGCTCAAGTTAGAATAAGGAGAAAATGTGTAAAAATCGGCTAGATGAACATATCTCTTGTTTAGGTTACTTGTCTATTTGTAAGTGGTGGAGATTATATCGTTAGAGCTTATTAAAGTCAAGGAGACCTAATGGTTCAAAGCTTTCAAAGTGTTTAATGTGGAATGGTTATCCGATCGGCGATAACAAACGAGAGGTATCTAATTAGAATCTCCACATGATTAAAATGAAGCGTTTAGCATGTGGACCTATGAGACTTCAACCCAATTATTCTGGGTTGATCTGGATATGTGAGTTCTTATCAATATACAAACATCAAATAACTTTTTTTTAATCAATAACAAGAAAAAAGAGATTTATTAATTTTCATGATTGTAAAATTATACCAAAAAACTCTTTTCTAATTTTGGAAGGATAAATACAATGTTTCTTTTTTCTGAGAAATGTTAGGAACACACTCTCTATCATACTCCTTTCAATATATTCTCTTCTATTGGGCCACGTCATACATTAAAGCACACATCCAACTTCGATTAGCTTGTAATAAACTCGATTAACATGTAATCAATTTTGAATTTGTGTTTTAATATGTGACATGATCCAATAGAAGAAAGTGTGTTTAAAGAAGTATGATAAAAAGTATATTCCTAACACTCTTTTTTCTTAAAATGCCAAGCAGATGGCGCAAGGCATTAAGCCCAAAGCAAAGCTACCGAGATGTGTGGTACTTCAAAAACCCAAACATATTCTATCTAGTGTATAGTCAGCCCACTATAATGGGAGAAATTTTTTTATATTCTTAGAATATTACACTGCTCTAATAAAATTGTAATATTTTGTTTTTTATAATCATACAGGCAATTAGATTAAAATTTTAATATTTTTAAAGCAGATCTAAATAATTATAAATTTATCTAACCTAATACTTTAAGGGTGTGTTTGGATGAAGTATTTAAAGAAATAAATTTATTTTTATAAGGAATTTAAAATAATTTATTTTAAAATAATCTATTTGGATATCTTACCAAATTATTTTAAAAATTTTAAATATTTTAAAAAGATATTTTATTAGTGTAAAATGAAAGAATTTTAATTTCTATCTCTTTAGATAGAATTTCAAAAATATTGCGTCTTATTTCGTTCTCGTCTTCCCCTTCATCCCATTCTCTCCTTTCTCTCTCCCTTCTCTCTCGTCTCAGTCGCACGCCTTCCATCCGCACCGCACGCCACCACCATCGCAGCCAGATCCACCGTGCGTTGCCCATCTCGAACCCAACCCACCACCACGATACCTCCATCCACAGTCGTCCTCAAGAAGTAAAAAAAGGGTTGCAAGAATTGGAGAAAAAGGGTAAAGAGGTTTGAAAATTAGAGATCTCTAGAGCAAAGAAAGAGTAGTTGCAATTCTAATCAAGGAACTCAGACACGTGGGAAAGAGAAAGCAAGACCATCTCGTGCAACTCTTGCTCTATTCTCAGAAGCAATTTGGGGGTAAAGTTTTATTTCTTATCTATTGTGCTAATGTAATTTGAATTGAAAATATAGCCTTATGTTGGCCTGTAATAGCAATTGATGTTTTAGAATCTGATACAGGTCAGAGAGGTGACTAGGTGTGTGCCTATAACCTGTTTGAGAAAATTCCTAGCTGAAGCTAGATGTAATGATGCATGATGATTTTTCTTAAACTCATTATTATGATCCCATGGTAGTAGTGTGTATGCTGTTGAGTGAAAAGTGATATAATTATAGTAAGCAGGTGTTTTGAAGTTGGAGAATGTGTTACTGTGTGCTTAGATAGAATATTATACTCTACCTAATGCTTTGAGAATGTTGCTGATCTATAATGCCTCACCATGACTTGGAATGTGTTTTTTTTTTTATGTGTATCTTTTGTGGGAGATGGGTTGGTTACTGTAGTCACTAAAATCAGTTCCTCAAGGGCCTTAGGAAACTGAAATGCTGAAGGTTATGGTCTGTTTATAATTATCATGCTGGTATAACTGAGGTCCTGGTATCTGGAAAATGTCAGTGTGATTGGAGTCATTTGCTTGTCAAATTAGTAAAGGGAATTTCTTTTGCTATATCCACATCCTATCAAAGGATAAATCTTTCAGAAATGGTCTCAAGTCTCAACTTTGATGCTTATAATTCAAATTCTTCAAATCAAATCATAATAATACAGAATGCATGCCTAACAAAATGCCCATTTTAATGTCATGCATTTGGTACTTGTGTCTTTGTCTAGGGAGAGATACCAAATACATCAACTAATTTCTTGTAGTAGAAAGTTTAGGAAGAGGGATTGTCGTAGGTCAAAGCATGCATATAGGTCTTAACGAGAGCTTAATACTTACATATGACATATTAATGAAAGATTAGGAAACGAAGCCAAAACCTTTAGTTCCAAAAAAATTTTGTACCATAAATACTAAAAAATTATTAAAATATTAATTATCTAATTAGGATGAATGTGGGGAACACACAGCCTTGTTCCTTGCTTTGCAGTGTGCAGAGTCCTATATTTGTGAGTTAGTGCTATTGAACATGATGGAGTAAATGGCCTAAAAAATATGATATGCATTCGGAAGTACAAAAACATGTGGGCAGATTTTTATATTTTTTTTAGAAAATCGTGAATTGTTAATCGTTGGTTCATAAAGAACAATTTGTTGCAATTGAGTAGGATGACTAATCTAATCCAACTCATTTATCTTTAGCCTATGTGGACCGAGTTAGCCAGCATGCCCACCCCTCAGCTTGACTAAAGAAACGCTGTTACCTCAATTGAGCTCTCGTCTAATATTTTGAAAAACTATTTCATGTGATTCTAATTTTATTTTAAAAATAATGTAAACTAAATCGTTCCATCTTCGTATAATAACGAATTTGTTGAAAGTTTTTGTGATACACGTTTCAGACATCGAAATTTGTATTCTAGTTGTCACTCTTGTTTTAGCTTGCCACTTTCATCTCATTTTCAGGTACATGTATTCTTCTGTATCCTAAATTTTTTAATCTTTTTGATGTTTTTTTTATCTAGTTCGGAAAAAAAAGCCTACCTGTGTGTGTGCAATAGAGAAAATAAGAAAAATGTTGAGCCTTTCCAATTGGTGGGCCTTTATTGCTTGCACCTTTTGTAGCTCTGAACTTTTGACCCACAAAAAAATAAAATAAAAAAAGCTAGGGATTCAGACAGAGACAGCGAACTCAACTCAGATGGGGAACCCAAGCCATGCTTCAATCCAATTACAAGGTGAATAATTTGTTCCCCTTCATCTTCATGTCTCATGCTTCAATTCTTCAATCTACTTGGAACGCCATTCTCAATTTTCAAGTTTGAATACCAAACATAGAAATGCATGTTACATGTGTGAGTTGGAAACATGTTAGAAATCTCAATATTATGCCCAAACTGATGAGATCAATGTTATGCCCATAATTCATTAGTTTCATTTTCATCCATGTGATTATGCAGCTCAGCTGTAGTTCTCCTTTTCAATTTCCTACTAAAACCAAAGGATGTAACACTCAGGTGTATATTTTTCGGCTTAATTCATTGCCACTTACTGTTGCAAGCTTGTCTACACTTCAGATTCTTGATGACATATATATCAGTTTTTTAATGCCCGTATTCTTTTTACATATTCATACAAGTTTTTATTGTGACGAAAGGGTTGTTAATTATCATGAATGTTACTCTGTAGTCATGCTGTGTTAATAATTGTGTGTGTTAACTATGTCAATTGCTTTGCTTAGCCATTCTCTTGTAGAGGAAACTTTTCTGGTGTAAGCCAGTGATTATATAATGTTTATCTTTTTCAATTTTCCTCAGAAATAGGTCTCGGCACACCGCGATAAGAGATTTAAAAGACCAGTGATTGATGGATTAAAGTCATCATTCGCTTTGCTGGGATGCTCTTCTGTTGATTATTTTAAGTTTTCTTGACAATTCAGTATAACAGCTACATAGTTGGAAGAATCCTTCCATCTTCTGGTTATTGTTGCAATTGATCTTTGAAAACGTTTAATCATTTCAGTATTAATTGTTTTAAAGATCAAACTTTGGCAACATCACTTGGTGATTAAAAAAACAAAAAATTGCTGATGCACTTCACTATCATATCTGCTCATGCATGTTCCTGAATATTTTAGTAGTAAAATCAGTGCATTTGCTTCTGTCATCGATAAATGGAGTTTGGGATTGATTTTTCCTGAAAATTAAATGACTTGGCCATTTAATTTTGAGGTATTTTTTCAATATTTGTTACTATTTTTTTTTGCCTAGTCCAATTTATATTAGATGATGTTATATTTAAGTTCATATCATCTCATTTTGTTTACATTATAATTATATTATGTGATTTGTTAATTTTTAAAAATGGTATATTAATCTTTTCATTTTATGCAGATTTTTCAATTTTTTTAAATTCATTTTATTTTATTTATTTTTATTTTTACTACAAATAAAAAAATGTTATATGATGTTTATTTTGATTTGTAAAATTTTGTATTGAAATCTCAGTTTTACAAAAATATATTAAAAATAGATTTTACAAATGAAGGCAATTGAATTGCTTTATCCAAACAAAGAATTTGAAATTCAAGAAAATTTAATTACTTTATTCAAACTAAATATTTTACAAATAAAGAGAATTGAATTGATGCAATTAAAATTCATTGAATTTCAAATACCTTAAAATTTCAAAATACCTTATTCAAACACAACCTAAGAGTATTTTAGAATTTATCTTATAACTAGCTACCTAGAATAAGTGTATAATTGCAACAGTTGAAAGGCTCCAAAAGTGGGTTATGAGGAGAAATTCTTAGGTATATATGGTCAATCATGTCATTTTTAAGCACTTTAATTATTATTTGATATATATAAAAGTATTATTAAATATTAGTATAGTTCAAATATCAAATAATAATTTAAATACCTATAATAAATCAGTAAGAATTATTCTCTAATAAGTCTAATAGCAAGTGGATTGTTTCTAAATAAATAAATAAATAAATATTCAAAATTGTTCGATAGTGGCATTGCATAAAATCAGTATTTTAGATATTGTATTATACTAAATATTTTAAGCAAATAATATTATATTATATATATATATATATATATATAAATATAAATTACGGGTCTTGGTCTTTTGTAACATAAACTAAATGCAATGTAGTTGATTTATTTTTATGTGTTTTGTATGCTTTTTTTTTTAGTTATTCAGAATATTTTTCACCTGATAAGTGAAAGGCTAATAATATCATGTATTACTGTCAAGCGTTTAAGCGAAAACTCTTTTCATTAGTGATATTTCTATACATATAAATTTCGTGATCAAATATAAAAATATATGTTTAAAGGACTCAAACTTCTTCTACTCATACTAATACACGTTGGTTTATTAAGTTGGATTTGACATGATTATATTATGACAAACAAATATAAGAATGTTGATTTTCGTAATACCCATTTTTTAAATATAACTTTAGCCGTTTTTGTAAAATTCAATTTAACTTCATTGTTAGTGTTACACTATAATGTAATCATATTTTGTCAAATTTAAGTTTGTCAATTTCAGATTGACTTGCGGGTATAATGCTTAGTTAAGCTATTAATAAAGTTAATGTTTATTTATATTAAGTTTTTTTTTTTTTTTGCAAAACATAAATAGTCTTTATTATTATAACACTTATTTTAAATATGTCTTTTAATTATATAAAATAATTGATTAATTTTAAATTTATAATTTATTTAGAATATTCATAATTGTGGGCGTGGAGCCAGTATGGTGTGGTTTTAATATATATATTTTTGTATGGCGAATTTAGGTTTTCATCCCTCAAACTCGTGAGGTAGGATTAGTGTTATTTTGAATGATGCGGGAGTTGGGTGGTTGAGTAAAAAATCATCTCATTGCTAAGCCTAACTAAATCATTAAAAAAGTTTGACTACAACTAATATCTAGAAAGTCTAACTCTTCTTAATGATGTGCCAACATTAGGCTTGGCAATAGGATGAGTTTTTACTCAACTCGATTTCACCTCGCACTTTTAAGGATTAGAACTTGCTCCCACCCAATAAGAAAAATATTAAAATCTACACCCTTTTGTTCCGTCCCACATATATAAATATTTTAAATTAAATTTATACAATAATCAATCATTATTTAAAAATTAATTCATCTTCACTAAAAAATATGTTAATAATAAGTATTAAATTAATGAAAATAACTAATATAATTGACTTTATGAGTAAATAAACTAAGCATCATGTTTATATAGATGTGGGGTGTGAAGTGGAGTAGGGTAGATTGACCTAAAAGCTGCACTACTCGTCCCATCCTACTGCGGGACGGGTTTTAAACCCCCACCATACGGGGTGAGTACTGTGGGTCGGGTGTGATTACCAAGCTTAGCCAATATATCATTAAATAATAATATAAAAATAATAATAATAATGGATCAAATTTACCTATTGGAGATTGCTATGGCACCCATGTAAAATCATGGGTACCAAAATCGATACTAATGTGAACAAATAAAATAATAATACATGGTTAAGTAAAATTAATATGTACTTTTTATAAACTTAGTTGTAAATAAAATTTCTTTTAAAAAAATTGTAAGATAATACTTTTTTTTTTACATTATAATGGCCCTCAATTAGGTAACACTTATTCTCTATTGACCTTTTAAAACTTCTTTCTTTGTCTTTGTGTTCACCTGGCATTTGAATACTGTCATTAGCCATGACATCCCAGATGCAACACCCAGTGTTTTAAAAATGCCACCACAGTACCACATACATGCTTTATGTTAACTACCACATCCTCTCTTTGTTTAGTCAATAGTCATTGGAGGTGTCAAAATGGTCAGCCCGCCTTGAATGACCTGACTCACATTGGACTAGCTACATTTCGTGTTGAGTTGGGTCAAAAATATTACAAGTTGATAAATTACTGGATCAACCTAGCTTTATACGGACTGCGGGTTGAGCTAAATCGACCCACCAACCCACATTATATATTTTTTCTTAATTTTCAATACTTAAAAAATTATATTCTTATGTTTCAACACTTTTGTTTTTCTTTTGCTTAGTTTAAATCTCATTAAATATCAAATAAAATTATTTTTGTGATAAAATTATTAATTTACATTAAAAAAATAAAAACAAAATCTTTATATATCATATAAATTACACAATAATACCTTAATTAAAAATAAAATATCTGACTTGCAGGCTAGTCCAACCAATCGTAGTGTACGAGCTAACAAAGGCTGAGCCAAAATTCATTTTTGTGTGAAAAAATTTTCCCAAGCTACCCCTTTTTATTAGGTTATTTGAACCAACCCATCAACCTCGGTCCATTTCACACCTCTAATTGTCACTAAGAAAAATGTTAATACTTAATCTAATGGAACCATGGTTTTGAGTATTAAATATATAACGAAAGGTTCCATTGAATAAATTCAATTCAACCATGTAATTCCACTTTGGTTCTGTAATTGATGCATTGAATTGCAAAATGATTGGAAGAAAGAATGGATGACAATAGAAGTTGAACTAGGAGTAGGGAGGAGGTTTGGCTGACTCCATAGGATCTAAACAACATTCTTGTTTGTGAGAATCACCTGCACACCAACAATTGATGTTTAGGGGTGTGTTGGGGGTGAAATTACAAGTTCTAATTCGACAGATGAATGATGATATTGAAGAAATCTTCTAAGTGTTGAACTGACGTAAGTGTTAATGGTCAGACGTTGGTTTTTGTTGAAAGGATTCATAGCTGCTCTCATGGTTGAATAAAATATTAGTGTCGAATATGTGACATAACTGCCGTATAAGTGTCTAATTTTTAGGAATTAGTTATTTTCATAGTTTGCTATAAATACTAGTGTTCACAATGCATAAGAGGGGGTTATTTGTTAATATACAATCCTAATATCTCACTCAAGCAGATTAATGGATTTGATCCAAGTATGCATTCCATTTTCATTTCAAGTCATTTACTTTAATGCAATGTTCTTTTAAAAATCCTTTCTTTTAAGTCTTGTTCTTTAAATTTCTTTATATTTCATTGCATTCTATACATGCTTTGTTTTATTGTTTTTCCTTTAATTTTCTGTTAAGTCTTGTTTTTTAAATTTCTTTATATTTCGTTGCATTCTTTACATGCTTTGGTTTATTGCTTTCCTTTGATTTTCTGCTCTTTACATTTTCTGCATTTTCTTACTTATTACATTAAGTTTTACAAATTTATTTGCCTTCGGTTTTTTTTCAAAGGTTTTTCTTTTTCGAACGAGATTACCATATAACTCTGAACCCACATTCGATTGAAAATAAATATTTGTTTATTGGAATTTGTCTTAACTAAATTTCACCATAAACAAATTAGCACGTCCAGTGGGACGAGTTCAGAGTAACTCGTAGTGTCACGAATCTCTTTTCAATAAGAAATGGTTTTATACGTTTAAGAAGTAGAAAGTTTGTATATTCTTCCCTTTCTCAAAATACGCAAATGATGCAATAGTAACTGGTACTCTTCGGGGTAATCCATTGTTAGAACAAGTGGTGTCTAGAGTGACTCAGCCATCACCAAGTCAACCAAGTAACCAAATTATAATGAATTCAAATTCAAAGTTTATACCACAATATGGTTTGTCACCCAACTATGTTCCTCCTATGTTGGCACAAATGGGACTTGGCTGCACTTTGGCCAATACTGTAGACTAAACAGCGGCTTCACAAGGCCAACCACAAATAAGTTCAGCCTTAGTGAGTTTCAATGGCCAAGGAGCAGGGGTTACAAGTGCAAGTAACCCAACTCCTTTTCGACAAGAGAGATTGAATTTAGGACTAGTATTCCCAAATATGTCGAGGGACACTCCTCAAAATGTAACAGGGTCAACCATGAATTCTTTAGTCAGTTTTCGACAATAAATGGATGAAAGTAACCATGAAATAGTGCATATGTTCACTCAGCAAATGGGTATTATAATTACGCCAATCATTGAAACTACAAATAATGCTTGTATACATTGGCTCAACAAATAGCAAGGCTAAACCAAGCCTTAGGAATAGAAGAATTGACCAATGATAATGCTCAAAGAGCCCAGTTTGGGGCAAATGCAAGAGTAACTGCACTCCAAGTAAACATGGGACAAAACCAATAAAATCTCGATCAATCTGGGCAAAATGATCAATCGTGCCTGGAATATGGTAATGTTCATGTACTCCGTAGAGGTGATGAGGATCAAATGTCTAGGAATGATGCAACCATGAGATTGCTTCGACGAAATCTTAGGGAGCAACAAGTTATTGAACAAAATGTAAATCAAGTGGTGGAACAAGTGCTGAATAGGTTTGGGTTCAATGTTGGATATGCCAACCAACCCTGGTTTATTTCAGCATTTTTCGAGTGGGTGCAACAAGCAAAATTGCCCAGAGGAATTTAAATTCCTAAACTTTCTAAGTTTGCTGGTGAAAGTGAGGAATCGACCGTCAAGCATATTGCATGGTATACTATAGAAATGGGGGAGTTGGCCACTATTAAAGGTCTTAAAATGAGATTCTTCCCAAGTTCCCTTACTAAAAATACATTCTCTTATTTTTCAACATTGAAACCAAATTCGATCCATTCTTGGAGTCAATTAGAAAGAAGTTTTTATGACCAGTTCTTTAGGGGAGATTTGAAAGTGGGACTTACAAATCTTTTCAAATATCAAAAGAATGTACAATGAAACCGTGGATGATTATCTTGCTAGGTTTCAACAAATGAGGAGTAGATGTTTTACTCCCATACCTAAGGTAGAAATAGTGAAGATTGTTGCAGGAGGTTTAGACTATTACATAAGGAAAAAGTTAGTGAACTAATATTTAGTTGATCTTGCCCAACTAGGTGAGAAAGTTAGGCAAATAGAATAATTGAAAGCTGAAAAGGCTCAAAAACAAAAGAGATTCCTTAAAAGATAGAAAGTAGCATTTGAAGGATTAGGTGAATCTGACAATGAGATTGAAGATAGCAATGATGAATTTGAGGTTAACATTGTTGAACTTCAGAATGGTCCTCCCTATGTGTGTCAGGCTCTATAGCCTACAAGAAATAAGGAGAAAATGAATTATATCAATAGAAAAACATATACATTCAACGTAACAAAAACTAACAAAATCTTTGATTTCTTATTAAAGGATAAACAGATTAAACTGTCGGAAGGTCATAGGCTACTAAAGTTTGATGAAATAAAATACCATAAATATTATAAGTTTCATAACAATTTCGATCACGTTACTAATAGATGTATTCGTTTCAGAGATTTAATTCAAAAGGCATTAATGGATGGGAGATTGAAGTTTGCTAACAAGCCTAAGGCGGATATGAAGATTGATACAGATCTATTTTAGGCTGGAGTTTCCTATGTTGACCAGCAAGTTCCTCTGAATATTGGAATGATCAACATAAAGAATTTGCAGGAATTCGACATTGATATGGAAGATGCAATGGACATTTATTCAAAGCTGGGAGAATCTCTTAAAACATTCCTTGAGAGAAAGAAAGAGAAAGGCAGGGTGAGGTTATGTCCAAGATGCAATGCAGTGTATGATGAATTTGCTGCAAAGAAAGTTGTTGGGGAACAATAGAGTGACTCACAGGGTAATAAGAAGTTTTTTGACAAGAAAGCTTGAAAACCATAACAGCCCTTCTATACTCCAAGACTAAGGCCAATTTATACGCCTAGGCCTAACATGAATGACTAGCTGGTTAAGCTATTTGGTGAGTCAATTCATTTCCCAAAGGCTATATCGGGCCAGCTAGGACCAGAGTGCCACCTGCCAATGTTACTGTGGACAGGTGGGTTAAAAATTCTGCAATGGCGAGTCACACACAATTTTGGTAGAATGTGACTGCCAGGAAAAATAGATTTTAGAGAGATCGACCATTCTGAAATGAAGATTATAAACATGGTAGGATCAACCAATATGAAGCTTTGATTGGACAGAATATAGCAGGACCATCAAAGTCTTTACCATTGTCAAAAAGTCAAAAAAGGAGACTGCAGAGGTTGAGACAAGTATAGAAAAGAATGAACATGGCTGAGGGTTTAGTTATTAAAGAACAACCCACGAAAATGAGATATTTGGTAGTTGAAACTAAGCTAGCACCAAACAAAAATGAAGATGACAAGAAATTGAATAGTAATGTCAAAAAAGAATCCGCAGTTACTAGTGGGTCAATCCAAGTTGGGCCGATAATAACTGCAGTTAGACGAATGGACAAGAATGATAGTCTCCAACAAGAAAAGTTTGCGGAGATAAAGAAAGGAAAAGAGGTTCAAGGACCTGTTCCAAGTAAAACTGGAAGAAAATGGCCAATTGGACTAGTAGCAGTAGAGAAGGAAGCAAAGAAAAGCAATCTAACAATCGAGGAAAATATGAAATAGCTAGATTGAAAGCTAAAAAGAGGATAATGAGAATGGTCGAGATCAAGGACCTTAAAATTGAAAGTGGTGAAGATGTTGAAGATTGGTCGAAGGAAGAAATCATGAAAGTCCTAGAAGATCCTGACCAAGATGTCAAGTGAAAAAAGAAAATACTTAGCATGATCAAGGGAAGGAAAAAATTGGCGAAGCCTGACTACCAAGCCACAGACATGGATTTGACGGTTGATGAAGTTATTGAGGCCTTGGATGATCCAGATTTTTTTTTAGGCTTTGATGATAATGATCAATTCGACATGAATTTTGATTTGGACAAGGATTTGGATGACATTATAATGGCCATGGATAGCAATTTGGCATCGGAAGGTTACTTCAAGATTGGAGGGTATAGAAGTAATGAAGAGTTGACTGATGAAGAAGAATTTTTAAAGTCAATTAGCATGAATTTGATTTCAGTTTTGCCTGCTGAGTTTGAATGATATCATGAAATTAAGTATATTGGAGAAAATGAAGAAGACCTAGATGACCTCAGTGATCATTGGCTTTCCTTTCAGGATAACATGATAACAATGTTCAATAATACAACACAATTTGAGAAGCCAACAGAAGAGCAGAAGGCTCATCTCCGCCCGTTACACATCAAGGCTTTGTTAGAAGGTAAACCCACAAATAGAGTCCCGATAGACGGGGGGCCAACTATCAGTTTGATCCCAAGGGCAATGTTTAAAAAGCTTGGGAAGAATGAGTTTGATCTGATGCTAACTAATATGATTGTCACTGACTTCAGTGAAAAGACTTCTCTATCAGACGGAGTAGTAATACTGAATGTGCAAGTTAGATCCATTGAGAGGTCGACATTGTTTGTTGTAATTCCAGCAAAATCTAATTACAATCTTCTGTTGGGAAAAGATTAGATACATGTCGTCGAAGCAATACCATCGACAATTCATCATAAACTCATCTTCTAAAATATAAATGATCAAGTGGAAATAGTAAAGGCAGACGATAGCCCTTGCTATTTGCAGCAACTTCATATTGATTTTAAAATTTATGCTCTAAATGTCAAGCCAGTAACAGCAAATGATGGAGTCATCGATAAAAATGCACTTGAAGTATGCTTAATGGATCAATTTGGCATTCGACTAGTGAATAAGGTTGAAAAGGATCGGCCAAGCACTAGCCATGAGTGTTAATGATTAGCTAGATAGATTGTCAGCTTATTTGGTTGACAGAGCAGTATACACCACTGAAGGTGTATTATTAGATTGTATAATAGATTATGGTCCTTTAAGATTCGAGAAAGGACTTGATGAAAAATAAAGTATAGAGGTTGAAGATCCTTTGGAGGAGATAAACTTGGGCACTGAAACAGATAAAATACCTATATTTGTGAGTTCATTTCTACCAAAGGAGTTCAAGGAACAACTTGTCAACTTAATTGAGGAATACAAAGATTGCTTTGCATGGGATTATAACGAGATGCCTAGATTGAGCAGAGACCTTGTCGAACATAGACTGTCATTGAAAGAATGATGCAAACTTGTCAAGTAAGCCAACAGGAGATTTGCACCTGAGGTGGTATTAAAGATAAAGGAAGAGGTTAAAAGATTTCTCAGAACCAAGTTCATTAAAATGACCAGGTATGTCGAATAGTTGTCTAATGTAGTTCTTGTAATAAAGAAATATGGCAAGTTAAGAGTATATGTAGACTTTAGGAATTTAAATGCTGCTACACCTAAAGATGAATATCCTATGCCTATTGCGGACATATTAGTTGATGCCACATCTGGACATGAATTGTTAAGTTTTATAGATAGTCATGCAGGTTATAATCAAATCTTTATAGCTAAGGAGGATGTGTCGAAAATTACCTTCAGATGTCTGGGAGTCGTTGGGACATATGAATGGGTAGTTATGCCTTTTAGTTTAAAGAATGGCCACCTATCAAAGAGCAATGTACACTATCTTTCATGATGTCATTGGAAAGTTCATGGAGGTATACATTGACGATGTGATTGTCAAGTCAGAGACAAAGGAAAGTCACTTGACAAACTTGAGGCAGGCATTTGACAGGATGAGAAAGCACAGCCTCAAAATGAATCTGGAGAAATATGGTTTTGGAGTATCAACTACCAAATTCTTAGGTTTCTTAATTCATAAGAAAGGTATAGAAGTGGACAATAATAAAGTCAAGGTAGTTCTAGAAGCCGCACCACCGACGAACAAGAAGGAACTACAATCTTTCTTAGAAAAAGTGAAATTTCTAAGAAGATTCATATCTAATTTGTCGGGAAGAACCAGAGTTTTCGCCCCATTGGTCAAGTTGAAGGTTGAATAAGACTTTGTGTGGGAGCCTTGCCACCAAGAAGCCTTCGACCAGATAAAACAATACTTGATAAACCCACCGGTCATGATGCCTTTAGTGCCTCATAGACCGTTAAAGTTATATATATCAGTTTCGGATGAAACCATAAGGAGTATGCTGGCTCAAGAAGATGAAAATGGAGTAAAAAAAGTCGTATATTATCTTAGTCGAGTTTTGAATGATGCAGAAAGGAGATAAAATGCAATAGAGAAACTTTGTTTAGCATTATATTTCTCATATACTAAACTCAAGTATTATATGATGCCTTGTAATGTATTGGTTGTGTCAAAGACTGATGTAAAAAATTATATGTTGTCAAAGTCAGTGCTAAATGGACGTATTGGTAAGTGGACCATTGCTTTGTCAAAATTCTCTTTACAATATATTCCAATGAAAGTTGTTAAAGGCCAAGCAGTTGCTGATTTCTTGGTTAACCATCCATGTTTGGGTGTTGATAGTATAAATTTCACTGGGTTAAAACCTTGGCGTTTATATTTTGATGGCTCAAGACATCAAAATAGAGTTAGAGTGGGAGTTCTAATTGTTTCTCCTCAAGGTGCTCTAACTAAATTCATGTTTGAACTTAAATATACATGCTCTAACAACGAGGCTGAGTATGAAGCCTTAATTGTCGGGCTAGAAATATTAATAGAAATGACAGCACATAATGTGCATATCTTTGGGGATTCACAGCTAGTCATCAAACAGATCACCCAAGAATACAAATGTGTCAATTATAATCTGACCAAATATTGCATTATGGCAAGTAAGTTGATGAAGAAATTCAACGAAGTGACTGTCGAACACATCCCTAAAAATTTAAATGAAGAGGCAAATGAATTGGCACAGATAGCTTCTAGGTATAAAATTTTGTCCAAGGTTCTAACAAATCTAATGGAAATTAGGGAACTTTTATATCCATTAGAAGAAAAAAATGTACTACAAAATGATATTTTGACAATTAATGACTGGAGATAACCAATATTAAGCTATTTGAAAAATTCAAGTTAAAATGTGGATAGAAAGTTTAAGTACAGAGCGTCGAAATTTGTAGTCTTAGGAGGGGCCTTGTATAGAAAATCCATTGATGGAAATTTAGAGGTTCACCTGAGTGAAGCAGAGGCTTATATTGCCTTAGCAGAAGTCCATGAAGGAATTTGTGTAGTTCATTAGGTAGGTGATAAGATGAAATGGGTCCTTCGACGACAAAGGTATTATTGGCCTACACTAGTCAGGGATTGTATAATGTTTGTTAAGTCTTGTGAATAGTGTCAAAGACATGACCATATACAGAATGTTCCTGCTAGTGAATTATATTCTATAGCTAAATCTTGGCCTTTTAGAGGATGAGCTTTGGATTTAATAGGCCAAGTTCATCTTATATCGTCGAAAGGACATAAGTACATTTTAGTAGGAGTTGATTACTTTACCAAGTGGGTTGAGGCTATAGCCTTAAAAGATGTAACCCAATAACACGTAATTGACTGTATAGAAAATAATATAGTTTGTCAGTTTGTAATACCACAAACTTTGACAACCAACCAAAGGTCGGTGTTCATTGGAAGGAAAGTTGTCAAATATGCTAATTCGAGAAAAATTAAAATGCTTACGTCGACTCCATATTATGCTCAGGTAAATGGCCAAGTAGAAGCTATGAGCAAAATAATCATAAGTCTTATTAAAAAGCATATTGGTCGACAGCCCAGAAATTAACATAACACCTTTAACCAAACTCTATGGGCATATAGAAATTCACCAAGAGAATCGACGGTCACTTCACCATACAAGTTAGTTTATAGTTATGATGCGGTGTTACTAGTCGAGATTAATCTTTAATCAATTCGTATTCAAAAACAAGATGAGTTACCAGTTGAACATTACTGGGACTTGATGTTTGATGAGTTAAATGAATTAAGTGATGAAAGATTAATTGCTTTATAAAACTTGATTCGACAAAAAGAAAGAATTGCTAAGTTTTATGGTAGTCAAATTAAGTATAAGTCTTTTAAGGTTAACGACTTGATTTGGAAGGTGATTTGGCACATGGATAGGAGTTGTCAAGAATATGAGAAATGGTCTCCAAAATGGGAAGGACCATTTAAAATCACTCAAGTATTTTCTGGAAATGCTTATACACTTATCAGAGTTAATTCAGGCTTGAGAATTAAGTCTATTAATGGCAAATATTTGAAACCATATAGGCCGACAATGTGTGAAGTAAAGATCGATAAAGAATGATTAAAAATAAGATTCATTCATATACATAGCAATTATAAAGTTACATTGTCAAGCGATGAAAATAATTGAAATATCACAACTTGATTAAGTTGTCAGAACCTTACAAAGAAAAACTGACAATTAACAAAAAAAAAGGGAGAAGAATATATACATCTAAATTTTTGGTAAAACCCCCCAAGAATCTTCAAAGGATTGTTTGTCGGCGCAAGATGTGTGATATTCTGCTTCAAGGGAATTTATCTTCGCTAATAATGCCTTGACTTCAATAACTCGTTGTTTGGTGGTGGTAGCAATGCTTTACTGCCTAGCAGTCCCTTGTTGTAATGCAATGTTAAGCTTTTGCTTACAATGTCGAGTTTCTTCAAGTTTTTTCTCCAAGTCTTTAATCTCTTTGTCTGATTATGCCTCCTTATTTTTTCCTTTGACGAGATAATCTTTTAATTTAGTATTCTCATTTTTCGCATCGGTCAACCGCTTCAAGATCTTGGACTTTTCTTCAACTTCTTTGGTATAAGCAGGAATGACTCGACGGATAGTAGGCATCTTTGATGACAGATTTTGGAGAAAATATTTGACAGTCGTAGGAAGAGCTCGATTGACTATTGGTAGTTGTTGAGAAAGGGGTTCCAATTCGGTCACAATGGCCATCATCCTTTCTTGTAGAGGTTAGTCAAAATTTAAGTGCTTAAAAGAATAAGTGAAGGCATTCTTCAGCTCAGCCAATAGTCCAGTGACATAAGAGTCACTAGAATCTTGCCCATGCTGTGTAGAAGAGCGAGCTGACTGTGGAGAGCTTCTATGACTACTCGACAGCATGGTTATTAGTTCATCTAAATCTACTTCGATATCTTCAATATTTTTTGGTCCTGCAATAATTAAATTTGTTGGAGAAAGTGGAGGTGGATTGATAGGGGCAAACTCAGCCATAAGGGAGTCTATGTCAAACTCGTCCGTGAGGAATTGGACGGGGTTGTCTTTATCTTCCTGAGAATGACTCACAGCACCCGAAGGAATTTGAGTTTCTTCTAAATTCGTGACAGTTTGAAATTCTGTTGGAAGAGGTTGAGAGACAACAGGCATTGTAGGAATTAGAGGAGTTTGAACCTATGAAAAAGAATTCTCATTACCCTGCCTGACAGGATTGTCAGGTACAATAAGACTTGATTTCTATAGGCAAATAAGGGAAATATTAGAATAAATGAAATTATGAAAATTAGTTGAACTTTGAATTATTTTACTTTAGGAGACAGTCAAATTTGTTTTTCATTTTTTAGTTCGATGTTGGACCCTGGAGGATTTTCAGTAGTTTGTTTAGCCTCTGGGTCCTGAAAAAAATCAGATCCAAGTCTCGAGTACTTGAAGAAATGAATTATGTCGATTGAAATTTACCTTGGATAAGATTGAGATGGTTTATGTCTCAAGTTCAATGGTGGGTTTCAAGCTAGAACTTGAAGATTGAGTCTTTTTCTTTTTCTTCTGCAAAGGTAAAACGAAATGAGATTTTTACCAAGAGACATAAAACAGGAAGTAACAGAAGACATACCTTTAAAGGGTTTTCAAAAGATGGGCTTGAAGACTCAATAAGTTCAACAGAAGATATAGAAGTGGAGTCACCAATCTATATTTGACACAAGATTTAGTTTGAACAAGTTTAGAGACTAAGTTCTAAATTTTGGCCAGAAAATAAGAAAAAAAAAAGATACCTTCAGAGTTTTTGCTTTTGAGGGTTTAGCAGCAGCCTTATGTTTAGAAGGACTTTTTGTCAAAGCTATTTTAGTCAACTTAGCCTTTGGAGTTTTGGGGATAGGAGGATTCTGAGTTTTCTTGTTCTTTTTTCTTTTTTAAGGGGATAATTTCTTCTTCCTCTTTTTCCTCTTCCCCTTCTTGTGGCTTTTTGTACTCCAAAGGTCTCTTTAATGGGATTGCTGCGAGAAAAAATAATAATTAGTAAATGGGACAATAATTAAAATGACAGAATATGAAAAGAAATACCTTCAGATATCTTAGTGATGATTCAGGTATCTTTGGAAAATTATTCGTGCGATAAGCCAAACTGACGAGTAAACTTGATTTCTGGAGTGCTTGCAAGAAAGATGTTACTCACAGAATAGATCCTATCAGAAATAAGGAAGTTACCAGCCTTGGTAGGTTTACCTGGGAATTCGTCGGCCAAACTGAAACGAGCACAAGGAAGAAGCACTAGTTTTCGAAAAGGGATTTGAAAAAGTTCAAGTTGTGCCAAAAGATTTTTTATAAAAACCACAATAAAATTAGCGGAGCATTTTTCCTTGTGCACTTGTTTTAGTTTGGCCACGACTTCTTCGCAGTGTCGAACAATTAAGCTAAGATACATGAAATTCTATTTGATCTTGTAGTACTTTTCAAAAGCCCTAATATCTTGAATATGTTTGCCTTTGGTTTTTGTTGAAGGCTCTTGACCCTGCACAAGAACCAGAGTTTCAATAATACGGCTTCGGCAATCCTTAATATCGATAAGGTAAGGACTATAATATTTAGTACACCATTCGACAAAATCTTCGGAAACCCCCTATAAGGAATGAATGCAAAAATTAAGAAATGTTGTTTATGCCTCTCATTCTTCATAGCCACATGTACAAGGTCTGATATGTTCAGTAAGTGACTATTAATGATGTGTTCTTTGGCTTTTGGAGAGAATGGTGCTAGAATGGCTTGGCAGAGTCTTAGTTGTCGAGCTACCATGTTTGGTAGACACAACTCTAAGGGATTTATCCATTGAACTAGGAAGACCAGCAACCAGAATTTGCCGACAAAGAAAATTAGACCAAATAGAAATATTATCTGCTTGAGTGGAAGGATCACTAGAAATTAGTGGTCGAGTAATCCACTCGGGACTAAGAGAATGATCAGCGAACGGTGCAAAATAGATGTCTTTAGTGTTAAAAAAGATGGAATAAAAAATGCTAAAGAAATGCATGAAATTCTCCAAGTTTTGTTTATGGATTTTTTCATGTTTGATATAGAAAAGATTTATGCCATAGGTAGCAAGAGAAATTATCGGAGGCGAAGTGTCGACCAGATAATCTCCTAAGATGGCATTTAGCCAAAGCTGAAGTAGCCATATTGGGCTACTAGAGTTAGTTTTCTTTATTTGAGACCGAATGCTTTGAACAATTTTGCCAATGCTAAGGTAAAGGTTAGCAAGGAGGAATTGACTAAGAGCCAATTTTCGGTCTTCATGAAGAAGATTGGCAAGTTGAAGATAAGACTTGGACACTTGAACTGACCTGGTACCCAGAGCATAGGCCGATAACCAGAGAAGAAGAAAAGCCACATGTTCTTCGTTGAATATAGGGCCTGTTTTTGGAAAATGGAAACTAATGAAGTTTGAAAAAGAAGTTGGGGCATTCGTGTAAACATCATTGGTATTCAAAAGTTGGAGGACATGAGTTATGATTTCCCCATCTGGTCGAAGACTAGTTATGGCAGCCACGTAAAAAAGCGTAGGACCTATCATGCCATAAAGGAATTGAAAAGAATTGGTGGTTTTATTCCAGAAGAAAAACGATGCACCCAACATGCAAGAATCCATTTTTATGGAATAATGGGAAAGTTGAATACAGTCAAAGATATGTTCCTCCACAAAACTTCTTTAGAGGATTGAACTCTATCAAGCCATTTAAGATACCCATTGATGTGGGTAGGAGGGGTTTTGAAAAGCCTTTCAGATTTTCTAAAATAACTGATAGGAATGGAAGGAAGAGAAGCCAAGATAGTTTCTTGAGAATTTTTACAAGAAAAAAAGTTGTGTATTTCATCAGTAATGAATTCTTTGGGAAGAACTGGGCCCAAGAAAGCAACTGGAGGATCTAAAGAGAGTGAAGAGTCTTTGATAGGAAGAATTACCTTCGAGAGGTTCCACAGTTCAGACTTCTTCAGAATTGGGTCTTGTACAACAACATAGTTGCCTAAATCTACTGATGGTTCGTTAGGAGATTGAGAGTTAGAAGCCATTGCGAAAAGTGAAGATTTGCAGAGGAGATATGCGAGAACGAGGTTGAATATGATGAACAGTAGAGAAGAGAGTGAAAAGACACGTGGTTTTGAAAATTTAAAAAGTTGTTTTTCACATAGGGGTAATTATGATCTATAATTCCTATTTATTGGGAAACGACTATTTAATGTCTGAAGTGGTGATTTCAGTTGTGACCTTCGAGAATTTTATGGAAGATTTTACTGGGTTAATATATATATATATATATATCAAATACCTTTGGGAGGATTTTGATAAGGTATTAACATCGAGATTGGAACTAGAAGATGAAAGATTAAAATTTATCTTTCTTCCAGCAATGTCGAAAGAAAATTTTTGGGGAGCATTTGTTAGGGGGTGAAATTACAAGTTCTAATTCAACAGCTAGATGATGATATTGAATAAATTTTCTAAGTGTTGAACCGACGTAAGTGTTAATGGTTAGGCGTTGGTTTTTGTTGAAAGGATTCATAGCTGCTCTCATGGTTGAATAAAATATTAGTGTTGAATATGTGGCATAACTGCCGTATACGTGTCTAATTTTTAGGAGTCAGTTATTTTCATAGTTGGCCTATAAATACTAGTGTTCATGATGTACAAGAGGAGATTATTTGCTGATATACAATCCTAATATCTCACTCAAGTAGATTAACGGATTTGATCTAAGTATGCCTTCCATTTTCATTTCAAGTCATTTATTTTAATGCAATGTTCTTTTAAAAATCCTTTATTTTAAGTCTTGTTCTTTAAATTTCTTTATATTTCATTGCATTCTTTATATGATTTGTTTTATTGCTTTCCTTTAATTTTCTGCTAATTCTTGTTCTTTAAATTTCTTTATATTTCGTTGCATTCTTTACATGCTTTGTTTTATTGCTTTCTTTTGATTTTCTGCACTTTACACTTTCTGCATTTCTTACTTATTACATTAAGTTTTACAAATTTCTTTGCCTTCAGTTTGTTTTCAAAGGTTTTTCTTTTTCAAACGAGATTATCATATAACTCTGAACCCACATTTGACTGACAATAAATATTTATTTATTGGAATTTGTTTTAACTAAATTTCACCATAAACAGGGTGTCTATGATTTCTTTATATGAGAAAGGGATTCACGTTTCAAAAAAAAATTACAAATAGAAGAACAACAATTCCTTAACATTTTTTATTTTAAATAAGGGTTTTATCGCAACCGGGATCGCGACGGGACGACCGAAAATATTCGATTTTGAAAATCAATGGAGTCGCCACCAATGTTTATTTAAATCAAAAAAATATTAGAAAAAACCCTTAAAATAGGAAAACTGGTCTTTTAGAAAATGAGTTTGGATTCGGGAGTCGATTACAAGTAAGGAAGGTGTTAGAACCCTACACTGCCCATTCCAAGAACGGTACCTTATGTTAGTTGTGCAAAATTTAATAATCTCAAATATATTTATTTTTATCTTTTTTTAGAAAAAGACTTTATAATTATTATTTTTATTTTAAAAGAAAGAAAAGGAATAACCAAATTGTGAAAATTTATATTTTGGCTTGACAGAAATGAATTTCTGCTCCTACGTATCCTCTGGTGTAATGGGGAACTCAAAGTCACGTAGTTCTTTAGAAAATGATTGTGAGTTGATTGATTTTAATTAAGAAAAAAAAATTTGAAAAGAGATTTTGTTTGAAAACAAATCCATTCTTGCACGAGGTTCAAGTTAACACCAGGCTACTCAATAAACCCTTATGATCCAAACGACATTAAAGATAGCATCCGCTATTCAATCATCATCATTAGTCATTGCATGGATTAAAAGATTTTTATTTTATTTTTTATTTTAAGGCATGCACAAGGACAACTAAGTAGCTACACAAACAACACATTATCATACCATGAGTCAAGTAAATACAATAAAATAACATAAAAACCAAATTAAACATAATAACGAAAAAAAAATTATTTATTTTTATCCTTTAACATTTTTTTCATTTTTTATTTTATTTTTAAATTTTTCTCTTTTTTTATATATTTTTAGATTTTTTCTTAAAAGGCTTAATTACAAATTTCAAAACTCTTTTTTTCTTAAAAGAAAGAAAATATCTCAAGCCCAAGCAAGCAAAAAAAAAAAAGAAGCCCAAATTTATTTTTTTACTTAAACCCAGATGAAAGATAAAAATAAAATTAAAAAAGGTAAAAATAAATAAAAATAAACAAACAAACCAAAAAAAAAAAAAAAAAAAGAAATAGCAAGCTTACCTCCAAGGCATATAAAAATGCTATGCTCAAAGAATTCTATACAGAACCTCACGCGTTCTCTTCAAATCAAACCTTGAAAAGCAACCCACTAGCATGGAGGAAAATTTTTTTTACTAAAGTCTCGGGCTCTTATACTTAGTATTAAGCCCAAGTAAAAAAAATACTAAGGTTCTTGGGCTCTATAATTAGTATTAAGCTCAAGTGTGAAAATTTTTGGATGTCCAAAACAAATGAGAACCACCCCTATATATAGGAGGAAGGGAGGGGGAATGAGCATGACTTCTCCAATGTAGGACTTAGACACTTTAGTTTTTCAACTTTCTTCATTTTTTTTCATTTTTTTATTTTATTTTTTTTAGATTTTCATTCATTTTTTCAAGGTTTAGAAGTAAACTTTATGGACAAAATTGAGTGTTCATATCTTGATTAAGTAACAAAAATAAAAAAATTTATGGACAAAATTGGGTATCAACAGCTGCCCCCCTTTGCTTTACATTTAAACTAAATGAAAAGTAAAGGAATTGATTCAATTTTGTGCATAAAAAAAAATTCTCTCTGTACAATGGGCATTAAAACAAGGTAAAAAGCTTACGGAGTCGGTATCCGCTGAAGCCTAAAGGCAGAAAAATAAAAAGTTTGCAGAGTCGGGTATCCGCTGAAACTTGACAAAAAAGGTAAAAAGCTTGCGGAGTCAAGTATCCGCTGAAGCTTAACAGAAAGGTAGCTTGACAGAAAAGGTAAAAAGCCTGCGGAGTCGGGTATCCGCTGAAACTTGAAGACAGAAAGGTAAAAAGCTTACAAAGTCGGGTATTAGCTGAAGCTTGACAGAAAAGGTAAAAAGCTTATGGAGTTGGGTATCCACTGAAGCTTGACAGAAAAGGTAAAAAGCTTACGGAGTTGGGTATCCGCTGAAACTTACAGGTAGAAAGGAAAAAAGCTTACGGAGTCGGGCATCCGCTGAAGCTTAAAAACAGAAAGGTAAAAAAGCTTGCGGAGTCGGGTATCCGCTGAAACTTGAAAGAAAAGGTAAAAAGCTTACGGAGTTGGGTATCTGCTGAAACTTGACAGAAAAAGTAAAAAGCTTACGGAATTGGGTATTCGCTGAAACTTGACAGAAAAGGTAAAAAGCTTACGGAGTCGGGTATCCGCTGAAGCTTACAGACAGAAAGGTAAAAAGCTTACGGAGTCGGGTATCCGCTGAAGCTTGAAAACAAAAAGGTAAAAAAGCTTATGGAGTCGGGTATTTGCTGAAGTTTGAAAGAAAAGGTAAAAAGCTTACGGAGTCGGGTATCCGCTGAAACTTGATAGAAAAGGTAAAAAGCTTATAGAGTCGGGTATCCGCTGAAGCTTGAAAATAGAAAGGTAAAAAAGCTTGCGGAGTCGGGTATCCGCTGAAGCTTGAAAGAAAAGGTAAAAAGCTTATGGAGTCGGGTATCCGCTGAAGCTTGACAGAAAAGGTAAAAAGCTTATGGAGTCGGGTATCCACTGAAGCTTGAAAATAGAAAAGGCACAAAGCTTGCGGAGTCGGGTATCCGCCGAAGCTTGACAACAAGGTAAACAGCTTGCGGGGTAGGGTGCCCGTCGAAGCTGGACAGAAAGGTAAAGAGCTTGCGAGGTAGGGTGCCCGTCAAAGCCAGACAAAAAGGTAAACAGCTTGCGGGGTAGGGTGCCCATCGAAGCTGGATAGAAAGGTAAAAAGCTTGCGGGGTAGGGTGCCTATCGAAGCCAGACAGAAACGCAAAGAGCTTGCGGGGTAGGGTGCCCGTCAAAGCCAAACAGAAAGGTAAAAAGCCTGCAGGGTCGGGTGCCCATCAAAGCCAGACAAAAGGTAAACAGCTTGTGGGGTAGGGTGCCCGTCGAAGCCAGCCAGAAAGGTAAAAAGCTTGCGAGGTAGGGTGCCCGTCGAAGCCAGACAAAAAGTTAAAGAGCTTGTGGGGTAGGGTGCCCGTCAAAGCTGGACAGAAAGGTAAAGAGCTTGCGGGGTAGGGTGCTTGTCGAAGCCAGCCAGAAAGGTAAACAGCTTGCGGGGTAGGGTGCCTGTCGAAGCTGGACAGAAAGGTAAAGAGCTTGCGGGGTAGGGTGCCCGTCAAAGCCAGCCATAAAGGTAAAAAGCTTGCGGGGTAGGGTGCCTATCGAAGCTGGACAGGAAACTTAAAGGTAATGGGCACAAGGCCCTGACTTGCTATGAAAGCGATGGGTACGAGGACTTGGAAACTAAAATGCAATGGGTGCGGGGACCCAAAAACTAAAAGGCAATTGGTGCGAGGACCCGGAAACTAAAAGACAATGGGTGCGGGGACCCGGAAACTAAAACACAATGGGTGCTGATTTTGCAAATGCATGTGATACCTAAGACGATGCATAATGCAATGGATGCATGATAATGCAATGGATGTGATGCTTGAGGACAATGCATGTGATGCCAGAAATAATGCATGATGCAATGAATGCTATAAATGCAATGGATGTAATGCTTGAGGACAATGCATGTGATGCCAAAAATGATGCATGATGCATCAATGCCCTATTGTAGGAGTTCTCATGAACAAATTGAGTAAGCAATTTTTTTTTTTGCACTTCAGAGCTTTGATTGAGTCACTCTTAGTTCCACAACCCTTAAGGACTTTTCCCCATAGTAGGATCAAGGTCGAAATTCATTGATTTGCTTTATGATTTGTCTGGTCATTGTTTCTTTTCTCATTAACACTTAAAAGGTCTCGAGCTAGAAAACTTTATGCAATGGGCCTTAAGCCTAAAAATTTGTACAATGAGCCATGAATCGAAGAAGTGAATGTACTTGAGAAAAACCCTTTTTTTTTTGCCAAAGTTTTGAGCCAAATGCTTCTTGGAAAACTTATATTCAACGGGGATCATTGTCAATCTCATCTTTTTCAAAATTCCCTTCATTAGATATGGCTTGTGTAGAAGCTTAGAACTTTCTTTCCCCAAAGGTTCTTATTTCCACCGGACACACTTCAATCTGAATTATCCATTGAGGATGCCATTCCCTTCATCGATTGAAACTCTAGAGTTCCTTTGACTTGAGTTGTTCAACAAGAGGCTACCATTAGATGGTTAAATTGTACTATTGTACTCATGTTCACCCAACCTAAAGTATCATGTACCAGATATGCATGGATTCAAGAGTACAACAAGAAAGATATTTACTAACTGAGAAGCTTTTTAACACAAAGGACATTTACAAAGGATAAAGACACAAGAAGTGGAATAGTACGAAAGCTAAGAGGTTTTTTTTTTTTTGGCCTCAGCTTGGGTGTGATTGATCCTTACTCAAAAACTGGACACCATGACCATTGTTTTATCAAGCATCTACAAAAATCTACTTTCATATATGGTATCAAATGAATTTGACTCAGTGTATGTCCTTTGAGAACAAAGATGCCCCAGTGTAGGCCATTTGACAACAAAAATTGTCCTAGTGGGGAACTTGAGAATAATTTTTTTTTTAGTGTAAAGCCAAATAAAACAAAGCAAACTGTCCTAGTTTAGAACTGAATTGAACAGAATAGCGACTTGTCCCAATGTAGAGCTAGTTGAACCAAAAGATTTTCCCCAGTGTAAGGCCGAATTGAGCTAAAGAACTGCCCCAGTCTAGGGTCATCTTGAATAGGGTAAAAAACTTGCCCTAATATAAGTCACTCTTTTTTGTCTTATCTTTTTCTTCTTCTTTTTTTAGACCACCCTTACGGGTTTTCAGCCTAACGAGTTTTTTTTTTTAGCAATAAACTAGATCATAACCTTTTGTCTCGAAATTAAAACTTGTGAAAATAAAGGCAATCACTCATTGATCAGATTGGACTTTTTAAGGCTTGTAATGTGGCCAAGGTTAAGGGTTATGAAAGGAAAGATATAATGTTCAAACAAGTGTTTAAAGGTTAAGTAGGACCAAGGATCTTTGTTCAAACTTAAACTTTGTCAATTGCTTTTGTGCTTTCAAGCACACTTTTCTCTTATTGTTCTCCATTTTTTCCTTGTTCAAACTTAAACTTTGTCAAATTTTTTACTTTTACTTTCCGCCCCTTTCACTTTTTCTTCTTCTTTTCCCTTTTTTATGCTTCAAAATAGTCACCATGACAATCGACATTTGTTTTGTTCTTTCCATTATTATAGGGGTGATCCTTGTCTAAGGTTTATTGAAGAAAACTCCCAAGCTTAAAATGGGACAACGAAGGATAATAAAAAGATGAATTCTTGTGAGGGATAGAGAAAGATGGCCAATCTTCATTTCAAATCTTGATTGCTCATTTTCAAACATTTTAATTTTGAGACAAAAGGACCATACACACCAAATAATTATTTATTTGCTCCCTTTTTTTTCTCTTTTTTGTTTTTTGGTTTTTTTATTTATTTATTTTTTGGGCAAGGAACACCTGCACACATGGCCCCATGACCACAATTTTTTTTAGAATGAGAATCTTATGGGATCCGAACCAAAAAGAAAGCAACTAAAGGGAAGAAAAGAATGACAAGAAAGATCTGACAAGAACATGGGAAAAGGAAACAAGATATGCTGAGATTCACACAAATCCATCATATTAATGCTTCAAGAAAGTTTACATAAGTTCAAAACCCAAATGATTTTAATGATTAAACAAGCATGGGGTTAGTAAAATTAAACCATCGTTTCATGGTAACAACTTGATAAACAAATCAGAATACCAGCCACTCAAAATTTCCCAGTGCTAGAGGACTCCAAGGTATGGTTCATTCTCAATTGTTAGAAAAATGAATCACCACCTTGTTGAACTTTCTAAGATTGCCTCTGAACGACCATTGTAAGTATTCACCACTATTACAAATAGGCATGTGTACAAATCTCTGACAATGCCTGGTCGATTACTGTTTAGATAACGGTTGTCATCCATGAATTTTCTTGAAACCCCATTTAACTCATCCGACTTGAAGTCCACCCTTAGTCGGTTCAACATTTGTCCATACTTTCCTGCCTGTTATTCATTTGATGCAATCTTTCCTTTTTCATTTCGCTTTCAATCCTTTCCCCAATTATCACGATATTTAAAAAATTCGCTGACACACTTCCAATCATATGATCATAGAATGGCACGTATAGTGTATCAGTGAACATAGCAACCATCTCTTTCTCTGACAAAGGGGGTTCTACTTGTGCAGCTATTTCCTTCCACCTCTGAGCATATTCCTTGAAGATCTCAGCATCCTTTTTAGACATGCTTTGTAGTTGCATTCTATCTGGTGCCATGTCAATGTTGTATTTATACTACTTTACAAAGGCATCAGCTAAATCCTTGAAACTCCTTATGTGGGCACGCTCAAGATGTGTGTACCAATTCGAAGCTGCCCAGTTAAACTATCTTGGAAGAAATGGATTAACAGCTTGTCGTCCTGAGCTTGTGAAGCCATCTTGCGAATGTACATTGTCAAGTGATTCCTTGGGCAAGTAGTCCCCTTATATTTATCAAAATTTGGGACCTTAAACTTTGGGGGAATGACAACATCAGGTACAAGAGAAAGCTCAATAGCATCCTTGAGGCCGTAACAACCTGCTCTTTCAATGACCCGTAATCTCTCTTCCAAAGTTTCTCATCTCTCTTTGAACTAAGGATTTTTAACAAAAGAACTCAATGGATATTGAGGCATGAAAATGGGGACAAAATGTTGCACTGGTGGGGTTCCACTGGTACCTGGGTAATGGGCATATAGTTGAGTTGTGCTCAATGAGTTTGAAGCAGGCATGCCACGGTCAGGGGAATTGGCAACCTGTGGTGGTACAAACCTGGAAGGGAGGCCATATGGTGGGATAAAAAGGGGAAATGGGTGTTGTATCAACGAGGTTTGGGTATTGTTTGACAGATTTGAAATTGGGGTCACAGCTAGCATGCTATTACCAAGGAGATTGGTGGTTAATGATGGTACATAGCTGGGATGGAAGCCATAAGGTAGGAAGGGTGGCACTTGGATTTCTTGAGAACTGGTGACTGAGGGTTGAGTGGTGATTGGCATCACAACTCCTTGAGGATTAAAGCCTTGGTATTGCAGAAAGGTTGGAGAGAAACCAGACAGGTGAGGAGGTGTGGTCGGATGTCCCTCGTTTGCCACTGAGGGATTCTCATTTGTGCTCCTTCTATTTTCTATGGACTGTAACATCTCCATCATCTTGGACACTTGTTCTCTGAGTTGATTCACCTCATCCTTCAGCTTTTGAGTTCGTTCTATTTTGTCCATGATCCTTGCCTGAGAACGAGTCCTGTAAGGGTGTCGCGGAAGCAATTTTTTCGTTATAGTGCCCACTTTTTCGCTTGGTGAAACATGATGTGAATATGCAATTATCAACATTGACTGAACAAAATTGGCAACATGCATGCATGCAAAGTATTATGCAAATGAAATTTTTTATTTTTTTATTTTTAAAAAGAATGCTATGAATGTCATGGTAATGCAAAATGATGTATCTTTTTCTTTCTTTTCCTTTTTTAGAGTTAGGAATGCGATGAAAATGTAAGATGATATTTTTTATGGGGATGTAATGCAAATACAAGATAATGTATTTCTTTTTTTTTATGCTAAGAATGCTATGAAAATGCAAGATAATGTATATTTTTCTTTTGCTTTTGAATGCTAAGAATGCTATGAAAATACAGGATGATATTTTTTTTTTGTTTGGAATGTTATGAAAATGCAAGATGATTTTTTTTTTTTTTTTTGCTTTTTTGATGCTAGGATTGTCATGAAAATATAAAATGATATTTTTTTTCTTTTTTATGAATGCTAAGAATGTAATGAAAATGTAAAATGATATATCTTTTTTTAAAAGCAAGAATGAATGACATGAGAGATAGATGAATAATGAAAAAAAAATGTTAGGAATGAAAATGCTATATGATGTATCATTTTTTTGTTGAATTTTTTTTTTGCCAAAAAGAATGCAAAGATGGAGGATATGAGGAATAGACAGATAAAAAAAAAAAAGAACGCTCTCTTTGTATCTTAATCAGATGCAATCTAAGAAGCTGGATGACTCTAATTTTCGAGGTCATTATGTTCAACCTATCAGTGCAAGATTTTTCGACGATCCAACTTCTAAAAAGTCATGGTCCCCAGATTGCCCCCATCTCGAAAGATAAGGATCCAATTCATGAATTAATCACAAGTAGGGATGAACCCTCTCAATATGACTAGTCCATGATACCGGTAACAATCTGAGTGGTGTCTCAACAAATGCCAAGTGAGCATAAGGCTCCTCAATAACAAAAGTCGAGACTCCTCATACTCCTCGGGTTCGCACAGACTTGGGTATAGAGCTCAAAAAGTGTGTGAGGTAAGTGATTAGTGACGTGTGTGAAGGAGCATAAAAAATCTGTACAAAAACTTAAAAGACAAAAATACCTCAACCTGTAAAACATATATACAACAACCAGCCAGCAATCGTCTACCCTAGGGTTTTAACAATTAAGTACAAAATATATATACAAGTCACAATGTACATGAAATAATGCTATCAGATATTTACATAAAAGTACTAAATAAAATACATTTAAAAACAAATAAGAAAACAAAAACAAAGACAAAGAGGGTAAAATAAATAAATAAAAGATTATTAAAAATTTACATAACTAACAACAACAGGCTTGACTCTCTAAGTATCCCCAGTGGAGTCACCAGCTGTCACAACCGGGATCACGACCGGACGACCAAAAATATTCGATTTTGAAAATCAATGGAGTCGCCACCAATGTTTATTTAAATCGGGAAAACATTAGAAAAAACCCTTAAAATAGGAAAACTGATCTTAGAAAATGAGTTTGGATTCGAGAGTCAATTATAGGTAAGGAAGGTGTTAGCACCCTACACTGCCCATTTCAAGAGCGGTACCTTATGTTAGTTGTGCAAAATTTAATAATCTCAAATATATTTATTTTTACCTTTTTTTAGAAAAAGACTTTATAACTATTTTTTTATTTTAAAAGAAAGAAAAGGAATAACCAAATTGTGAAAATTTATATTTTGGCTTGACAGAAATGAATTTCTGCTCCTACGTATCCCCTAGTGCAATGGGAAACTCAAAGTCACGTAGTTCTTTAAAAAATGATTGTGAGTTGATTGATTTTAATTAAGAAAGAAATTTTTAAAAAGAGATTTTGTTTGAAAACAATTTCATTTTTGCACGAGGTTCAAGTTAGCACCAGGCTACTCAATAAACCATTATGATCCAAACGACATTGAAGATAGCATCTGCTATTCAATCATCATCATTGGTCATTGCATAGATTAAAAGATTTTTATTTTATTTTTTATTTTAAGGCATGCACAAGGACAACTAAGTAGCTACACAAACAACACATTATCATACCATGAGTCAAGTAAATACAATAAAATAGCATAAAAACCAAATTAAACATAATAACGAAAAAAAATTTATTTATTTTTATCCTTTAACATTTTTTTCATTTTTTATTTTATTTTTAAATTTTTCTCTTTTTTTATATATTTTTAGATTTTTTCTTAAAAGACCTAATTACAAATTTCAAAACTCTTTTTTTCTTAAAAGAAAGAAAATATCTCAAGCCCAAGCAAGCAAAAAAAAAAAAAAGGCCCAAATTTTTTTTTTTTTACTTAAACCCAGATGAAAGATAAAAATAAAATTAAGTTAAGGTAAAAATAAATAAAAAAACAAACAAACCAAAAAAAAAAAAAGAAATAGCAAGCTTACCTCCAAGGCGTATAAAAATGCTATGTTCAAAGAATTTTGTACAGAGCCTCACGCGTTCTCTTCAAATCAAACCTTGAAAAGTAACCCACTAACATGGAGGAAAATTTTTTTTACTAAAGTCTCGAGCTCTTATACTTAGTATTAAGCCCAAGTAAAAAAAATACTAAGGTTCTCGGGCTCTATAATTAGTATTAAGCCCAAGTGTGAAAATTTTTGGATGTCCAAAACAAATGAGAACCACCCCTATATATAGGAGGAGGGGAAGGGGAAGGAGCATGACTTCTCCAATGTGAGACTTAGACACTTTAGTTTTTCAACTTTCTTCATTTTTTTTCATTTTTTATTTTTTATTTTTAGATTTTCATTCATTTTTTCAAGGTTTAGAAGTAAACTTTATGGACAAAATTGAGTGTTCATATCTTGATTAAGTAACAAAAATAAAAAAATTATGGACAAAATTGGGTATCAACAGTTTTATCATTTTAAGAATTATTTTATAAAATTAATTATTAAAAGAAAGATACTTTACATTTTATCACCACTATTCTACATGATTATTTCTTATTAATCCAAATAAACATGGGTTTTGGAAACCAAACTTCTATTTACATACCATAGAATTTCTTATCATAATTTTTGCAAGCACATCTACAAGTTGTGTGAAACAACCAATCCACTACATAAGTTTGATGTACAAATATAAAAAGTAACATGCACATATTAAATTTCCAAACGAAAATGTTAGATGTACAGACTTTGTTTTATAGATGATTATTGTGCTTTTGTGCTTGCTTGTTTGCTTGATTTGTGTGGGTGGGGTTTTTTCTCAACAACTAGTATCAGAGCGGGTTCGATCTTGCTTCTGGTGTTTTTGACAACAAAGATGCAAGGCTGGGAAGCAATATATTTGAGGTGGAACTCTTTGAGTAAAAAAAATTTTAGCTTGTGGCAGAGTATTGTGAAGAATATTTTAGTGCAGCAGGGATTGATTAAAGTTTTGAATGTGAATGAAACGAAGCTTGAGAATATGACAGATAAAGAATGGGAAGAGATAGGGATGAAAGAAGTTACTATAATTCAACTCCGTCTAGAACCTAAGGTAAAATATATTATTTTGAATGAAACTTCTGCGGTTGATTTATGGAAGAAATTAGAGAATACGTATATGTCTAAGTCTCTCACAAATCGTTTGCTTTTAAAGAAAGAATTATATCAATTGAAGATGGATGATAGTGTAGACATTACAGATCACTTGAATTATTTTACAAAGTTGATTACACAATTATCTAGCTTTGGGGTGAAAGTTGATGATGAGCATAAAACATTGTTGTAATTGTCATCTCTTCCAAACTCCTATGAGAATTTGGTAACTACATTGCTAGTTGGAAAAGAGACATTGAAGGTAGATGATGTGATTGTTGTATTATTGGAGAATGAAAATTTAAGAAACCAGGTATTCAATATGAAGAAAGTGTTTTTGTTGCCTAATCTGATCATGGTAGGAGTATGTTTTGTGACAACATTTTTGGTAGAGAGTATTCAAGGTCAAGTTCTAGACTGATGTCAAATTATAAAGATAAGAAATGTTATTATTATCATGAGATGAGTCACATTAGATTTTATTACAGGAAGCTGAAAGCATATATGGAAGAATTTGAGAAAAGCAAAGGAAAAGGAAAAGAAAAATCTCAGGATGTTGTAGCCATTGTACAAGAACCTTTGAATTATGAAAATGATTTAATGATGGTTGAAGAAGACAAGAATACCTCTAGTGATTTTGACTTTTAGACTATGTTTGTTCTAATCATGTTTGTGCCAAGAAAGAATGGTTTGACAATTATGATGCGGGCAATGGTGAAGTAGTGAGATTGACTAATGGTGATTGCTTGAATGTTGCTTGAAAAGGTAATGAGAAAATTAAGATGCATAATGGTTGTGTAAAGACACTTGGTGATGTGAGACATGTGCCTACTCTTGGGAGGAATTTGATTTCTTTAGGTAGACTTCATACATTGGGATATGGATACTTTACAAGAGGTGGAGTGATGCAAGTTTGTAGAAGTTCTTTGGTGATGATGAAAGGTAAGAAAACTCTTGGAAATTTGTGTAAGTTGATGGGAGAAACTATGGTATGAAATAGCAATGGTGGAGCATGTAGTAATGTGAAGAAGGTGGAGTGTGTGTATAGGTCACAGAAGAAAGTGACATTTGCATATACTTTGGTAAAACCTGCTAGCACTTGGTATTGACACATGCAGTTTATTCCAATCACAAGGTAAGGTTGAGATTTGTTAGGTTCTTGCCTATGATTGGATTTTGGGCTAAGCCCATTTGACAATAATTTTTAAAAAAAAAATAAGAACGGGTGTTGGTTTTTATAATGGTATGTGATAGATGAAAAAGTGAGAGGAATAGGGTTTTTAAAACCCTCTTCTTCCTTCATAGTGGAGTGCAGTGCCGCTATAAGAGATAAAGAAGTGGAGAGCTGGTTCATGTGAGAAATTTGTTGATTTAAGGAGCAAATGAAAGTCACCATTTATGGTGTTTTGTGAGGTGAAATTTTTTTGTGAATTATGATTTTCTTTTTATTTGAGTAAAAAGTATTACTTTGTGAGATTGTGTGTATTGGAGTTTTGAATTTGAGAGAAATATTTCAAGATTTGTGATTTTAATTTTTATTCAAATTAGTGGAGTGGTTTGTAAAGTTATGGACGTAGATAGAGAAAGTCAAACTATCTTAAATTTATTGTATTTTTATGCTTGCTTATTTGTTTGATGTTGCGAAACTTGGTAAGTGCACCAAATCGATAAAAGTAATAAAGAGTGAGTAGAGCATCGTCCCAGGAGGATTAAGTTATTAATTACTAAATTCGTTAAATCAACACTATTCAAGCTATCGAAAATAGGGTTGTTGCAAATTCAATCAAAAAGAAATATAAAATCTGTAAATAATAAATCAAAGAGATGAAAAATAATGATGTTAAAGAGTTAGGGTTTAGATTTCACTTGAACTCTTTAGATGCACATCAACTATAAGTTTAACTATGTTCTATTTTAATGATTTGTGGTCAATTCTTAAAATTAATTAATACTCAATTCCTTGTTATATTAATCCTCTTACGCTGATTGAAATTAATTAATCACTTAGTCTAACCCCAATTAGAAAGGCATTATCAAGAACGAGGAAATTAAAAGAAAGACCACATAACCCACAACGTCTATTCCTAGCAATTGCAAAAATTATGGTGTTTATCACATGTTCTAGGTTCATACAAATTTTTCCAAATCATACATCAACCCAAAAATCATTCCTAAATTGATCAGGTTTAGAAAAACATTAAGAATAGAGATAAACACGTAAATCATGAAAAAGAAATATTAATTAAATCTATAAAAGAAGTTACATCATCCAAGAACAAGATCTATCATCCTCTTAACAATGAAAAATTAGTTACACATGGAAAAAGAAGAACACAAAGGGAAGAATATGACAAACTCCATTATAGAAAAGTGGAAAGGTTGAAGAAAATCCCTAATCTTCAAGTCTAATTGCGTCCACACCATATTAAAGTTTGTGCCTCTTGACGGCTGCTGCGTTCTGTCCAAGTGTATGTTAAAATTGACATAACTTATGAATTTATAAGAAAATAACGTGGGCTTTCTGCACAACCATCGCTCAGGTGCTACGTTACCAGCGCCCAGGCGCTATGTTACCAGCGCTAAGCGTTGGCCCATTAAAATAATGGTGTTTTACGTATCGAGCGCCTAGGCGCTGAATGCCCAAAAATAAAACCTCCTCTGCCTCATAAATCGTCTAGTCTTTTTTCATATGCAATTACCTATAAAAAATACATAAAAATACGTAATTAAAACAATTTAGAAAAACTAAAAATAAAAGAAACTTGAGACAAACTCAATCAAAAAGATTAAAAGAGAATGAAAACCTAAGACTTTTGAACTGTAAAAATATGAATTTTTGTAGGTTCAACACTCCCCCAAACTTAAACTTTTGTTTGTCCTCAAGTAAAAAGAAAAACAAAAACAAAAAGACTAAACAAATAACAACTCAAAACACACAACCAAAACATAGCAACACCAGGTAGTGAATATCATACATATCTTTAAAAATTGCTTCACAGTCTAATTTCAAAGTGTCACACTTGAACAGTCCAATTGCCACATCGTTTCTCACATGCAACTCTCATGCACAAATAACTTCCCAAAAACATGAATGAAAGACACAATTTTTTTATAAAGTATAAGCTCAGATGGGTTCATAAAATTACAAATGCACATCAAACTCACATCCATAGGATTGTTTTTCATCTCTCTCTCCACTAATATAAATAACACACAACCAAGAATCAAAATGGACTTTATAAGCTTGTAATGTAAAGTCAAGGGTATGAGTTAAGAAATAAGTGGTAGGAAAATGAAAATAAAAGTTGACTTACAAAATTAAGTAAATTTCACAATTCAAATCTCAAAATACTGAACAAGTGCAAAAAGGAGCAAAAGAATCAACACAACATTCACTTTCTTTCTTTCTTTTCCTTTCCTTTTTCAACAACCTCCACCCCCAAACTTATTTCTTTGCAATACTTTGGGTAAACTTCTCTTCTTTTCTTTTTTTTTTTTTGAATTTTCTTTTCTTTTCTTTTCTTCTTTGAAATTTTTTAGCTCCACAAAACTTCATGCACAAAAATAATGAAGACTTGAATAATAAAATAATACAAGATATGCACTCAACAAAGGTTATGTAAGAGAAGAAATTTTTTTTATGTGGGTATGGAAAAAGAAAAATGTAGGTAAAAGAAAAGAAATAGAGATCAAACAATAACAAGGCTGCAAAAAGGACCTAAGAATATACTGTGTCACAGGTTGGCTTGAAAGGCTCAAACGGTCCAAAGAAGGCTCTTATCATTTCCTTAATCATGCACTGCCTAGGATTTCGCCTCAAGAGAGAATCAAACAACTTCTAGATACAAATCATCCACACACATGCAATCCCATAGACTTTCTCTAACCTTGACATGCATGCATAATCCAATGTCTATCAGACATAAAGATGGGAAATATATCCATACATAATTGAAACAATAGAGATAAATGCAACTCATAGATTCTCATATGATATCTCAAGAAATCAGATCAATCCACAATTCAAACAATCATTGGATATTCAATTTAACACACCAGCATGCACAATATTAACACAGAGACTCAAAACACAAAATGAATGATGATGACAAAACCAAAACCAATTAAAATAATTAATTAAATGAAATAAATGCAAGAAAGGAAAAAAAATTCTTTTTGACAGCCGACAACTATATACATCCTCCTACAAAGGTTTCGAACTCAAGGAGGCACTTAAGCTAACTCAACACTACCTTCAAAACAAAAACAGAAAAATAAGAAATAACAAAATAAAAAAAATAAAAATAAAAGAGAAAAAGAGAAAAAAATTAGGTTATCTCCCAAAAAGCGCTTGTTTTAAGTCATTAGCTTGACGTTGCTTTTTCAACTAATTAAGGTGGCTTGAAGCAAGAGAAGTATGATGACATTTTTCTCTTATCAGCTCTTTGCCTCCATACTCTGTCACTACCTCTGGAATCAATCTGCAATAAATCAGTAAAAGCTGGAGGATCTTTTTTTGTACCAGCAATCTCAGAGGTAGAAAGAACTTTCTCCTTTTCATCCACAATCTTGGAAGTGGAAAAATCAGCATTGATTGATGATGAAGGGATCTTATTAGCCAAATCCTGTAGAGGCTTATCTTGAATGCATTTGACAGGGGCATAAAGATCTTATGTCAGTGCAGATTGATCAAAAACATTAATAGTCACCTGATCACCATCCACCCTTAAAACAAGTTCTCCTCTAGGTACATCAATCAATGCTCCTGAAGTAGCCAAAAACGGTCTTCCAAGAATCAGAGGAATATTAGCATCCTCATCCATATCCAAAATCACAAAATCAGCTGGGAAAATAAATTTGTCAACCTTCACTAGCAAATCTTCCACTATACCATATGGATGTTTAATTGATCGATCAGCTAGTTGAAGAGATATTGTAGTTGACTTCACTTTATCAATCCCAAACTTGCAGAGAATTAACAATGGCATTAAATTGATGCTAGCTCCTAAATTACATAGAGCTTTCTTAATAGTCAACTCACCAATAGTGCACGGAATGGTAAAACTACTTGGATCTTTTAATTTTGGTAGTAGTTTTCTCTGAATTATAGCATTGCATTCCTTAGTAAGTGCCACGGTCTCATCTTCATTGAGTTTCCTCTTCTTCAAGAGTAAATCTTTCATGAATCTTGCATATGAGGGTATCTGCTCAAGTGCTTCAGCAAAGAGAATGTTTATCTGTAGCTTCTTGAAGACATCTAAGAACTTTGAGAATTACCTCTCTTGGTTCTCCTTCTTTAACCTTTGAGGAAACAGGAGTCTAGCATACAATGCAGGATCAACTATTTTCTGCTCACGTTCCTTCTTTTTCCTCTGCCACTTTGGATGCTCATCTTTAACTTTTTCATTACAGCACTCTTGAGTTGAGACATCCGCAACAGGAACATCAGTTTTTTCAGCTTCTTTAACTTGTCTTTCCAAAGTCTTGCCACTTCTCAGTGTAATTGCATGACATTGCTCCTTTGAATTGACAACAATATCACTTGGGAAGGTACCTGAAGGTCTCTCTTAAAGCTGTTTCGCTATCTGCCCCACTTGATTCTCTAAATTTTTAATAGCAGCTCCTTGATTCTGAAAATTTGCTTTTGTTTCCTCCATAAAAGCAGAAGTCTGTTGCACAAAAGTAGATGTCTGTACAGAGAGCTTCTCAAGTGCAATCTCAATAGGAGACTTCTTCTCTGGTTGAGGATTCAATGGCACTGTTTGATTGCTCCAAGAAAAATTGGGATGATTCCTCCACCCTGGATTATATGTATTTGAAAATGGAACACCCTGAGGTCTGGAAGGATTACCCATATAATTTACCTGCGCATGAGAACTAAAACCAGAATTGCTTGCCTCACATCCACCATTAGCATGATTACCTCCATAGAAATCACAACTTAACACTTGGTGGTTCACAGAATTTACCTGTATACTCTCAACTCTCTTGGTGAGGTTAGCTAACTGCTGAGAAATATTTTTATTTTGAGCAAGTAAGGCATCGAGAGTACCAAGCTCCATAACTCCTTGTTTGACTATTGTTCTCCCACTAGGCAACTGATATTCATTGGTTACCATGGTCTCAAATAGTTCTTGAGCTTCTACAAGAGTTTTGATATTTAAAGATTCACCTGCAGATGCATCTACCATAGCCCTGGTAGGATGATTTAAACCATTATAGAAAATTTGCACCTGCTGCTAAACTTCAAATGCATGATGAGGACACCTCCTTAATAGCTCCTTGAATCTCTCTCATGCTTCATAAAGAGATTCTCCTTGATTTTGAGTGAAATAAACTATTTCACCCCTCATCTTCACAAACACTGATGGAGAAAAATATTGAGTCAAAAATTTACTAACCATATCCTCCTAAGTAGAAATGCTCCCTTGTGGCTGGACTTGTAGCCAGCTCTTTGCTTTGTCTTTAAGAGAAAATGAGAACAGTCGTAATCTAATGGCATCATTAGTAACACCATTATACTTAATAGTATCGCAGAGCTGCAAGAAATTAGCAATGTGCAAATTTGGATCTTCTGCTTGACCTCTCCCAAACTAATTATGCTGCACCAGCTGTAGAAATGCTGGTTTAATATCAAAATTATTAGCCTGAATAGCAGAGCTCACAATACTGGTAGAAATATTTTCAGCAGATGGGGTAGCATAGTCAGCCAATGTACGTCTTTGCTCTACAGTTATAACTATTTCAGCCATCTTTTCTTCTACTTCTTCAAGCTTCTTCCTTTCTCTAACTGCTTTTCTGTTTGCTCTAGCAGTTCTCTCTATCTCTGGATCAAAAAGTAATTTTTCTGACTCCAAAAAATCTTGCATAAACAAACAAACAAACAAATCAGAGTGAAGTAAATAAGGAAATTAAGAATAAAAATAAAAAAATGACTAATAAAATCAAACCAAAAAACAAAGAAACAAATTAAAAAAAAATTTAAAGAAAATTAAAAATTAAAAATTAAAAAAAACAATTAAAAAGAAAATTAAACAAAGAAAAAATGCTTAAATTAGTGTCCTTTCAACTACTATTTAATATTAATAACTATAATCCCCGGCAACGGCGCTAAAAACTTATTGCAGAATTTGGGAAGTGCACCAAATCGACAAAAGTAATAAAGAGTGAGTAGAGTATCATCCCACGAGGATTAAGTTATTAATTACTAAATTCGTTAAATCAACACTATTCAAGCTATCAAAAAGAGAGTTGTTACAAATTCAATTAAAAAGAAATATAAAATCTGCAAACAATAAATCAAAGAGATGAAAAACAATGATGTTAAAGAGTTAGGGTTCAGATTTCACTTGAACTCTTTAGATGCACATCAACTATAAGTTTAACTATGTTCTATTTCAATGATTTATGGTCAATTCCTAAAATTAATTAATACCCAATTTCTTAATATATTAATCCTCTTACGCTGATTGGAATTAACTAATCCCTTAGTCTAACCCTAATTAGAAAGGCATTATCAAGAACGAGAGAATTAAAAGAAAGACCACATAACCCACAACGTCTATTCCTAGCGATTGCAGAAATTATGGTGTTTATCACATATTCTAAGTTTATGCAAATTTTCTCAAATCATACATCAACCCAAAAATCATTTCCAAATTAATCAGGTTTAGAAAAACATTAAGAATAGAGATAAACACGTAAATCATGAAAAAAAAACATTAATTAAACTCATAAAAGAAATTACATCATCCAAGAACAAGATCCATCATCCCCCTAACAATGAAAAATTAGTTACACATGAAAAAAAAGAACACAAAGGAAAGAATATGACAAACTCCATTGTAGAAATGTGCAAAGGTTGAAGAAAATCTGTAATCTTCAAGCCTAATTGCGCCCACACTACATTAAGGTTTGTGCCTCTTGACGGCTGCTACGTTCTGTTCAAGTGTATGTTAAAATTGGCATAACTTATGAATTTATAAGAAAATAACGTAGATTTTCTGCACAACTAGCACTCAGGAACTACGTTACCAGCGCCTAGGCGCTGGCCCATTAAAACAACAGTGTTTTACGTATCGAGTGCCTAAGCGCTCTGACTTCAGCGCCTAGGCGCTGAATGCCCAAAAATAAAACTTCCTCTGCCTCATAAATCGTTCAGTCTTTTTTCATATGCAATTACCTATAAAAAATACATAAAAATACGTAATTAAAAAATAATTTAGAAAAACTAAAAATAAAAGAAACTTGAGACAAACTCAATCAAAAAGATTAAAAGAGAATAAAAATTCAAGACTTTTGAATCATAAAAATATAAATTTTTATAGGTTCAACACTTGATTTGTGTGGGTAGAGATTTTTCCAACAATTTTGTAGCTAATTAGTTTTTATTAGCCAAATGAACTAGTTCTTCTTAGTCAATAGCAAGAGTACAGAAAGTAAGCCTTAGCAAGAAAAGGGGAGAAAAAATCTTTGACAGCAGAAATGGTTAATATCAAATTATGGAGTTGAAGTTTGCTTAAACACTTCAAATTAAGTATTATAAAATTGTTGCCCCAAAATTATATTTATTGGTCATAAGGATGATAAAAATATTTATATCTATAAATAACTATGGGGATTACTCGCTATTAAGTTGAGGATAAGTATTCGTTTTATAGATAGGGACATAGGTAAGAATTATATTACTTGTTATGTGAGTATTTCTTTTTTTTTTTTTTTGAGATAAGATTAAAAAAAAGTTATATTTTTTATTATTTTATATTGAGTTTTTTTAATGAATATATGTCATTTTTATAATAATTATTTATGTAAATTAATTATTATAAAATATAAATAAATTTGATATATTATTTGTGATATTTTTTAATTTTATAAGAATTTTAAATTATTAAAATATATTATTACATATAATATTAAAATTTATTTTATTTTAAATTATTAAATACTTATAAATAATCATAAATAAGTATTTGCTAGTGTGATTGAAGCGAAAGCTGTGTTAAAGTACTACTCGTCCGGCGGCGTTGCCATTCCTAATAGGCCATAATATTTCTTCAACCGAGAGAGGCAAAGGAGGAAAGTACATCAAAATTGCCAACTGATGACAAAGTATTTTAGTGTATATTTGAATTAATTTTGAAAATTTAATTATTTTAATAATTAATTATTATATAATTAATTATAATAAAATTAATTTTATATTTAGATATGTTAATTAAAAAATAATTTTAAAATAATTTATTTTGTTTAAATGATGTAAAAATAATAATTTTTATATATTAAATTATTAAAAGAAATATAAAATATTCAAAAAATTATTTGATTGAAAATATAATAATATTTATATCTTAAACTAAAATAATAATCAACGGTTATTTTAGCAAAGTGCTCAAGTGTATAGTTTTGAAAAAATATTGTTGCTGATAAAAAAATTTAATTAACAATTTTTAATGAAAAAAGCTAAACATGTTACAAATAAAAAAAACTTTTATGCAAAAAAAAAATTGTTCGACAGCATAATCCAACCGAACGAGACATGTTATTAGTCATCTAGTCATATACATGTGCCATTTATGAACACAGTAAAGAATGAGGAGATTTTTTGTTCGTAGCAACAAGAAGGTAACACATATATACCAATTAATTAGCAGGTGGTTGAATAGCCATTTTCAAATATATTACCGTATCAAGCTATTTGTTTCTCTGATTGCCACGTCCATCAGTCCATATCTACCGAAACTTCACCTCAATGGCAGGATAAGCAGTGCACGCTATCTCCACCTCTTTCGCTGCCCAGAGGTTTGCCTTTATAGCTAATAAGGTTCAAAAATTCAATTAACTTGAACACGCTAAGCTAAGAGAAATGCAGCTTCTTGGGAGTGGTTATATGACAGTAGTTCAGAAATCAGAAGTTCTTCATCTCTTCAGATTTTACTTCTTCAACAATAATAAAAAAAAAAATTATGAGATTAGGGTTAAATATCTTTAAAGAGTGACAGTTTTTTGACAAAATAAATGTTACACTGCCTTGGATTTTTTTTCTTGGTATACGCACATAAGGCACATTACCCATGTTTAAATTGTACATAAACACGAGATGTGGCTTTGTTAGTGACTTAAATATAACATGATGGATTATGCCTATAATATAGCGGTTTGAATTTCAAGTGACCAAAACTACATCATCACACATCTGAATAAAAATTAGTCTCACACACTTTAAATATTAAGATGACAAAAAATAAACAAATTTGGTTATGAATAAGTCCACTTAGCACAAAATCTAAATAAGTCAAATTAAAGTCGAATTGCGTAGTCCAAATTATAACTATTAATTTAATATCTAAAATGAAAAGCAGGATGTATTTGTTTCAATTTATTATCTCGATTTTAAAAAGGACTTTTAAAAGGCAATAAGACAATAAGTTATTCTAATTAAAAGTTGTGTTAAATCAATAATATTATAAAAAAACTTCTCATTTTGGTTAATTTTTTATTTTTATAATAATAATAATAATATTATTATTATTATTATTATTATTATTATTATTATTATTAAATTTAAAAAAATAAAAAAAAAGTAAACTTGTAAATATCTTACTAAATATTTAAAGATTGAAATATAACATAAAAATGATACTTAAAATTATAAATATTTTTTATTCTCTAATTATAGTTATCTTTAAACGCTTCTCAACTTCTCATTATAAAATTATAAATTACTTCAAGTACTCTTTATTGTTATTTAGTTTTAATCTTAACAAAAAAATTATAAATTAACAAGCATATATAAGACCGATCAATACACTAGTATTAAAAACATTTCATTTCTTAAAAAATTATAACATGAAAATACTCCTTAAACAATTCAAAATATATGGATATAGTTATTACAAAAGCATACAAATTGATAATAATTGTCCAAACTAATAACAAGATAATTTTAATAAGTATACAAAAATAACAATTTCTCTTTAAAAAATGCTAGACAGCTAGAATTTTTATAAATTTTTTTTGTAAGAATGACGTAACATGTTTATTGACTCTTAGAAAAATAAGTGTTTTTTTTACCACTTTTTAGTTTAACAAATTGGTTTCACAATTTATGAGAGTAGTTATTAGGTAAAACTTTTTCAAAACAGATAACATTTTATTCCGTCTAACAATTACATTTGTATTTTATCAAAATTCTAATTATTTATTTAAATATCTAGTGGACGGAGTTGTCAAAGTTTTTCAATGACCTCATAAAAAAATGCTCGACCTTTCAAATAAATTATATTAAACAGTTAATATAATTTTAATGATAACAAAAAATAGTATACTTATATTATTAAATTTTTTATCATTATCCGTAATATCTATTAATTGAGTCTTATATTTGAAAAACAATTAAAAGAATTTATGCATACATGTTGTCATAATTCGAAAAGTCATTCATGATTCATAATTCAGAGTGCAAAAGAAGAAAACCACTGTATCAGAAAGATGACTCATAACACCAGTGTGCCACTAATAAATTTTGAGTGGTTGTTTGTTATTTGATCCATCCTAACTTCCTATAAAGTCAATGCAATTTAAACCATGCTTTAATAACTGCAGTGATAAATTATGCTTGAATATATTACCCATGTATCTCCAACCAAACAACCATTTGCCAACTCCAATTTATTGAATATTTCCGCACCGACCCCATTCTCTCTATATTTAATTCTTTTTATGTTATTTTTTTATATAATTAAATGAAAGAGATATAGATATAAAAATTATAAAAAAATTATAAATTATGATTGAATTTTATTAATAAATATTTTTATGTCTATTTCTTTTTTTATTTGATTATATAAAAAAATAATATGAAAGATTTAAATATATTTATCTCTATCTCTATCTCTACCCATTTATCTAAAAACACTAATGACGAGAAGAGAAATTATAATAATACATTATTTTTAATACTTATTCATCTATAATTGAGTAAGTGTTAAAAAATATAAAAATAATGCATTATTAATATTTATTAGTAGTATTATTCATTTAATCAAAATATTTAAATTTTTATTTAATTCACTCAAAAATTCATTTTATATTTCACAAAAAATTACAGTAATATATAATCTAATTTAATATCTCTCGTTATCACAATTAAAGTCAGTGGACCAGGGACAACTGAAGTTATTAAATGTATGATAATATTGGTGGTAAGTTGCTGTTCAAGCAACCGATTCTAGAAACTCTTTCCTGATATTATAACTATAACTATATCTTGGGCATATAAATATACTGCGAAGCCAATTTGAGAACATAATTCTATCGAGCCTCGCTTTTAGTTCCTCAAGTTCTCTCCCCCTATCTTCACCAAGCATTTGGTTGCAGCTTTACTTCCCAATATATATGGAGTATCCTCTCCTACCCATCTTTATTTTAATCAATGTGAGCTTCAACTTCCAAGCAACTGATGCATGCTTATTTACTTTACTTCACGTTGTGGTTCCTTTTTTCTTCGTAAACTCCAAAAGCTCGATTAATTTCTTCCTCTACTTAATTTATTCGGAATATATTCAATGTTTATGAGAATTGATGCTAAAAAAGTTGTGTATTTAATTAAATTAATGTGCAGCTTGCACTGGTGGGAACCCATGCCGCCTTACCTCCTGAACTTTACTGGAAGTCTGTGCTTCCCACTACGCCAATGCCAAAAGCCATCAGTGATATACTTCACCCAGGTGAGTGGAATCTTCACCCTTGCTTTTATATTTTTATTTTTATTTTTTATTTTTTCATTTTTTAAAAGAATGGAGAAGATGTTCTATGAAAAAAAAGAAGAAAGGTCTTCTTCTAAAAGTACGGAATAAATGCTCGTCATTAACTTAAGATAATCATGCTACAACTTGAAAAGAAATACATATAAATAACAGTTTAAGACTTTCCGCAGTATTAGTTTTCAGTTTGTAAAACTGAGTTTAGATCAATAAAAAAGTAAAATTTTTACTTTCTTCTCAAATTATGGTTTTAAAATTAAAATTCAGTTATAAATAATTCAAAAATAATTTTATTAAACACATATAAAGTAAGGTGAAACTCAATTTACTTCCACCAAACCATAGTTTGAGGATATAAATTATAAACCAAACATGTATTTCAAGTTTAAACCGTTTAAGGGTAACTATTTCCGAATTCCGTACTCATGTTGCGCAAAGTACATTAATTTATGTGCTTACCGAGTCTCATTAGCCATTGATACTCGAAAGAATTAATTATATATTTCAAAGTCTTGACACATGCATATTCACTATTTCAAAGTTTCAAATTTGCTATTCTTGTATGATCACTACATGGTACTCAATTTCAAATTCATATGCAGGGTTAGAACATATTTTAATTAAAGGTGTTAAGCGTAATAAGCTTTAAACATGTATGTGATTGTATTTGTTTTTGGTGTAAATTATCCAATGGAACAATTTTTTTTTTTGCGTTTGGTCAAAATTTATGAAGCATTAAATACACAAGTTGTTCATACATTAAAATTATTATCGCAATTGTTCGTGCATGTACCTGGGCGGATGGTCTTGGGACCATTTGGTGATGTTTGAGAGCTCCATATTAATTAGCCATGTGTCCATCAATTGAAGTCCAGGGTAGGGTACTTGCAATAACATTTCGACTCTCAAGTTAATCTTAAAATAAAATTAAAGATAAGAACATAAGCAAAAAAAAAAGTAAACATACATAAAATACCTAATTCTTAGTGTATGCTTATATAAGAAGTTAGACTTTTAAGAACTAAGATAGTGAGTTTACATAAAAAAAGAGAGACTCGATCATAATCCAAGAGATTATGTATGGTCCATAACCTTTTAACTACTCGATCATAACTTAAGAGATTATATGATCCATAGCCTTTCAACTTAAAGCTTGGAAGCATCCAATCGAGCTTGAATAGTTTTGGTCACCTAATCTTTCGAACCTCAATCTACAAATTGAGGGTTGGCTTTAACAAAAATAAATAAATAAATATAGGGTTGGGTTTTCATTGGTGCATGAGATGTTAGAATGAAAAAGATAGTTTACTCAATATTGAAGCGGATCCTACTTAAATTGGCTGCCCAGATAGATTTGTATTACTTCCTATTAGTGGATTGACGTGTTATTTTCCTGTACTTTTTGGGGGGGAAAAAACTGTTCTTATTGTAGTTAGCTTTTGTAGTGATAAAAAGATGACTTCTATGCTGTTATATTTTCAAGTGAGTGCAAGCAAAAAATGTCAATATAAAATTATAATTTTACCTTTTTTTTTTATTTTTTTGTGTTTAACATCAAAATAATGGCAAAGTAAGAAAGCAAAATTTGGAAACAAACCTAGGGCAACCCTATTTATCTATTATCTGTTAGTAATTAAGCATAGATGAATACACGAACAGACCCAATACTGTTGGAAAAAAAAGGGACCCAATACAAATCGGGCTTAGTCACTATGAAAGGGGGACGCTGATCCTTTTTAGATGTGCTATCATTTTAAAACCACCCAAAAGAATTCTTTATTTCATATTTTGTTACCAAAGTTTTTAAAAATTTATTTTTATGTTTGTTATAATTTAATTTAAAAATTGAATAAAATATGTCATCTTACCATTTGTCAAGTACTTTTTTAAAAAACAAATAACTCAAAGTTATAAATTCAAAATATTCATTATTTATTTTTATTATCATTCTCCTTTTTTTCTTCTTTTACTACGTTCTCTTTCTACTTTAATTTATCGTTATCTAATTTATTCTCTTAACATTTTTTAAATTTATTTATGCACACATGTATTTGTTTTTTTTTCCCCTAGTATACCAAAAAACAAACTACGGGAACCAAACTTTATGTTTTTTTCTTCGTGATAATATGAAACTTAACTTCAGATTTTGGTCAAAATATGTAACTAATTATTATTATTTTAATCAAAAAACTTAGAACCAAACTTTATGTTTTGTGGACCACGGCCACATCTTCTCATTTACTACATCATTAGCTCTGAAAAAGTATATCCAGCTTATCGTATCTTGAATTGCGCAGGACATAAAAAGGTAACTAACTGATTAGGAGTTGCAGAATCTAATTTGGCCTCTAATAAACTAACAATTAGCTAGTTAATTTTGCAGATTTGGCAGAAGACAAAAGCACCTATGTGGGTGTAGGGAAGGGTGGTGTAACTGTTGATGCAGGGAAAGGAAAACCGGGAGGCACCTCAGTGAATGTTGGGAAAGGAGGCGTAGATGTGCATGCAGCAAAAGGAAAGCCTGGAGGCACCGCAGTGAACGTGGGGAAAGGTGGCGTAGATGTACATGCAGGAGGTGGTGGTGGTACCAATGTCAACGTTGGTGGAAAAGGCAAAGGAGTTACAGTGCATACAGGCCACAAGGGAAAGCCTGTATATGTTGGAGTTGGTGCTGGCCCTAGTCCATTTGATTACAATTATGCTGCTACTGAGACCCAATTACATGATAACCCAAATGTGGCACTATTCTTCTTGGAAAAAGACTTGCGTCCTGGAACAAAGTTGGACTTGCACTTCACTAAGACGTCAAATGCTGCCACATTCTTGCCTCGCCGAGTTGCAGATTCGATACCCTTTTCATCAAACAAGGTGGAAGATATATTTAACGAGTTTTCTGTTAAACCTGGGTCAGAGGAGGCTGAGGTTATGAAGAACACCATTAATGAGTGTGAAGAGCAGGGCATTAAAGGTGAGGAGAAGTATTGTGCAACTTCATTGGAATCCATGGTTGATTTTAGCACTTCCAAGCTTGGGAAAAATGTTAAGGTCGTGTCTACAGAAGTAGACAAAGAAACACAGTTGCAGAAATACACCATAAAACCAGGAGTGAAAAAGATAGCTAGGGACAAAGCTGTTGTGTGCCACAAGCAAAATTACCCATATGCTGTCTTTTATTGTCACAAAACAGAGACCACCAGGGCTTACTCTGTGCCTCTGGAGGGTGCAGATAGGACCAAACTTAAAGCTGTAGCAGTTTGCCACACAGACACATCAGAATGGAACCCCAAGCATTTGGCCTTTCAAGTGCTCAAAGTTAAGCCAGGAACCGTTCCGGTCTGCCACTTCCTTCCTGAGGATCACGTTGTCTGGGTTCCCAAGTAGATTTGCTTGAAAACCCATTTGTATCGTCCTTGAATAATTAGTTTCAGTATCATCAGCTACAGAACTCAATCAAGATATTTGCACGATATAATTCTAGCTAATATTCAGTCTATTCTGTATGTTTATTTAGATGCTTACTTGGCTTCCTATGTATACTTTCCCATGATGCATTATGTATGTTCTAAATACTAATACTAATACTATATGATATTGTGTGGCTTCCTCATTTTCCTAACACTCTGTATGTTGATTTCGTTCTAAATACTAATACTATAAGCTTATTATTCAAATCTCACGAAATTGTAGAGGACAAATCAATCTTGTGCTTTTACCTCATAACTTAAACTTTTGGGATAGTCAATCTCATGATTTTTATTTATGTTCGCTACCATGAACTTTTTTTTAAATTTTACAAAATGTTATGTTTGTTGTGATCTATTACAATATATAATTTTTTTGTAATTTCTTTTCACACCACAAACACAATTTGATGTGATTGTGGAAGTGGATGCATATGCAATATTGTTAAGAAATTCTCTAGACACATGGTTAAGAGTATGATTCTTACCGTTTCATACTTTAAGTACAAAAAATTCTAACATAAAATGACGTATTAGAAGTATACAATTAATCGTCTTATCATTAAATGTAGAGTATAGTACCTCAGCTATAATAAAAACTAAGAATATCTCATCATCTAATGACTTAAACTTTTAAAATAATTAGTATTTAACATCTTTTAGGAATAAACTGCCAATAGTCTACTAGCTATCCCATCTTATCAAAGGCATGGTCCTATATATGCATTGTTTGTTTCAGATTTTGGAACCTTGCAAACGGCCGTTTGACCACAGGAGAAAAATTTTCCTTCTTGTAAAAGTGCCTCATAACTCGTGATTTCTACACCTAGTAGTTACAAATAAGCAAGTAGTATAAGCATCAACCATGTAAAGAATAATATGAACTTATTTATTATTATTTTATTTTATTTTTGCACCAAATGGGACAAAATCAGTAGCGGAGCCACGTACACTTGAGGGGGAGCACTCCCCCTGATTTTTTTAAAAAAATTAATAGATATTACAAAAAGTAAAAGACTTTAATATTTCCTAAAAGAAAAGTATTGTCCATCATGCCTTATTTATAATTTTTTTTTCTTTTTAAAGTAATCAATTAGAAGAGAGAAAAAAACATAAAGATATAAAAAAATTTATACTAATAATTAGGTCCCACTAATTTTTTATATCTTTTTTTCTTTTTCAATTAATTACTTGAGAAAAAAAATTAAAAAATTATAAATCTGTATTTTTTTACCACTTTGTGTAACAAATTGGTTTCATAATTTTCATACTGAAAGTGGTTGTTAAGTAAAGTTTCCTCAAAATAGCGACTAGTGATTCTTAACCACTTTATTATATCAGCAGTAAAAAAAAAACCACTTTATTATATCTAACAACTACACATTTGTATTCTATCAAAATTCTAATTATTTTTTTTCTTGTGTAGCATTACTCTTTGCTTTTGGTAAAAAAAAAATTAAGATACATTTCATATTACACATTATTTTTTATTTATTTAAATATCTATGGACGGAGTTGTCAAAGTTTTTCAATGACCTCATAAAAAAATGCTAGACCTTTCAAATAAATTATATTAAACAGTTAATATAATTTTATTGATAACAAAAAATATTATACTTATATTATTAAAATTATCATTATCCTTAATATCTATTAATTGAGTCTTATATTTGAAAAACAATTAAAAGAATTTATGCATACATGTTATCATAATTGGAAAAGTCATTCATGATTCATTTGTGATTCGACTCATTCGAGTAAAAAAATAAAAATACAGAGTGCAAAAGAAAACCACTGTTTCACAAAGATGACTCACAACCCCAACTGTGCCACTAATAAATTTTGAGTAGTTGTCTGTTATTTGATCCATCATAACGTTCTATAAAGTCAATGCAATTTAAACCATGCTTTAATAATCGTGACCGTGTTGATATATATTAGCCATGTATCTCCAACCAAACAACACATTGCCATTTGGCAATTCCAATTTATTAAATATTTCCGCCACCGACCTCCTATTGTCTTTTTCTATCTTTATTTGGAACAAGAATTCTTTAAAATAAAGATATTTATAAAGTAAATAAGTAAATTCGTTTATATTAATCATTTATTAATAATTAATATGATTTATTTATCCATTTTACAATAATCTCATTTTGAAATTTTTTTATCCCTCTATCTCTACCCATTTATCTAAAAAACACTAACGAGGATTCTTCTTAATACTTCCTCGTCTATAAAGTACATCTCACATTCTCTTAAAAATGTGGCTTATAATTTATTGGCGAAGAAAGTTGGAAAATCTTCTCTCCACTTTTTTTTCCTTTTTTCAAATCTTATTTCTACTTTTTTCCAATCTTTTAGCAACTTAATACAATTTTTTTTTTTAATCTCTTGATATCTGGTAGGTCAAATTTTTTTTAGTCTTTTAACAACTTTTTTTTTATTCACGTAGTTACCTGAGTTCAGTCTTTTTTTTCATTTTTTTTTCAACTTCTCTCTCTTTCTTTCTTTCTTTCTTTTTTTTTTTTAAATTCAATTGATGCCGAGGCCAGTTTCCAGTAGCAGTAACGCAAAATTTATAAAGATCTCAATCTCTCAAACAATCAAAGGCATAAGAAGCATAAGAAACAAGCTAACGAAAGAAAGCAGATGAGATGTTGTTTCAATAATTCAAAACCAATAATCAATTTTGTTTTCTTTTTGTTTCCTGGGTGGTATTTCTTGATTAGTGCAGGGAGCTTGCTATTATGGACCTTCCTCACTTTTGGTCCATTAATGGACCTAATTTTTGACCCACACTAATGGGTTAAGTTTTGGCAGTGGGTTTCCATCAAAAGTTAAGTGACAATTTTATCCTTTGTACACATTTTTATTATTTTTTTGTTTGCAGCAAACCATGAGACGTTAATTGACAATTTTGTCCTTTTATACACATTCTTGTTATTTTTTTGTTTGTAGCAAACTGGTTGAAGTCAGTCAGGTGCACATTGAATACGAGTTGAGGTTGGTAGTTGGATTGCATTAATGAGCTTACGACACTAGTAGTTGGAAGCTTTTTTACTAAACTGTCACTGTTAGTAAAACTATTTATCAAATTGTCATTTTTTTAACTATTTACTAAATTATTATTTTTTTAACTATTTATCAAAATACCACTCTTTTGAAACTATATATCAAAATGCCACACTTTTATCCTACGTGACATTTTTTAATAATTTCTGCCCAACCGGGATGCGCCACGTAGGATGGCGCATCCACGTAGGTTGCGCCATCCTACGTGGCGCATCCCTTGGCTTCTTTACATCGAAAGTACCACTTGTTAGCGCAAGCAAGCGTAATAAGCCAACAAAGATGGCGAACCCTAAGATATATATCTCCCACTCCCTCCCCCGTTCGTCACATTCAAACCATTTCCTAAATTCTCACTATCTCTTTACAAATTTCTTCTCTCTAAACACTCTGAACTCTCTCAACGAACTCAATTCTTACTAGAAGTAGTGCCTGGATCATTATTTGTTTGTGATCAAATTTAGATTGTATTCCTTCACACTGTAAGTACCTCTTTCAATAGTTAAATAGTTTATTTATTATTTGTTGATTAGTATTTTACTAAGTTAGTGTTAATTGTAATTTAATATTATTATACTTTAATATTTTTAGTGACTAATGAATAATGAAGTTATGTGATATGTAGTCTAAATTGTATAGATAATTATTTTGAAGGTAATCGAGTAGGATATATGTCTTTTGTTAAGTACTTGACATGATTTACATTAGTAAATGTAACTTAATTCAAAATATTCGACTTTAGAAATTTTTTTACATAAATAACGATATTGAATATTATAATTGATTGTTAATATATTGAATAAATATATGTAATACATTATTATACATTGTTATAAATAGCTTGAACATTGTTATATGTCCAATTAATATTGTAATTGATGTTTAATATATTAAATAAATGTGTTGAATTGTTATTGTTGAATTGGAGTTAACATGACAAAACCGCTTAATGTGCACATTTACTTCAATGAGATAATGTATGATGGTGAAGAGAGTGTATGTATCGAGTCCTCCTCTTGGCTGTCAGATCACAGATATATGACTTTGGATGGGTTGAAAACTAAGATCCATTCAAAGTTGAGGCTTCAAGCAAACCAACATGTGTCAAAAGTTATCTATCGGTGTCTACAATGCTTCAATCCGTGGAGATGGATAGGGCTTCCAATAGAAGATGATGATGATGTAAAGTACATGATAGATTCCTTCTGTCAAACTCCGAACATGGCGTCGATGGAGTTGTATGTGGAGGTAGAAACAAGTGGGCAGGAAGAGCATGTTGAAGCTCCTGGTGAAATCGAAGCTCAAGTTGGTCCTTCTAATCAAGTTGAGTCGTGCAATATGATCGTTATTGGTGGTGCAATGGTTGAACTTGATAACTCACTTGTTAGAGATGCAATATGAGAGTCAAGTGAAGACGAAGCACAAGTAGCTGAGGGCGACGATTCAGAACCGACATAGAGGCAGAAAACTTTGATGTCGAAGAAAATTTACAGGTTCCATTGGCGGTTGCTCCTCAATCCATATTTATGCCTCGAGGACCTGAATCCGTGTTTGTGCCACCATGCCCTCAGTTTTCTCAAATTAACTGGGATGCGTTGGATAATCCTGATAACTTGCCTGAATTAGACAGTCGTGGGACTTGGAGCATGGGTGATGAATTCTATGTTGGCTTGCAATTTCCATCAAAAGATTTCGTGAAGTTAGCTCTCAAACAATATTCCATTCACAGGCATCAAGAGTACAAGATTGAAGACTCTGATTCACGAAGACTGACTGCCAAGTGCCCTAGTTTTGACGAAGGTTGTAGTTGGAGACTTAGAGCCATACAAAGCAAGATGTCGAATACGTGGCAGATTACAAAATATAATGGACCTCATAGTTGCGTAAACTCATCTATGTCATTAGATCATCAGAAGTTGGACTCTCGTTTGATATGCTCTTGCATTTTGGAGTTAGTCAGAACTAAACCCGATGCACCTGTATCCTTAATTATTGAACCGATTCGAAGCCAATTTGGTTACCAAGTTTCATATCGAAAGGCTTGGAAGGCAAAACAAATGGCTATTGTGAATGTGTTTGGGGATTGGGATAAATCTTATAAGGTGTTGCCCAGATGGCTAGCAGCCATGAAGAGAGACATGGAAGGCACAGTGGTAGAGTTGCAAGACGAGGAATGTTTTGTGAATAACCAACTCGATCGTTCGAAAAGAGTTTTTTTGTCGATTATTTTGGACATTTAGACCATGTGTGGCTGGCTTCCGATATTGTAAGCCCATCATTCAGATTGATGCCACTCATTTGTATGGCAAGTATCGTCATAAGTTGTTGATTGCAACAACTCAAGATGGAGACAGAAAACCTCTGCCTATTGCATTTGCCATTGTGGAGGGGGAGACCAAGGATGCTTGGAGTTGGTTCTTAGCCCACCTGAGATTGCATGTCACCCAACAAGAGGGCTTGTGTTTGATCTCTGATCGACATCAAGGCATCTTACAATCAGTGGCAAATGAAAATCTTGGATGGCAGCCTCCGAATGCATATCATGTCTTCTGCATACGGCATATTGGTTCCAATTTTAACTCCGAATTTCAGAACAAGGAGTTGAAAAGATTTTTGATTAACACAGGTACTTTACATTTTCTATTTATATTCTAATTTTATCGATAATAATAGGTAGGTTCTAATACTAACCCAAGTTATTTGATGTATCAGGGTATGAACCAATTGTAACAAAGTTTGATGCTAAACTAGAGAAGCTTAAAGTTACAACGGAGATGGCAAATTGGATTAACGGAATTCCAAAAGAAAAATGGAGTTTGGCGTATGATGGTGGCCGCAGATTCGGTCATATGACTACCAATTTGTCAGAGTGCATTAACGGAGTGTTGAAGGGTAGCAGAAATCTACCTATAACTGCATTGGTTCAATTGACATATACGACGTTAGTAGAATACTTCGTCAACCGAAAGGACGAGGCAAATTCGAAATTGATGACATTTAACCAGGTTTGATATTGTTTTACAATATCTGTAAATTAAATGCACACGTGCATTTATTTATGGTTTGATATTGTTGTTCACATTAATTTAACCAGGTCTGGAGTGATGACTTATTGAAGCACTGGAGAGTCAACCTGGCAAAAGCCAGTTCACATCAAGCTCGCCGGTACAATAGAGAGAACACAAGGTTCATGGTTGAAGAGCCTTTTAATCCAGTAACACAACAGGGTGGACTTTCTTATACTTTGAACCTGGAAGAAAGGCGGTGTGACTGTGGGGTGTTTCAAGCCTTGCATTATCCTTGCTCGCATGCGATTGCTGCGTGTGCTTCAGTGGCAGTTGACCCATTCCAACTTGTTCATAGGGTTTACAGGATGGAAAGCATTTATAGAGCCTATGAGTTTGACTTTGAACCGGTCCGGGCTAAACCATGGTGGCCTGCAGCTCCCGACACCACTTTGGTGCCACCACGTGCATTGCTTAGATCCAAAGGTCGACCAAAATCAACCCGACTCAGGAATGAGATGGATTAGCGCGAAGTAGGGCCAAGACAGACCTGTACAAGATGCCATTAACCTGGACATAATTCTCGCACTTGTCGGGTCGGTGGATCGAGTTCCTTGGGGGATGATGGAGCGGGGCCATCAACTGCGCCCATTTAGTTGATCTAGGACCTATTTTCATTTTTCAGAATCTTGTATTAGCAATCATGTGTATTTACGAGTTGTATTATTTTGTATCACTAATCTATGCAGTTGTATTCGAATACTATTTTCCTATATATGTTAGTTGATTCTCAGTGTTATCTTCATTTCTTCCATATTATATTTTTCTATGGTTATCATATGGTTATATCATATTTTATTATAGTAATAATAGAATCCTACTAATTGTTGTTATTGTTTGGCATACAGCTGACAGATGGCATTCCGTGTAAACCCCAGACTAGAGGACGACTCGATTTTGGAGTTACAAGAGTACCATGTTTCCCAGCATGTATGGCAGGGACATGAGGATCGACACCTGCGTGTTAGACGTGCTCAGAAGACGAAATATATGGACCCCCCTGCTCCGATTATTCCGTATCTTCAGCAGGCTGGTTTCTTGGGAGTTGCCCACATGGGCTATTGCAACATTGATCACTCCCTGATCTTTGTGTTGGTTGAGAGATGGCGCCCAGAGACACATACATTTCACATGCCTACCGGGGAGTGCACCATTACGTTGGAGGATATCGGAATGATATCGGGTCTTCCCATTGATAGCGCTGCAGTCACTGGCGTTACGCATAGGGATGATTGACTCAGTTTGTGTGCTCAGTTGTTAGGGATTGATGAGACTCCCTCGCTCATAGCTGGGGCACGCATTGACATGACATACCTGTGGCAGTCGAGTGTTACTGCAGTCCTTGAGGACGATGATGATGAGTACGTGCAACAGCATGCATGATATTACATACTTCGCTTGCTTGGGGGTTTCTTATGCCCCGATCTTTCGGGTAAGCTCGTGCACTTGATGTTCCTCCCATTGTTGGAGGACTTTGCTGTTACCGGGACGTATAACTGGGGGTCTGCAGTTTTGGCGTACCTGTATAGAGAGCTTTGTAAAGCTACGGACTATGACACATGCGAGATCGGCGGGGCATGCATCTTATTACAGTACTGGGCATGGTACAGATTCCTCCGGCTTGCCCCTTCACTAGCTGACCATGATGAGCCTGATGTGTTTTACGATACTGATCGTGGTCAATTACGTCCCTTAGGATGGGAGTAAGTTTGTATTTCATTTCGTATTTTTACATTGCATTCATGACATACTTTGTTAATATTTTTACTTACGTTTGTAATACTTTCATTTACCAAATAGGTGGCGTAAACATAAAGTATTGAGTGATACTGTGATTGGCGTCCTTACATATTATCGCCAATTCTTCGATCAGTTGAAAAACGATGAGGTATGTCTTCTTTTACATTCCTTTAAGATATTTACTTATGCATATGCTGTCTTAATGTTTTGTGCATCTCTTTTTTTTTCAGTTTATATGGCAACCATACACGGATGAGCAGGTGGCAACATTGCCACCTTTTTGTGTGGCTGGTAGGGACATTGCACTGGCAGTGGTCCCTCTCATATGTTTTCACATTGTTGAGTGGCACCAGCCGACCGTGTCATGCGCCGCTTGGTCTTGACCACCCATTCCACGGAGACCGCTCCACCGGACGCAGTTGCACTCGGTTACATTGGCGGTAGGCATGATGAGGATTGGCCGCCACACATGCTTTGTTTATATAGCCACCGGGATAGTCGTAGGGAGAAGCTTGTTAGGGGAGTCCCATTGGTCGCACCCCTCAGTTCGCGTTCGAGTACATGCGTTGGTATAAAAGAATTACCAGACGCTGGATTGCTCCTACAGGCGCATCTATTGGGAATGCGGTAAGCTCTTTACCAATTCGTTAGTGACTTTATGTATTTTGTATTCAGTATAATGACTTAAATTATATCTATTTATTAGGCAGACATTACAGAGTATTTGCTCAGTTCAACTACCGACACTGTCACTCGAGAGGCTGCTACACAAATCCTACACTCATTGCGGGAGCATGACCGCATTACGATGGAACAACAGCGTCCAACTCCAAAGCGGATACGACATTTCAGGGCCGCCCAAGGAGTCGAGCCAACAGGGAACGCGACGTAGACGGAGGAGAGGATTAGCGAGCAGTCGGACACAACTTCGACATCCTGAGGACTCCAGCTCTACTAGCCAGCATACGACTCGACCTCTGCCGCAGCCTACCGCCGCTACATACCCCCACTCGACCTCCTACCACCGCTACGTACGTCCCCTACTCGGCCACCACCGCATATTACCCACCATACCCACCGTACCCTTACTCACCGTATCCATACCCACCACCAAGTTACCCCTCATATCCTTACCCACCACAGGGTTACCCACCATATCCTCTACCCACCACCAGGTTACCCACCATACCCATCACAAATGTGTCCCTCTTCCGAACCATCTCACGAGGCCACCACATTCATTCGATGCGGGCCCATCTCATTGACTTTGACATGCAATTATATTTAGTGATTTTGTGTAAAAGACTATTGAGAATATCTTCTTGTCAGTTTGATACCCTTATTAGATTAGACTATATATGTTTTTCGCACTGTTTTAGATTTTATTAAAGATTCTGGTAACTGGTTGCATTAAACAGGATCATTGGCTTTTGGGGAGGTCCAATATTTAGGGGAAACTTTCTCAAAATTTTTACCAATTCGAATTACTAAAAATTTGGGAGGGAGATTATTGAGATCCGAATCCTACTCACTATCATCCGAATCCTACTCAAAAAATTTTATTTATTTATTTGAATTAATGCAAGAGTAATTTAATTGATATAACTAATAATAGACTTTTTTATGAAGCATTTAATGCTCATATCATCAATACTAACTTTTCTTATGATTTAACTAATAATAAAAGGAAAGTCATCGAAGTTTGTTTTAAAAATTATATTAACCAAGTATAAGTATAAGTATAACCTATAAGTAATACGTCTTTTCTAGAGGATATACCATTTAATTTTTATGATATGTTGTTTAAAATATTTGTGTAAAAATAAATAAATATATTTAATAACTTCAATAATAATATATGTACGTACATTTGATTACATTATTTTTCAATTTTTTAAAAATCACAAATAAAGACAAAATTAAAAGAAAATAATTAATACCTCATTCGTTTTTTAAAATGAAAAATAAATTGAAACAAATTTTTAAAAAATAACAAAAAAGAAGCATATGTATTATGTAATTAATAAATCATCATAATAACTAAAACAATATTAAATATTACCAACATATTAAATTTGTCACTTTTTTAATTTTATATTTTATATTTTACCTCCGTAATTAGTATGGACTTATTAATAAATGCTTACAAATTTTATTAAGTAATTTAAATAATTTATAAATAAATATTTCAATTTAGAAGCTTGCGCAACAAGGGTGGCGCTTTCAGTGTAAAGCCCAACCAGGATGCGCCACGTAGGATGGCGCATCCACGTAGGTTGCGCCAAGCGTGTTGGCGCAACCTACGTGGATGCGCCATCCTACGTGGCGCATCCTGGTTGGGCAGAAATTATTTAAAAATGTCACGTAAGACAAAAGAGTGACATTTTGATAAATAGTTAAAAAAATGGTAATTTGGTAAATAGTTAAAAAAATGGCAATTTGATAAATAGTTTTACTAACAGTGGCAGTTTAGTAAAAAAAGCCAGTAGTTGGAATGTGAGAGCAACCAAGGAAGACTCACGCTACGTTTAGGTGCTGTGTGACTCGAGAAAGCTCTTGCTCGTTGCCTGTTCTTCTCTATTGATATGTTTTAGTTATTTCTCCAACTATTTCTTCATTGTTGATCAGTTGAAATAAATTATAAGTATTAGTTTTGATATCCAGATGTACTGCATTGGATGGTTCATGGTTGGATTAAGTTGAAGATTTTTAATGTTTAATGGGTGTGAGAAATTGTTGCAACTGTGCTTGTTTGTGTATGGTTGTGGCATATTACGTATATGATAATGTCTAAATATGCATGCATATTTTATACAAGGCTTTGTACTTGAATGCATCTCCCGCTAGGTTATTTTATATAATTGACTGTAGGAAATGACATTTGAGAATGGAAACAATGATGGTGATGATATCGTTGGCAATGAGCAAAGGTCTTCATCGAGCAACACGACATCAATCAGATGGTTGGAGGTAAATTTAAATTTTGAAGTTGTATACTTTGATGGGTTTAGTACATAAATGAGGATTTTAGTTTAAAGAAAATAGTGTACATGCTTCTTGTGCACCAATCTACCATAGCACTAACTTGACAGGGTTGTGTAATTATGTGTTGCGACTGCTATTTTTAAAATTGATGTTAATATTATTAATGGTTGCTTTTGTAGGGTTTCGATGGTGGTGAAGAGTGTGGTAATGATTGCAGTGATGGTTTAGGGTGTGGTATTAATTGCAGTGGTGGTGAAGAGTGTGGTATTGATTGCAATGATAGTGAAGAGTATGGTGTTGATTGCATTGATGGTGAAGATGTGGAAATGTATGACATTGGTGATATAAATTTTAATACATTAACACCTGGGGAGGTGAAGATGTTGGAGTTTGTAAATATTGAAGCGGCATATGATTTCTATAACTAATATGGCGAGGTGAATGATTTTAGTATCATAAGAGGCAAGGTTGGTCGCACAAAAAGAGGGGGAAAATGTGGCAAAATTTTGTTTGCTCTAGGCAAGGGTACAAAGAATCGAAATACACAAATAAATCTGACTGTAAGAGGGAGCCAAGACCTGTGACTAGGTGTGGGTGTATGGTTGTGATGCGGGTTCGATTGGATGGAGTAATTGGCAAATGAGTGGTGATGGCCATTAATGATGATCACAATCATGCATTAGTGGCTGAGAAATACATGGGATTTCTACGATCACACCGAAAATGACAGAGGCTGATATTCTTCAATTAAATAGCATGAGGAAATGTGACATAAGTACTGCCAAGATTTATGGTTCATTTGCTAGTCAGTCAGGTGGGTTCCAAAAGATTGGATTTCACAAAAAAGATATTTACAATGAGATTGACAAGCAAAGAAGCTTGAACGATGGCGATGTGAAGGCTGCATTTATGTACTTGCTGGAGTTGCAGAAATTTGATCCAATGATGTTGTGGAGTTATAAATTAGATGGAGATGGTAAGTTACTGCACCTGTTTTGGTGTGACGGTACTAGTAAGATTGATTATCAAGTATTTAGGGATGTCTTAACATTTGATGCTACTTATAGGAGGAACTAATATAATTGTCCCATTGTTGTGTTCTCAAGGGTAAACCATCATAGGAATACATACGTATTTGCTAGTGCGCTTGTGTCAGATGAGACAGAGGAGACATACGTGTGGCTTTTACAACAGCAGTTAGTTGTAAGGAATGGCAAATGTCTGGAGTCGATGATTACCGATGGTGACCTTGCAATGAAAAATGCTATTCAAATAGTATTTCCAGATACGCACCACAGATTGTGTGCATGACACCTGATGCGAAATGCAACTGCAAACATTGGTCAACCAAGGTTCACAAAAATGTTTAAAAGGTGTATGTTGGGTGACTATGAGATTGATGAATTTGAAGCTAACTGGACATCTATGGTCCAAGAGTGTGGGGTTGAAGAAATTGAGTGGGTTAAAGAGTTGTATTCAAAGAAGATAATGTGGTGAAATGCTTATATTAGGGGACAACCTCTAGGTGTGAGGCCTTACATGCGCAAATGGGGAAGTATGTCCAATCTGGGTATAATATTTCTGAATTTTTACATCACTTCCAGCATTGCTTGGAATACTTGCGCTATAATGAAATTGAGGTTGATTTTAAGTTGCACTACGGTGAACCGGTGCTCCAAACACCACTGCAAAAGTTTGGAGAGGTTTGGATCAGAGGTATTTACAAGAGTTTTTGGTGTGTATCGATCTATCCTTATAAACTCAGCTACAATGAAGGTTGTTGGGTTTAGGGAAACTGCCACATCCACTATTTACATTGTGTCTAAATATTGCCGTCCATAGTTGACATGCCATGTTTCGTACTATGCAGTGGACAACGAAATTTGTTGCTCTTGTCAGTGAATGGAGTCATTTGGGATTCCATGTGTACACATAATTGCAGTGTTGATTTTTTTAGACATCCAGGAGTTTCCTAGCAGTGTTATCTTAAATAGATGGATGAAGGTTGCAAAATAACTTGAAGTGAGAAAAGTTAGTGGTTCGATCGAGGGGGCAGAGCACACTGCACATGAGTCGTTATGGTGCACTACTTCATACATACCGGCATATGTATAACTTGACGTGCCGAAGGGATGATTTTTTTCGTGATATAAGGGACAAAGTCACCGACGCGATTGCTGGTATGAAATCAATTGAAGAAGAAGAAATTAAGTGTTCACAGCAGGCAACAAATTTTAATGAAGGCATTGTGAGGGAGCCAGTGCGAGTTAGAACAAAGGGTGGTCGAGCATCGTCTTCTTGCAGTGGAAGGAAGACTAGGCATCCACAACACTGTGGTATTTGCCGCAATCAAGGTCACACATGCAATGGTTGCCCTTTTTTGTCCAAGCTGGAAAACATCGTAGAGGATTCAACGTCATATTTTGATGAGGTGAGTGTTTGATGTGCAAAACTGTTGGGTTTTGACAGAGTCAATACTTGTATGGTGAATTCAGATTCTGAAAATTGGTGTCTTTTTGGTCATATTTGTTTTGTTTTGAGGTTGAAAAACATATGGTTGTATAGTAGGACGTGGATACGGTGGATTAAGGGAGGCTTCACATTGTTGTCTAAATATTCAATGAACCAGGTATGTTTGAGAAAAAATGCAGTGCTGCGTTAGAGGTAGTGAGCCCGTTTTATGCTTTGTCGATTTTGATTTCGATCATTTTCTAATGTCCTTATTTTCGATTTCGTTTTCAATCATTGTCTTTCAAAATAGATTTCGATCTTTCTCTTTCGACTTCGATATCTGAATGTTTGATAATCTGTCGACTGTTAAGGGATTGTTGATAATCTACCAACTTGTATAATATGACCAATATTTATTATTAAAGCACCTTGCATTGATATATCACGAGCCAAATCAGAGTACTAAAAAAATCCCTCAACAAGGTCAAATGAGCAAGAAAAGTCCATTGTGAGATACATGAGATTGCATAGGCCTCATCATAACCCAATTCATCGTCATTAACATTCATCATTTTGATGAGCATTCATACATAAATTTATTTGAATTGTTATCTTGTGTCCAATATAGATTTGTATATTGAATAATGTTGTTTGATAGTATAGTGCTAAGAATTTTCAAATTCTCACCCTTTTGTCTATTGTATGTTTAATTACAGATCGAAATCAAGACCATTCCATAGCTGGGAAATGAAGTAACAGTAGTTCCTACTAGAGTAGTTATGCTCTCTGTTGAATATGATGTATAAAATTTAGGGCACGAAGGGCTAGCTTGTAGTCGAATAATGTACTTATATACTGATATATAAATTCAATATTTGAGTTCATTGACTTTTTAGACGTGTTTTTCTAAACTTCGAGCACTACTTTTTTTGAAATGCATTTCAAATGATCTACATTTAAAAAAAAAATAGTAGAATGGCCTAATCAGATTTATGGAGGTATATTTTCGAATGTACTTGGTAAATCGAACAAGGATGTTACATGTATGATGTATGAAGTTGTAGGTAAATATAGATATACGTAGGTAAATTTGAATACCTAACAGTGTTCTCATGCAGCTGCAACCAATTCAGACATAAATGGGAAAAACCAATTCGTATTTTAACATAAACAGCAACACATGGTAACAAATTGATATTTGTTGTGAGAGAAATTTAATTACCCTTCCCAGTTCATTTAGCTGAAAAGCTTAGTCCATGTCCATCCAGTTCATTAGCCACACACCAGAATTTGCACTTTAATTAGTAAACATGGCTGCATTAGTGATACTGGTAACATTCTGCCTAACCTATTAGTACTAGTTTATAGTTATAGATTTTTATTAAGATTAGTTAGTTGGGCAATTTTGTATAATTTGGCAACTTTAGATTTTGATATTTTACTATTCGATGACGCTAATCGAATGAATTAAGAGTGATTTGATTGTTAGATTTTTTATCAATTTTATACCAAACGTTTTTAAGGTTAATCCAATGAACTAAGTGTGATTCAATTGTTAGATTTTCGATTACAGACAAAAAAGGTAAGTTGTTTTAAAGACATGTTTTTCTATGATTTCTATTACAGCTGAAAAGACAATAAGGTAATGATTAAAGCTGAGAAACTTTTACAATGTTATTCGAAAAGGGGCTTAAAGAGTTGATCGAATAACATGTTTGAACAATGTCATGACATTTTTCAGTACACTGATGTGTACCTTTGGTAGGCACGAACTAGTGGGGTCCTCCATGCGCAACAACTGCAGTTTGTATTAGCCTTTTATACTGCAGCTTCTTGGGTTGAGACGAACAGGCTGTCTCCACGGGGGCCTTCCATTCGATTTTTTGAACCTTCTTGGGCCTTGGATGTTCATCCTCCTCGTGCTCTCCCAAATCTTCCATCACCCTAGTCTTTTTCGAGACTGCATTGGTGAAAGATTAGAGCAGGACCCTCATCTCCTCAATCTTAAGGCTTGAGTCAGAAGATTGGGCAGAGACAATTCTGAAGGAAAGTGAAGCCATTAATGCGTAAGAGCTTCAAGGAATGTGAGGCAAACAAAGGGTTGTGATTAAAAAGCAAGCCTTAAAGGTTCAACAAGGCAAACATAAAAAATAAGAGGTTGGACAGAAAGCTTCAACACTCAACAGTGGCAAGGTACGCGTAGAAAAAGCTCACCAAAAAAGGAAGTGTGCTGAAGAAGGAATGCAAATAAGTAAGAGCCTTTTCAAACCTTTAAATACGGTTTTCCAAAATAGGAGGGAGTGTGTAAAAAGGAAAGGGCACAGTAATCACATTAAGGCTGACGTTAATTAATAACTTCAGTCATTAAAAACCATTATTGACTTTACGATTCCCCAAATAGTGGAGTAGTTGGATAGTGGGGGATGGTCACGTAGTGGGTGAACGAGTTAATGGAATATTGATTTCAAAATTTCATATTTTGCCCGTGACCTTCCACATGCTGGTTCTCACTAGGACTAATGTAGCGCGGATAAAGCTCAAAGACCAAATGCAATCAAAACGTTAATGCTCGAAACTAATTATTTATCTCTCATACTTCTAGAATAAATATTAGGGGTATCTATTGATATAAAAATAACACATTTCGATCAGAAGTAATTTCGAGGGTGTATTGGAAGACTTATATGAATATAATTGATCAAGTTCAAAATATACACGAATCCTAACTCTGTTAGGGTCGAATTTGTAATAAACAAGTATTGGTTTCGATTAGAAGTCAGACATGATCTCAACTAGAAGCCACCAATTAATCAAAAACCCTAAACCATAAATACTAAACCCTAAACCATAAATAAAAATGTAACCAATGTAACTAAATTAATAGTGGTCTACTTAGAGTAATTAAGTAATCATGACTTAGTTAGAAAAAAAGTATTAAAATAATCATTAGCCAACAGAAACTAACCACCTAGTTGGACATGACTTGGTTTGTAATTGGATAGTTTAGCCACTACTTAAAATCTAATTGGATATCTAGAAAACATAAAAGGAAGAGAATAGAAAAGAAACAACAAGAACACAACCAAATAAGCTAGAGAGTTCAACCAAGTAAGGAGAAAGAAGGTACAAATGAAGATAAATAGGATAGAAATTTGAAGAAAATAGGAATCTTCAAGTTAGCAAAGAAACAAGGATATTTCAAGTAGATTAAGCTTCAAGTTCTCCTCTTTGCTCAACTTTTCTCAAGACCAAGAGGTAGGGGAAGTACTAAGTTTTCTAACTAAGTAATCATGACTTAGTTAGAAAAAACACTACTAGAATAATTATTAGCCAATAGAATGATGATCACTTAGTTAGACATGAGTTAGTTTGTAATTAGATGGTTTAGCCTCTAGTTAAAATCTAACTGGATAGTTAGAAAATATAAAGGGAAGAGAATAGAAAAGAAAAAAGAAGAACACTCCCAAAGAAGCTAAGCAAGGAGAAAGGAGGTACAAAGGAAGAAAAATAACAGATAAAGGAATCTTCAAGTTAGCAAAGAAACAAGGAGATTTCAGGTAAATCAAGCTTCGAGTTCTCCATTTTGCTCAAGTTTTATTAAGACCAAGAGATAGGGGAATCATACTTTTTTCCTATTTTCCTTGACTTGTTCTTCTTATAGAAGTGTTTTACTATGACTAAGAACCATAATTTTAATGTATAGAAATTTTGTTGAGGCTTGTTTTGATGCATTCAAACTCTGGGTAAGTAAGACCATATTTTGTGTTCTTAATGGTTTGAGGAATTTCAATGGAATTTTTTGAAGATAAAGGTTGTTGATGATTAAAAAATCGTAGAAATGGTTTTAAATTGACAACATAAATTCGAGTTCATTCAATAAATAGGGTTGTTGATTCTATCAAATTAGTGATTTTGTCTATCATAGTATTTAAAGTTAAATTGACGATAGAGTTGAAAGTTGGGGGCCTAAATAAGAGTAGAAATTGATTAGTATTTAAATGAATAGTTCACTTAGTCTTTTCGATTAGAATCGAATACATCATTGTGGAGTGTTATCTTTTCGAATATAATCAAACACGTCAATTTGGAGTATTTTATATTTTTGACTAGGTTCGAAAACTCCACACATTGTGGAATATGATATTTGAATAAGACCTTTAAGTTATACGGCAAAAAATAGGTAAAACTTACTGTTCATGGTAATGTTTTGTCTCAGGACAGAACTAATTACAGATCTCAATTCGAGGAAGAGGATCACTTCCTCTTTGCATTCTCTACTTCCCAGACTGATCTTAAGCAATAACGTCAAAGATTAATTTTGAATGTATTTATGGTAAACTTTTGTCAAATGACAAATTTGATTCATGATCTCAATTCGAGAAGGGAAATCGTTTCCAGTTAAGATTCTCTAGTTCTTAGACTGATCGAGTAAGAACGTCAAAGGATAATTTCAAATGAAACAAAATTGTGTGGAATCATACTTTTCACTTATTTCTAGAGCCATTACATGGCCACTCCTCCATTAACCAACTGCTTCCACTATTTGGGGAACCACAAAGCCAATGATAACTCTTTAATGCATATAACGGCCTGAGCAGTATTCCCATCAAATGACTAATTAGTTAAGTTAATATTCAAATAACATTAATAAGCCCAACCAACCCATTATATGTCTATCCATAATAATAAGCCTAGCATATTGGCCCACTGGCCAAGTTAGTCTAGGCCCTATGTCGTTGCTTTCACCAAAAAAAAAATATGAAACTTTCCATCACTATTTATCTATTTTGGTAATTTTACCAACTACTATTAACTTATTCATCCTTTTTCTCTTACTTCATCCCTATCCTTCATTTTTTTAACCATTAAATCAAAGGATGAAAACTAGGTGATCCATTCAAGGATCACTTTGCAATTGGTCCATATTAGAATTCTCCTTAGTGCATATAGGATATGGACGTGAGACTCTTTGAGTTTATCTATGCGCTAATTGAGATATTTTATAATTAATCTTGTTATTCGTCTAATTTTTATACTATAAATTTTTTTAACTCACTTACAAATTTATTTTATATTTTGCAAAAATACTACAATCATATAAAATTTGATTTAACATTTATCTCGTACAAATATATGATAGACATACATATATTATATTTAGGTTGGACAAAATACATTTTCCTTTTACAATTCTCGGTCTCGGTTTCTTAAACAACCAAAAGAATAAATTAAAAAAAAAATCACAATGGGGAAGTCGTTGGTGGCTGGATAGGGAAATCAATGGTAGGGTTGGGGAACTCATTGTCTAAGCTGCCACCTGTAGCTTACTCTGTGCCTCTGGAGGGTGCTGATGGGATCAGAGTTAAAGCTACAGAGACACATCAGAATGGAACCCCAAGCATTTGGCCTTTCAAGTGCTCAAAGTTAAGCCAGGAATCGTTCCGGTCTGCCACTTCCTTCCCTAGTATCACGTTGTCTTGGTTCCCAAGTAGATTTGCTTGAAAACCCATTTGTATCGTCCTTGAATAACCAGTTTCAGTATCATCAACTACAGAACTCAATCAAGATATTTGCACGATATAGTTCTAGCTAATATTCAGTCTACTGTTTATTTAGATCCTCACTTGACTTTCTATGTATATTTTCCCATGATGCATTATTTATGTTCTAAATACTAATACTGCATGATATTGTGTGGCTTCCTCATTTTCCTAACACTCTGTATGTTGATTACGTTCTAAATACTAACACTATAATCTTATTATTCAAATCTCAGGAAATTGTAAAGGAAAAATCAATCTTGCGTTTTTCATCATAACTTAAGTTTTTGGAATATTTGATCTTTAACGTATTATCAGAACTTCTTTTGACATATAATTAAGAGTTTGATTCTTTTCATTTTATACTTTAAATATAAAAAATTCTTGCATAAGATAGCATGTTAGAAGTATACAATCAATCGTCGTATCATTAAATGTATAATACATCAGCTATAATAATACCAAAGAATATATCTCCATCTAATGAGTTAAACTTTTAAAATAATTAGTATTTAACATCTTTTAGGAGTAAACTAACAGTAGTTTAGGATCAAGATATAGCAAAAAAAAGTCAACAGATTCATCACTAATAAAAATAAAAATTTTATCAAAAATTAAATTAACATTAAATTAGACATCATTCTTGATTTACATCAAGCCTACTAGGTATCCCATCTTATCCAAAGGCATGGTCCTATATATGCCTTGTTTGTTTCAGATTTTGGAACCTTGCAAACGGCCGTTTGACCATAGGAGCAATTTTTTCCTTCTTGAAAAAAGTGGCTCATAACTCGTGATTTCTACACTTAGTAGTTATAAATAAGCAAGTAGTATAAATATCACCCATTTAAAGAATAATATGAATTTATTTATTATTTTCTTTTTTTTCATCAAATGGGCCAGAGACCTGTGGCGGAAAAATTAATAAGTATTACAAAAAGTAAAAGACTTTAGGATTCCTTAAAGGAAAAATGTTGTCGATCATGTCTTGTTCATTTAAAACTGTTCAAAGTCTTTCTTTGCTCATTAATTTTTCACTCTTATTCATTAGTTTTTTAATATACATTTAATGCTCCTAGTTATTACTTTTATGATTTGGGTTTAGTGATATTTGAAATTGAAGCTTGTGAATTTTATTAAAAATTTAAGTGTTATTATTATAATTATTTAAAAAAAATAGAGCAACATGATGTTAATTATAATTTTTTAATAGGATATACCGATATGAATAAATTTCTTAAAGAAAAATAATTTCTTAATATAAATACTGAAATTCTTCTTAATTAAAGTAATAAAAAATTGAAACAAACTTAAATTATTTTTGTCAAACCTTGATTTGTGTCTTAAAATTTTATTTTATCATTTAAATGATAAAAATTACATATGAAGAAAACACGTGCTCTCCCTAACCTCCTAATCTAAACTCCACTGGCAGAGACCCAAACACATAAAAGAAAACTGCATTAAAACAATAACAAGAGAGGGCAGTGTAGTCCCAACTAAGTCAACTTGGACTCGGAGGGTTAACTAGCTCCATGGAGGTGAAGTCATGATCAAGTATCTAGAGTTACGTTTCGTGCATAGTATAAAGAAGGTATAATAATATAAGTTAATATTATCAAGTTTTATTCAATATTTAGTGCATTCAATTAATAGTATAATGAAATCAGGTCAAGTCATTTTATCTTATTTTAAGGTAATAACTCTATCCCCTCCCTTAGTACATGATAAGATATGATAAGATTTCTATTCCAATCTTATCCTCAATTTTATTTTTATCACTCTTCTCTCTTGCGCCACCACCATCACCATCACCACTACCTCCACCACCACCACCATCAAGCACTGCATCACCACCACCACCACCGCCACCACTACACGCCGCCGCCGCCGCCACCACCACCACCACCACCACCGCCGCTACCACCGATGCAGCCCGCCACTACCGCCACCATCACCACCACCGCCGCCGTCACCACCACCATCACCACCACCACTCCACCGCCGTCGCCGCCACCACCACCACCACCGCCACCACCACCGCCACCACTATCACCACCTCCATCACCGCGCTACCACCACCACCACCATCGCCGCCACCCCACCACCACAATCGCCGCCACCCCACCACCACTACTACCACCATCACCACCACCACCATCACCACAACCATAAAGTTTTTTTTTTTTTTTTTAATTATTTTAACTTTTATGTTAAATGATATTTTAGTCTTAAAAAATGTTATATAATCAGTTAATTTATCTTTTGTTATCAAACAAAAGATAGGATTATGTCTTATCTTATTAATTATATTATCATATATTATATTATTCTATCATCTTATCTTATACTATACTATCATGTGCACCAAACATAACTTAAGTGACAAGACAAGCTGTACAGTATTATCGTCTTTGGGCCAACTATGCTCTTAGAAAGGATACAGGTTCGAGTTTTGAAAATATCACTTATGAGAATGTGACTTAATTATATTACTTCATACTTAGAAATTTTTTATATCACACTTAAAGGGTGTGTGATACTTTAATAAAAAAAAAAACTTATCTGGTAGAAAAAATGCATAGTAAGAATATGATAAATAACATTTAAACCTAATACTATATTTGGATGATAATTAATGAGGAAAATGAAAAGAGAATGAAAGAAATGAAAATAACTTTTTTTATTTGAGAGTTTTAAAATATATGAGAAGAGAACGGAACACATAAAAAATTATTTTTTTATTCTTTTCCTCAAATGCTTAACTTTTATTTACCATAAAATTGAAATAGAATGAGGGAACATATGAATAATAAAGTTCTATTCTGATCTATTTCGTTAATAAAACTTTTAAATAAAAAAAATAAAAATTATATTTCATTCATTTCATTTCCTTTCTATTTTATTCACTCTTATTTCATTCTATTCTATTAATAAAAAACTATTTAAACATAGGGTAAAATACAAAATGAGACCGTGGAGATACACAACAGATGGGAAATCACTAAAAAAAAACACACTATCACTCTTGTTTGATTTTTTTTTTTTTTTTTGGCGATGGGAAATAGAAACTTCATTCGACAAGAGAATATGAAAACAGTACATCCATGAGGAAGGTTGGAGGTGACAACTGCCAAGCCAAACCTTCAAAGGAATCCTGAGCCCACCGAACTAATCGATGGGCAGCAACGTTGGCCTTTATAGGAGAAAAGGAAAACCTACATGAGTAAAACCAGGACTTAAATTCGTCAGGTGCCTCCTTGAGAATATCCTCCACCACTTTTTGATAATCACTTTCAGTGATAATTGACTCCCAGCTGTGGTTGAATGCAAGTTTTAACCCCTCAAGGACAGCTTAATTTGGCTTCCATCAGGGAGGGATGAGCAGAAAACCAGAGTGGTAAGGATTCACACCCCTTGAAGGACCCCTGCTGATCTCTAGCAATTAAACCAATGCCCCCTTGTTTTGCTCTTTGAAGCAAGCAGCATGCACATTTATCTTTATTATTGTATCATCAGGTGGGAGCATCCACTTATGAACTTGTGTCCTATTTAAGGTTGGAGGAGAGTTTTCAGCCTTGTCCCTCTTTCTCGCATCCCCCCAATTCCTGATAAAAGATTCAGCACCAGCCAGCAGCTCCTCATTACTCTTACCAACCCTCTTAAACAGGATTTGGTTTCTATTATGCCAAATAAACCAGCATAAAGTAAGAAACCATTCAAAAAGACTGTGGGGACATTCAGCCAATATTTTATCCAACCATTCCTTGCAATTTCCTGCTCTATTTGGTTTAATTTTCTCTTCTATACTTGCAATCTGCCATATCTCCTTATCACTTTCACAGCTCCCAAGTGAATGAAAAATGTGCTCTGCATGATCACAAACTCTTGTTTGAATTCATTTAGTTAGTAAAAAACTTAGCAAAAATAATCACATACTTTTACTACATATAAATTAGGGAAAATTAGAGAACAAGAACTACACAAACAGCGTGATTCCCATTAATGGGAAGGGAAAAAAATGGAAAAGAGAAAAAAAAGAAAAGAAAAGTGAATGACTGTGATAGAATTGTGAAGATTTTTTCTATTTGTGTATATATTATTACTCTATAAATTATATTGCGATATTTTACTTTTTTTATTGATATAAATGAATTTAAGGGAAAAAGGGCTAATCTATTTCAACTCCTACAATTCCTTTCAATGCTCTTGAAAATTGTAATTTAAGTTCTTTGGAATCCTTGATTTTTTTAAGAACTTGTTTGAATGTGTTTTTTAAAATAAATAATAATAAATTTTAAAAGAATAAATACTTTTATTCATTTTTATCATATTTGGATGAACTTTTTTTTTTTTAAGTATTAAAAAAAGCACAAATTGTGCTTTCTTTAGAAGTTAAATTTTGGTATTTATAAAAAATACATTTTTTATAATATAAAAAAACTATTCAAATATTTAAAAAATACTTCTTTAATATTACATCCAAATATAAAATAACATTTACATTTTTAAAAGATCATTTAAAAAATATTATTTTAAAAGCTCATCCAAAAGAACCTTAATAACTCTGATCATAGAGTCAACATCAATCTTAAATATAAAGGCCTTCCAGATTGTGGGTCGTCCTTTATGGGTATTGAGATTACTACATAAAATGTGATTGATAAAATAAAATTAATTATTTTATTTTTCTATTCATATATAATCATTAATAATATGTAAAATTAATATTAAAATAAAAAATCTAAAAATATGAACAAATAAGAGTCTTAATAGCATTGTCTTTGTTATAGATTTTAATTTTAATTTATTATCATTATATAATTTTTTATATATCATTCAATTATGCATTAATTCATTATTAATTGCTCATAATAAACCATTAAATTATATGATAACAAATAATTTACCTTTATATTATAAATGAAAATACTCTATCTTAAGAGTGAAATATTTTTTAACATACTCTTTTTCTCCTTGAGACTATAATTTTTTTATGGTACTTTATTTCTTCAATTGTCACATATCATTTGTTCTATTTTAATTTTTCTTTTAAATTTATTCTCTCTTTTTACTTAAATCTTTCATATTTTTTCTCCTTATTATTTACAAATCAAATCTTCTTGAGAAATTCTCAAATTAGCTTAATCAATTCTATATCAATTCCTTATATATGTACTTAATCAAATCTCAAATTTCTATCAAAAAATCTTAAAGTTAATTTTTTTTAATTTTTAAAATTATCTTTTTAATCTAAATATTATGCATATTTTTATTTTAAATATCATTCTTAATTTTAAATTTTAAAATTCTATATAAATTAAAAGAAAATTCCCTGCAATACATGAGATATATACTAGTTTTGGTATATCAAAGATGTGATCAAAACTGAATTATTTAATTTTATACTCAAGATGAATTTGTGTGATTTTTTTAAAAGAAAAGTTTATTAACGTGTTTTTAAGGACACATGTTAAGAAATAAAAAATAATAAGTATTAAATAAAAAATATAAATATTTTTTATGTACATAAACCTCTCGATATTTGGAAGCTATACCAAATATGTGATCAAAACTAAATTATTTAATTTTATATTCAAGTTGAATTTTGTGTGATTTTTTTTTAAATAAAAGTTTATTAACATGTTTTTTTAAGGACAAATGTTAAGAAATAAAAAATAGTAAGTATTAAATAAAAAAATATGAATATTTTTTTGGTATAAACTCTCGATATTCGAAAGCCGCATTGAACTCTAACTAATCTGAAATCGAGTCGGGTCAGACTACAAAAATGTAAAACTCACTCAATATTAATTTTTTTTCATTCACAAGACTCAAATTCGAGACTTTACTTAAGGGGAACAAATGCCGAACTACTTAAATTAATTAAACATTAGTAAAAAAAATACAAATATTTAATACCATGAAAATTTGAAAAAATATTTATTATTTTCCTTTAAGTAATTTGAATAAGTAATAAATATTATTTTAATTATTTAACATGTTTCGTTAGACATACATTAATAAAATTCTTAAAAAAAAAAAAAATAACATCCTTTCACCCTAAATTTTCATTCAATTGAACATAGTTACCTTAAATTTTTTTTTTTAAATTTAGTTCTTAAACACTAATTCCTACAATTAGTCATTTGTAATTTGTCTAATCTAAATTAACTGATTAATAAAGCACTGCATTATAAAAAATTCTAAAATACTCTTAATATATACACAGAACAAGTTTGTAATAGTTTATATTTAATTTATTAATATTTTTATTTTGTGATCAAATGAGATGTACAACATAAGTGTCACATGATACAATTTTAGTGAAATAATGTAATAAGAACTTTTGATGAGTCCTATGCAAATACACGAATCATTAATGATTTATTTATCATATCAATTATTGACTCATACACGTATATATGATGCAATACTTTGTTAATAAGTTATCTGGTATTGAACGAAAGACTAATTATAATAGTTAGAATAATTTAATGATTTTATTGAAAAAATTAAAAATTTAAAGTAGTTTTTTGCAATTAAATAAAAATTTAGGATAATTAAATGTTATTTTTTCTAAGAAAAATTTAGAAATTTGGATTGATGCGATTAGAATTTTTGGTTTTTGCCATTTGGTATAACAGCGGGAACACTATTATATAAGAGCAGCAGTTACGGTGACAGCTGGGTGATTCTGTTGTCCTCCCCCCATAATGTTAGGGTTTTGCACTTGCAGAGTTGCAGTTCCGATCCGTTTCTTCACGCTCACCGTCGCTGCCGATACACACACTTGCTCCAGTTAAATGCTATTTTCAACGATCCAACACAATCGCAAACCTTCCACACCCTCGCTTCTGCAGCTCTCGAAATCCAAAGATTTCGTCAGTGTCGCGCGATACGATACGGTACCGTATTTCCTTCCTTGGTTACACGACATTGATGCTCTGTTTCGAAAATTGAACTTCTCATGAATGCTTCTTTGGTTTTGGTTTTGGTTTTCACTTTTTCAGACAAGGAAGCTTCATATATCTAAATATGGCAGAAGGAGGGAAAGGAGAGGAACTTGAATTCAAGTGGGGAATAAAGGGATTAAAGGGACGAGCTGGTGTTAAGAAGAACCCCGTGCAATTTTACGAATCGTTTACCTACGATGGTGTGGAGTACAACCGTTATGATTCTGTGTATCTTTACAAGGAAGGTGAACCTGAGCCTTTTATTGCAAAACTCATTAAAATATGGGAGAATTCTGATAAGACCAAGAAAGTGAAGGTTCTGTGGTATTTCCGACCGTGTGAGATTCTTAACTTCTTGGAAGGGACTGAAACACTTGACAATGAGTTGTTCTTGGCATGTGGTGAAGGCTTAGGGCTTTCAAATATCAATCCTCTGGTAATTGGAAATTCCATTTTTTTCTTTTTTTAATTGAACTATCGGTCTTTTGCATCTTTTCAACTGTTGTGTGTATTATATTTTTTTCCCCTTTCCCCTGCTTGTATGGTGGGAGTTTAGGGGGTGATATGATATTGAACTATTGACGTTAGCTTCTCTTGTTTGGGCGTTCATTGTTTTTGTTAGATGTAAGAGAAATAGATTCATTGAGAGAGCTGCTGAAGGCCTTGACCAAATTAGCCAGCCACAGTAATATATATGTGCCGTGAGAAATTACAGGATAATCAGAAAGACCAAAATATCCTTACACATGTCACATGCTACTATACTTAACACTCCCCTTCAACCGGGGGTGTAGATATTAATCATGTTGAGCTTGTTACATATAACATCTACTCTATTTCTGACTAAGGCTTTAATGAAAGTCTCTAGTCCGAACATGTTTAAATGAAATCAACCCTTGCTGAAGCTTTTCTCAAGCAAAATGGCAATCCACTTCTATGTGCTTTGTTCTTTCATGGAAGACAGGGTTATTGGCGATATGTATAGCAGCCTGATTATCACACTAGATTTCCATAAGATGAGAGCTTCCAACACCAAGCTCCTTCAGCACCTGAGATATCCATGAGTTCACATGTAACTTGTG